>KN831769.1:2143106-2468525 GCA_000827355.1 Hebeloma cylindrosporum | reverse complement strand
CCCAATGACATGGCAGGAAACAAACCCACTCACCACGTTGTTCGATGGCTATGGCCCCCAATCTGAATGAGGCGATGTGTAGGCCTCATTCCATTCAATTCCATATCCAAAAACATAACAAGGTGAACGAGGCAGCAGGAAGTCCACCTGCCGCCCCATTTCCTCCCACCTACTCTCTGAATCCACCCCCAACTGCTGCTATGTAATTAATGTACATTAATTTGAATGTTACATAAGTATTGTAATTATAAATGTCTTTTTTATTGACTTCAAATTTCCCATGGATTCTGGTGTTATTCCAGTGGAATGAACACATTCCTGAGGATTTGAGTCCATTTCCTGCAGATTCCGGTGCCATTCCTGTGGATTCCAGTGCTATTCCTGTGGATTCCGGTGCTATTCTGCCAGATTCCGGTCATTCTGGAAGGAATAGGTGGGGCACTGAAAAGTACTGAATTGAAGTTATAATACAATCTGAGGTTTGAAAACTCTATCGCACTCTATCAAAAACTCGATTGCTAGATTCTGATATATTTTTGTTGAGAACCCTCCCTGCCCCGATTCCTCGCACTTTGGTTTGCCATATGTGTGCGGGGAATGGAACGCCCTCCTTTGAACCCTTTGCGATATCTTTGAGCCACATCAAATACCATTGCTCGTCCCATTGCGTCCAGTGACCCCAATTCAAACTGCACACCTTTTCATTCTCCCAAAGGGATGGCATCGGCCACCACGACTCTTGCGACATTTGGGCTCCATGACCTGAAAAGCAACATGTTAATGAGTATTTACCTCTTATTATCGAAGTCCATACCAGTGTAGCAGCGATGCAAACCACAGATTATTCCAATTTCGTTCTCCATAAGGTGGTCATCCCAAAGCTCGGACCCATTGTTCTCGACGATATGGATTCCAAGACGATGCACCATCATGGCTGAGGATGGTCCAAACAGGGTGGAGTCAGTCTCAATGTGTTCTCTGGCAAGCTGAGCAACGATACCACCCCGCAAGAGCGCCGCTCGACCTCGTGGGGATGTCAGCAGTTGAGCCCGATGACGAATGTAGGCCTCATAATCACGAAGCCCAAATTGATACCCTGACAAGCGAATTGGTATCAAGGTCTCATCGTTGTTCAGCATACGATGGACAGGAACACGGTCCAGATGTTGCAAGGTTCTAAACGGTATCCCGTTCTCCCATAAAAATTGACAATGACGATAGATGAAAATTGCATCCCTAGCATTCGTCAGAGCTATTGAGTAGGGACAAGCTTTCCCGTCCATGAAAGAGTCTGCTTTTAAGACATACACAACTCTGTTTTTCCTGTAGAAAAATTGGTCTGTGGGAAGCTGGATAAGTCAGAACATATCCTTCAGCTTCGAGAGGCAGATCACATGGTAATTCTGCAGATTGAAATTGAAATTTTGAGGAGGAGGGTTGGAAGAGGTGAAATCTTTGATGAATTTGATGACGATAGCCTCAAAGTCTTTCAGTGGCGGGTTGTCATCCACAAACCATCCAATAGCTTTCATGGAATCATCCCAATCCTTTTGTATCCATGGGGAGGAGTTGGTTTCCAGGGGAGATGCATAGCCATAAAAGACTTCCAGGTGTGTTAAGAGTTCAAACGGATTGCGATCTTCACTGAGATCGACTTCGATATCGGCATGAGATTGCGTGCTTGGCCAAGAAATGGCATTCCAACTGGTAGAAATCTCATGCATGCGATTGGCAATATATCGTGAGTGAGCAGCTTGCTCCTCCTCGGGATTGCAATCCTCATCTATGTCACCGCCCGAATCATAGCCACCAACTGACCCTCCCGTGAATTCATCATCGTCTTCATTGTCAGTATCCATGGGTGCCGAATTATCTCTATCATCCAGATCAAACCATTCACAAATGTCCCAAGCATTCCTGAAGGCATCGTAGCGGCATTGAGATTCCTTGTAAAGATCGAGAGTGTCTTCGCGACACCTGCTGAGAATGCAAGTGCGAACGAGAACAAGAGGATCTTCGTCACTCCAATCCCACTCATACACCTCGGCGGAAATTGTAGGTGGCTTTCTTTCCTGATTTAATCTCGTTTGGCGCTGCTGGAGTGTCTCATTTTCAAGTTGGATTTCATTTTGTTTAGCTTGTGCTTCAAAAAATGGTGTCCACGGTTTTGTTCTGATGTATGCTTTGCGAGCGGCATCAAACTCCTTTGGGGTCATATGTGCACTCGTATTCACGGTTGTAGGTGGAGCAGGATTTATTGGTGCGGGTTGTTGTTGTCTGGATTGTGAGGGGGGAGGGATTGGAGAAAATGTTGTCGCCACTTGTAGGATTTCTACCGGAGGTCGAAGATGGGCAAAGCGGGGATTTGAACTAGCTTGTGCATGAGCTGGAGTCCACGGGTACCAGACTGGGACGTAATGTGAGGTAAACCATTCCGGAGGAGATTGGTTCTTATTATTGTGATCCAACCAATCCAAAATAATGCTGACATGGGGACAACCCTCAGAAAAACTACATGCAGTAGAGAGCCTAAAATCGTGCAACCAAATCTGTGGTACACCCTTCTCCGCTAATAGATTGAACCAATTTGGGAGGGCAGCGACCTTGAAAGACAATAGGCCCATCCAAATGATGAACCAATCTCGTGAGATGGTTGCTCAGATCTGAGCTGCATGCAAGGACTTGTGTCGCTCTTTGAAACCCAACAAAGAGGGTGGGATGGGTTTTAAGGCAGGATACGTGCTGGGGCTTTGGTCAAGAAGGGAGAGTATATAGAACAGCCAATCCTGAAGCTGAGTCCATAGGACTACTTTGTCGTCACTAATGTAGAAACGACCATTGGATCCGGGGCCAAGGACGAAAGGGATGATGCTGCGGAGGGATCCAAATGTATCCCCTTCGAACGAGGGCCGCAAGGGCACAAAACTGAGAAAACAGTATGCCTCCACCCACCACTGTGATTCGTGAAAACGGTCCCACAGAGCATCCTTTTTGTGGAATCGATAGCGAGTACTTGATCCTGGACGATCAGGGACGACGATTCGATGCGATGAATTTGGGAAATAAAAGAGACCACCATTTTGAATAAACATGTGGTCTTGTGAGTGGTCGATTTGACATGTGCTGTTAGACATCGCAAATCTAGGGGATTTTTTATTGGTAGCTAGAAGAATACGGGTGTTAAGTGAATTCAATATGAAGATCAACAGAAGAAACATACAGTTTGGCAACCCAGATAGTTTATGGTTGCCCAAATGATTTCGGTGACGATGGAGAGTATTTAATCCAGGTTGCCTGGATAAAATACAAGGTTGAGATAAATTTTATTTGACCTGGGCTACCCAGTCCAAATGGTAGAAAACGAGGAGAACGGCGGTGGAAGAGGGATAGTGTTGGAAGAAAAATATTTGAACCAGGTTACCAGAATTAAAATTGTTTGAATTGGGCTACCCAATCCAAACGAGAAAAACGAGGTAAGGAGCGATGGTCGATGGTCACGATGATGGTGGAGGAAGGAAGGAAGGAACTTGAAGTTGAAGCATGATCGTGTTGTGTACAAATAAACACAAACATTGTCATAAGCAATGACATGTTCCTTCATCACTGCCATCAGGCTTTTTTTCCTACCACATCCACCATCCTCACTGCGAATTAAGCTGGGTAGCCCAGCTTAATTTTCTTCTTCTAACATCTGTTTGCATTGACCTGGGTAACCTAGGTTAATGTCTCCTCGCTGCTTGCGATAACCGGGTTGGCCTGGGTAGCCTAGGTCAATTGCTACTTTGTGATAACACTAGTCGCGTTCACTATGTTGACCTGGGAAGCCTAGATTAATGAGATTTTGGACCTTGAAAGTTCTGAGAAGCTAACTTGAATGGTCCCCAAGACCCAAGAGTCCTGCTCATTGGCTGCATGCTTATTCACGGATTCTGCAGTACAACTATTTCGCTTTCGATTATTCAGATCCCATCTACTTGATGGATGACATTTGCTCGAATATTCTTGATGTGCTTCTTTTTTTGATGTTTAAAAATGTGTTGTGCCCTCCTCTCCCCATCCAACTTTCTTTCTTTTCCACTCTCACCATCATGAGCTCCAAAAGTGAGAGTGAATCCTCTGACAGCTCCACTGGCTCCTCCTCGACCCGTCCCAAACACATCAAGGAAGTGATGACCGCATTGAAGCACAACGATCAAAAGTAAGCCTCTTATTGGTTTTATGCAGTGCATATATTCAACCGTTTCATACATAGGGCGCCGGCACTGAAGCCCTATCACCATGCTGTGCACTGGATCCCTCTCGGGATCAACCCATTTGCCAACCTGACAGCCGTTTTGTTTGCCGGGTTGGGTGAAGAAATTGAACTTGAAGCAGAGGACGTCACCGAACCTTTGGAAATGTACATATATGCGCATTAATTGATGTTGTAGCTACTGACATTGCATATAGCGATAAAAAAGAAGAGCTATTTATATTTGCGGAGATCATCAAAATGGTTCCAAATTTTAGAGAGATATTAAGCGCTTGTGCGGGACACCATAGGGCCCTCCTGAACTTGATTAAAATGGTAATTGCTTGTACTTGTTTATATCTTATTGTTCCTGATTCTGTCACTCATCAGCTTCAAGACTCGGCCAACCGTGCAAGAAGTGATGACGTAGCAAAAACGAACACTTGCATTGTAGATTATCTCCAACCCCTTGCCCCCGAATTCCTGAATTACGATAAGGAGGAGGTTCCATTACCTGACAGAACTCATCTGGAGGAACGAGGCTGGGCACATCTGGAATACGGGGCTCTGTTATATCCACAGATTCTCCTTGATTCGTTCAACCCAACAGATTACACGTGGGTACTACGGCGCTCTATTGCATATATCTAACTAACAAAGAAAATTCATAGCCAAACAATGCATGATGTGCAGATAGGCATGAGCCTGATTAGCGAATGTGAATGGCCGGGCTTTCTGTATCCTTGCAGGACAAGTTTTGACTTGGAAGACGAGCGCCTGGGTCTATTTTGAGGTTACCTTCTTCCGATAGTATGTATTGCGTTTATATATGCAGAGATATTAATATGTTTCTAGGTGTTCCGACAAATTTTCATGGGTCCAAAGACCGTGGAAGGCCCCAGATCTGGCAAGAAGGGTCGGGCGAGCACGGCGAAGATGTTATGTTTAACCTCACCAGGTCACACCGTGTGCGATAGCATACACCTGCATAATCATGAGTGTTTCATCCTTATGAATCTCGTCTGATAGTAAGAATGGCTTTGATTCATAGGCACGGATTGTGTTGCGGGGCCGAGGTTGGACCCTTGAGGATGGGGCTTTCGAATATGGCGTCTTCTACCAAAACATCGTGAGGATGTTCGAAGACGACCACGAGGATGACTGGGTCAAGGAAACCCTTGCCTGGTGGCAAGAGTAAGACGTTCTTTATTTTACCACTATAAATACTTGATTCTGACAGGTCCTTAAATACCAGATCTGCCCCGTACGGCTGGCGGACACTTAAAGAAGAATGTGTCTAATATCAAAGGCCACATCATGGATCCTGTCGCCAGGAGCGCTGCCCAGCACACGGCCAAAAAGGCTGCTCAAAATCAGGTCGATGTTGCCCCTGGAGAACAAGAGAAAACCAATGTCGCCCCCGGAGAACGAGAGGAACCTGAGGTCGCCCCCGGAGAACGAGAGCAATCTACGCCCGCCCCCAAAGAATGAGAGGAATCCGCACCCGCCCCCAAAGAATGAGAGGTCACTGATACAGAATGGGAGGTGGCTAATAGGGAACGAGAACCTGCCACTAGGGAACGAGAACTAGCCAGTAGGGAACGAGCACGGCCTGCTCTCAAGATGACAGTTAGTGCTTCCATTCGTACTGCTGAGCGCCCTCAGTCTACGCCTGCCGTTGACGCCACTGTGAGACCTTTTTTTTCTTTGGATTCTACCTCTATCTTATTTTTGAGGGCATAGATCAATCCGGCATCTAGTAGCTGTTTGCCAACTCCCTCGCCTTCTGGTCACCAGAAATGCAAAGTAAGTATTTAATTGTATGTTTTTGGCTGGGATCTATTCAACCACCTCTGTATAGCTTGTTGCAGATGAGAGCGACCTCTCTGACATCCCAGAGTCTCCGAAGAAGACCAAGAAGCGTTCCAAGAACAAGGCCTCGGACAGCAAGAAAAAGCAGAAGGTCTCCAAGGCGCCATCTACCACAAAAAAGAGTCACAAATCACATTGACGGTAATGTTCGAGTTCCTCTTTATATGCTGTCCTAACAATCAAATCGTTCATTTTTGCCTCCAGGCTCATCAATTTTTTTTCTTTTTGCTCGCTACTGTCTTGGTGCTTATACTTGCTCTGGGCTTCATTCTCGTTCTCGTTTTATCGCCACTAGTTGCATTTCGGACTTTTTACCTTGCGTCGCTTGCTCGCCGTCTGGCTTTTTCGGACCTTGTTTTATTGCGTCGTCTATACTACTGGTCTGGACTGGTGTATATTGTCTTAGATGAAATTCATATTATTTCTGTTGTGAAAAATGTGTGTCACAGATTGCAACAGATTAGGTGTGATTGTAATGCATGGATACTATGGTAGGTGTGTATAGTTACGGTGATGGAATATATGCTAAAAGGAAATTTTATCTTTCGCAATAGTCGCAGGAAGATATATGTGGTTGTATCATGTACAATACATTATATAGGACGTAAGGTTTACATTCTAGAGTCGGCTTGTATAAAATTACATACCCTACGATCAAATACAAGCGACCTCTGATCTGGCGGTTATGGCAGAGCAATACATCATCTGCAGTTCTTGTGGAGTTTATAATACTTGCGGGTATCGTAAACTCAATGTAAACTCCACAATTATGGTGACCCGAGAGGTCACTTGTATACTCATATATTTCTATACAGACTTTTGAAGCTCACAACAATTTTACTACTATATATAGGTATGTATTTGAATATATCCAGCATGCACTTTTGCTGATGTCTGATTTCGAATTGTGGAAAAGCCTGCCAGCCGTGAAAGGTGACAGCTGGGAAGAATTCGTTGCTGCCCTCATAAAGATCTATCCTGGAGCAAGGGGAGACCGGAAGTTCTCAAAGAACGACCTAAAGCTGCTGGTCAGTCGGTCATCGCAAGTCCCTATGATGGACCAAGTCATGTTGGGTGAATACTACCAAAGTTTCATCAGTATTGTCACATTCCTGGAAGATAAGAAACAAATTTACCCCAGTGAAGTTTCGGAATATTTCAAAGGTTTCCACCCTCAATTCCACCAACAACTCATCGATCAGCTTGAACGCGAACATCTTTGACACTATATGGAAGATGGATGGAAGCTTGAGACCCTGTATGATGCCACATTATACGTGCTCTCGAAGGGATCGGATACTGCAAGACTTAGCCCTCCCAGCTTTCCAAATTTCCTAGGAACAGGAAGGTCAAACGAAATAGTCCCTGGGATCAAGACTGAGTATTATGATGGATTTACCTTAGAGAAGATGCTCAGAAGCAACATATTTGTCCAAGCATTAGCAAGCGCCGTTGCTAAAGCCAAGGGAAATCAGAAAGCCAGTCGAAGCAGGAACCAGAACTCACCAATAGCGATAGTTACAACTACTAGGCCAATATGGATAATCACCGAAACAGGTCCAACCAGAATTGGGACAGCCAACGATTGCGATCTCCTCAACAAAATGGATGCTTATTTTGCACCAACCCTGCCCACTTCTTAAACGAGTGTCAGGTAGCCGAAGAATATATCAGAAAAGGATACTGCAGCATGAATAATTGGAACCAGTTCTGCTTACCAAACAGGATGAAGATAAATCAGGTGGTGGCACCAGGAAATTATTTCCAAGAGCAAATCGACAACTGGATGAAGGCGAATCTGGATTATCAACCAGAGAAGCACTGGCTCATTTACCAACTGTTTCAAATAATTTCTTCACAGTGTCATTCATGGGAATCGAGGATGAAGAGGAAGAAGTAGCTGCAGAAGAGGATAATCCTCTCAAGCTGCCCCTGACCAAATGAGAATGTGAAGACCTGGAGATGTGGGAAGCAATGGTTTTAGCCGTGCAAAAAAAGGTTGAGGAAGGGAAGGAGAAAGCGGCGGTACTGGAGGACTGACCACTAGGAATATGGCCAGAGAACAGGAGAAAACGAAGCCAGTTCCCCAACCTAAGAAACCAATAGAGGAGAGAGTGATTCTGCCACACCAAGTGACGACAGCACCTCAATACAAATATGTAATGGCTGCTGAAGATCCAAAGTTATTAGCCCATGTCACAGCAAAGAGTCTGGAATCTCAAATCACCTTAACCACCTGCGAACTATTGGCAGTCTTCATCGACAATTAAAAGAGCTTGTTACTATGAAACAGATTGCCACAGCACTTAGCATGGAAGTAGATGTGGACAAGAACAACATAGAGGAAGCGCCTAGTGTAGAAGTCTTCTACGAAGCCATGAAGAATGCTCCTACACAACTGGAAGGAGTAGTCGCAGCAACCCACATAGAAGATTTGAAGGTCATTGACATTGATACTGAAGGAGTGCGGGTTGAAGCGATACTGGATGAAGGATGCCAGATTATCACTATGCGACAAGATATCTGGGAGAAAACAGGCCTACCTTTGCGGTCCAACCACAACTTGACTATGGAATCGGCAAATATGTCCACAGACTTGACAATGGGTCTGCTACAGAACGTCCAGATGATTGTTGGAGGAATTGAGTTCGTCGTACAGATTCAAGTGACCAAAAACACATCATATGAGATGTTTTTAGGATGGCCATTCCATACACATGTGGAGGTCCTTACCAAACATTTCCAGAATGGAGATGCCCATATCACCATTAAGGATCCCATAACCCACGAAATTGCCACCCTTCTGACTCGGTCCAGACAAAAGAAGAAGAAAAGAGCTGGCGTTAATGTTATGTCAGGTTTTTAAGCATCAAGAATCTGGCCAACACTAGCTGGGGAGATTTATTACCAGAAAAACGACATGCGCATCTAGGACATGAAGATGAGGATTTATCAGTATTCGAGATTATTATTTCCTTGTGGCGGGACAGAGATTTTTGACATCAAGAGAAACTTACTATGTGATTCGGCGCCTAAAGAGGCTGCACAAGAGAATAAACTGACTAGGAATGATAAAACACATGATGTGTTAGCGGCAAATTTGAATGAAGATACTGGAGCCACATACAATGCATTTGCATACAAGAAGGCCGCCGATAAGGTTCATCCCATAGCGACAACCCTGCCTGAAGATTACCAGATCGTATGATGGATTCCCAGCGACCCGTTAGCCAATATGCCCATGTTACCAACTCATCCGCTGGAGTTTACACCAGGGAAACAATACACACAGGAGCGAAAAGACAATATGAAAATTAACCCCAATGGGTTCCTAGGCCTGAAGAAGAGAAATTAGTACACCACATTATCAAAGTCCATGAGATGGGCTTCACATGGAACAAAATGGAGAAAGGAAAATTCACAAACGATTATTATGACCTGGTGGTATTCCCAACAATTGAACACATACCTTGGAGCCTCAAGAACATCCCAATTTCCCCAGGAATCTATGACAAAGTCATTAAGGTTCTGAAGGATAACATTAATTCAGGTGTTTACGAACTTTTGAACTCTTCGTATCGCTCTAGATGGTTTTGTGTCCTCAAGAAAGATGGGAAGTCTCTCCGTTTGGTACATGACCTGCACTCAATGTGGTGGCCATACGAGATAGCAGTGTTCCCCCAATGGTCGAACAATATGCTGAGTTGCTTGGCAGCCGTGGATGTTACAGAATGTTCGATATATTCATTGGTTATGATCAGCGCAAACTTTCTGTGAAATCAAGGGACCTTATGACCTTTCAAACACCTCTAGGCACCTTTTGCCTCACATCAGTTCTGATGGGATACACAAACGCGGTGCAGTTGTACCATGGTGACATTACCTTCCTATTGCAGGATGAAATTCCTGATGTTGTGATCCCGTTTATTGACGACGTGCCAGTAAAAGATCCTCCAACATGATATGAGACTGAGGATGGTGGCTACGAGATGATTCCTGAGAATGGCGGAATCCGCCGATTCGTGTGAGAGCATTTACTCAATGTCAACTGAGTTATACAGTGCATAGTACATGCTGGCGGCGCTTTCTGCCTTGAAGTCAGATTTGTCCAACAATGATTGTGGTGGGACATAAATGCACTTACAAAGGATGCGAAGCTGACAAAAAGCGAATTCAGAAGATAAAGGACTGGCCGATTTGCCACAATCTCACCGAAGTTTGAGGATTTCTTGGAACTATGGGCATCATCTGATTTTCATCAAGAACTACATAATGCATGCGAAGCCTCTGCTATTCTTCTGTTCGATTTGGAGCTGCAACATGTTGCTGGAAAGGACCACGCTCCTGTGGATGGATTGTCTGGAAGGCTGCGAGCACCAGAGGATCCAGATGATGAAGACGACCCTGAAGACTGGATCAACAGAGAAAATGGATTCGAAGTAGAGGTGCTGAACTATCGCATACCTCTAATCATGGCGGATTCTCTGAGGTATAGGAAACTCGATCCCATATATGAGCATTCAGAGATTGCGAACAAGCCAAAGTGACCATCAGCACTTATTTTGTCTTTGATGGGGAACGACCTTGCTATTCCACATCATGCACAAGCTGAAGAAAAGGACAAGGAACTAGAAGATATCAAGAAATTCCTTGAAACAATGGACTTACCAGAGAATTTAACAGAGCAGCAGATACAGTGTTTCACTCAGAAGGCATCAGAGTTCTTTGTGAAGGATGGCTGCTTATAGAAGAAGGACCGAGCAAGGAAGCACAAATGAGTGATTGACAGATCTCGTAGGCTGGCATTACTGATGGAAGCGCACAATGAACAAGGACACAAGGGAGTATATTCAGTCCATATGAAGCTCCTCGAAAGATTTTGGTGGCCCCATCTGGAACAAAATGTCAAATGATACATCAAGACTTGCCACGAATGCCAAATCTGATCCATGTGAAAGTTTCACATACCTCCAACAGTTCCCCACCTGCTTCTTTATTCTGCAAAGTTTATATCGACACTATGTTCATGCCAAAAGCTCAAGGGTATCATTATATCATACACGTTCACTGTTCCGAGGACTTTACACTGCCCCACATTTTTCAGATAGACTCCAGTGGAGTTCAGGTGATTAACTGGACTCTATCTTCATTTTATGTACATATTTTTGGTGTGAACACAGCCAAATTTATATGTGAACTCCTGAAGGAGTCCAGTTGATCTCCAGGTGGAGTTCACTTGAACTACCTGAACTACCTGGATTTCCCAAGCTGGTATACTAAAGAAATAGCATGATTAAATCTATTTAAAGTTTATCTAGAGTCAGTGCCTCCAAATTCTATGTGCTTTTATTCATCTAATGTTTTTTTTTTTTTTTTTTTTTTTTTTTTTTTTTTTTTTTTTTTTTTGATCCAAAGATCAATATATTGAAGTGAATATATTGAAATATAAATAAAGTGCAGAGGCCCACATACACTTAGAGGATGCAAAGAGAGAAAAAATAAAGGATTCCCAGGGTGATGTATTGCTGTATATAGCTACCAAAAAAAGTAACAATGTAATTGAAAGCCCAAAATAGGCTCAATAACAGTGTAGAATGTGAAATGAATGGTAAATGTGGGAATAATATATTACAATTCTAACAATGGCCCCAAAATTCAGCCAACTTGGTGATTTCCAAGTGGACTTCTGGTGAACTTCATCTGAATTTCTCATGAAGTCCAGATGGACTCCATATTATTCACTAACAATATAGCTATTTGATTATACTTTAGATAGAGTTTAAGTGGAGTCCATTAGATTTTTCTAGACCTGCTGGACTCCAGAACTACCGACAAACTTTACAAACCCTCAAAGTAAACGACGGAGTCATTTCACTCACATTCACACACAACCCTATGCTTAACAGCACTTATACACCATGCTAGTGGGATACTCTGTGCTGTTCAAAGAATTGGAAGACCTCCAAGCTAGGTGATCAGTGTCCTGCTCAATATCCACCACCCTCCAAACTCACCAGTATTTTGATATAGAAATATCACAAACACCATCAATTTCTGTGCCTCAGGGCAATTCGTGAATCCTACACAAGACCACACTACAAGGTGACCAAAGAAAGTGACTGTCTCATTCTCCCTGGCTCCAAACATTCTGCAGTGAACATTCTGCAGCGCTTATTACCACGGGCGTCCATCAATGTCTCGAACATTATGTCCTCTGAGCTAACTCACAGTGAATGTGTTAAAAGAATCTGGGTGTATTCTTTTGCATATGAGTATGATAGGTTGTTGGGATGGCTTGGTGCTGTATTTGGGAAACCCACACTATATGGTCAAGTTAGTGGCAATCTTTCGCTGGGCTTCCAGACATGCAAAGAAAAAGAGGCTGGACAAGGTAATTCTTAATTTGTCTTTCATTCTCAATGCTCATATTTTGTAATCTAGTAAACACTACCAGTTCTCCCAAAAAGGGCTCCAAGTTCTTCATAAAGTCCAAGCCCTCTGCCAGCTCCTCTCCTCCATTGCGCAAGTGTATCCTAACTTCAAAATGTTTGACAAATCCAGTAATCATTTTTCGCAATTATACATTGCACAGAGCTGACATATGTCCTTCTAGTCATCATCTATGATGCTCACAAGGAGAGGTTCTGATTCACAGAGAAGAACTTTGTGAATATGCATGAGTTACTGACTTTCGCCACTGACCCCCAAAGTCCATTATCGCTGTCCTCTACATGGTCAACACCTTCTCCTATGCCCAACAAACTACTGCCGTCAAGACAGAGACAGCGATATCTTTCAATATCATGTCTGTAATTGTGTTGGGCCAGTTGCTGGAGGAGGACGATGATATTTAAGAATTCCATTGAATAGCGAGCGTTGTATGGACATTTGATCTGTTTTTTTTTTGATAATACACTCTGTCACTTCCCCAAATATCTCACTTCACCTTACATTGGTGTGATAACCATGAGACATATCAGTAGGAAACAATGAGCATCAGAAATGGCATGTGGACGTCCATTACAGGGCATCATCCACCTAACATGCAGCAGCAGTGCATAATGAGCCTCAAAAACAGCGTGTGGACATCTATTACAGAGCATCATCTATCTAACGTGCAGTAGCGGTGCATACTCCTGAGCATGCTCATTATATGAATGCCTTGTGGACTAACAAGATGCCAAACAAAGGACGTCCGGATGGCCAGTGTTTGGGCATTGTTTGCAAAACCCTGGCCAATAACACACAGATCCAAGCAAATGCCATCTGGATGCCCAGTGTTTGTACATTGTTTGGCATGAGGAACCACATCACAGGATTAAGCTTTTTTGTCCTTCTTTCCTTTCCACAACTATTCTTCAGCCTCTTGCTATATAGTAGGAACGATAGTAATATTCAACCAGAGCTTTAATTACAGCGATTTGCAAAAATCATGACAGTTGCGCGATCGAAAAATCACATTACATCACAAATGGACTTAGAAAAATCACGTCATTTTTGGACTTCAACATATCTTTCGTTTTCCAAGAATCGCGTGCGCATCCTTCATCGATGCCAGCTCCACTTTTCTACCCTCTCTGCCTTCAACAGCTCATCATATTTGAGTTTCCGATTGCGCAACGTATTGGATAGTAGCCAGGCAGCCTAACGAACTCGCAGCATGTCAAAGGCTGACACCCAGCGAGCCGGAAAGTCTTGTTCACGGTGCCTGAAGGATTTTGGACTGCTTCCTTGGCTTGAACGGTGGATATATGCGCCTTTTGACTGCGATTTTCTCTTTATAGGAACAGTAATGGACGTCTGCAGTCCATGGCTCGTTGCAAGGCATTTTGTTGCATGTAGTCTTGTAGATAATCACCTCGTCTCGATTTTTCCTTTTGTTGGGCATATTGCAGTACAATGGTGGTAGCGCATAAAATAGAATCAATATTAATGTGTAGGTCCAAGGCCAAGTAAGTAATTCAGAAGATGCAATCAAAACCGTGCAAATTCTGTCACGAAAATGCACGATTTGACTAAGTCCATTTGTGATGTAATGTGATTTCTCGATCACGCAACTGTCATGATTTTTGCAAATCGCTGTAAAGACCACCTCCATATTTTGCCACATAGGACTTGCATATTGCACTCGATGGATTTTCACATGGAGGAACTTGCTAATGGCACTCCCACACCTTTTATGGATGATAGCACTTATATCAATCCTGCTGATCTGTTTATACACGGCCAAGATCCTACCAACGAAACTCTGGGTGACAGTCTTTTTTCATACGACAAATACCTCAACCAACCAATGGGTGAAAACATGCTATCTCCAGAGGAAAACACTTCTTCAGAGGATGAAATGAAGCTGGATGAAACCATTTTGGATCCAGGCCTCCATCACAACTCAATTGCTGCCAATGTGTACCCTTGTGAGAACGGTGCAATCATGTCATGCAGGCTAAACCATCCACGGCCTGCCAAACACTATGCACATATATGTTCATACACCCATTCTTATGATTGATAATTCACTCATGTGTCTTACAGCATTTTGCTTATTCTGTTGATCTATATAATCAGAACATTGCTAAGATGTCCTCTACTCATGCCTTCATTAGGTCTGCCCTCCGGGATGTGCAGTGCGACTATTATGCAGGGAAAACATCAACCAAAATCTCTTCTGCTGAACCGAAGAGCGTGGGGACCATAGGGCATGCTTCAGAAGTCTGCAGCCTCTTTACAGCCTATCGCCTCATGGATATCATGTATTCATTGGAGTGTTCCAATATTTCACTGACAGCTCCACAACACAAGCGCCTTCCTGGCAATTTTGGTCCATTCAAGGTCTGTTTTGTCTTCTTCTTATGGAGTCCTACTAATTATCGCAATCTTGATCTAGGGCACTAAATACTTTGCTGATTGGATGCTGGCTGCTGTGGGCTTCCAGAAGGGGATTGATTCAAGAATGTCTATGGCCAACGCCCAGCCCGCATTTGAAACACATTCCTCTTGTCAGCTCTACGTGCTTTATAATCTTCACTCTATTGTGAAGAACAACAAGCCTCTGTTTAATCTACAACTGGCAGCTACCCACATTGCCTTCATGCTGGATCATGATTCTAGTGGAAATGTATTTAATCCTGATTATATTGCTGCTGAATGGTGTATGAAGCTTGAATGCAAGTGTGTACCAGATCTCCCATCCTCAATGACCGAACTTGAAGCCTCCAACTCTGTGTCCATCCATGCTCGCAATGTAAAACACCCTGTACTCATGTTCCTCTATAGAGTTTCTGTGCTTCCCAATGACATGGTGAAACATTTCCACAATTTTTTGTTCTCCCTCACAATCAATCAAAATTTTGAACACTTTTGGCTTCCACTCCAGCTTGCAACCCTTATTAGTCCGATCTTCCTTTTGTTGGAAGTCCAAATACGTAAGTCCAACACTTTTTGTCAATGCTACAAGCTGTTATTGATATGTTGTTTTCCGTGCCCCTGGCTACTCGGTAACCTCACCATGGCCTTTCAGTACACCAAATGCCTTGGTAATGAGTGCCCTAAATCAGGGGTCACCCTCAAAAAGGTGATCTGGAATGCTTTGTTCTGCATTGCTTGTGATGTGTATGGTGCTGCACAAACAATCGCCACTGCCATTCCTGATATCTTACGTCAAGTGCCTGCAAGCAACAAAATGTGGTTCCATGTGACATCTAATTGAAATGACACCCAAAAAATACATCTGGCTTCCTTTTCTATTGTAGAATCCTCAGTTTCTAAGGATTGTCCCCTCACTTCACTTATGCTCCCTCCAACACTCACTGATGAACCTACCCAGGATGTCAATCCTTCTGCACCTCCTGTACCTCCTGCTCGATGGAAGTCGAAGTTATTGATGCAAACACTCCCCTCCCCTCCCTTCCAATAATCCTGTGCCTGATGCCATGCAGGCGCAAAATCTTGACCCAGCTAATGCACTTGCTTCTGACGATCTTGCACTTGATCTCATGCAGGTTGAAAATGGAGACCCTACTAATAATCCTTTGCTTCCCAACATTCTAGTTCCTCCCAACTCTGCACTGAGCAACATGGTGCCTCCAAACAAGCTGGATATTCCGTCCAAAAGGCCAAGTTGAAATGTTGCCAAACGAGATTATGCAGACATTCAGGTTTATTTCACTATGGATGGATTTTGGGATGTTATCATGAAGGATAGGCCCACAGATGCTGCCAAAGCTGCTGATTGGGACAAGATAGACAAGAAGGCATATTCTTTCCTCTATTTTCTTATTGATCCCGTTCACCAGTCCCTCATCATCGAACTCAACTCTGGTTCTGCTGCTTGGCAAGCTCTCAAAGCTGAGTACGAGAAGGACAGTTGCGCCACTCACCTTTCCCTTTGCCAACGCCTTTCCCTTTGCCAAAGGTTCTGCAGCATCCAATATGATCCCACCTGATCTGTTTCCACCTTTATCGATGAGGTCCAATCCATTGCATGCCAGCTCACTGTCATCTCTCACCCCCCCAGTAAAGATGAAATTGAGAATTTCCTCCTTCTTTGCCTCGACTTCTCATTCAAAGCTGTTCGGTTATCCCTCATCACTCACTCCACCAGTCCTTCCTTAACTGAGATTATCTCTGCCATCAAGCAGTTTGAGATCAACCAACACGTCTCCAATGGTTCATCTCTGCTTATCAAGACTGAGGCTACTCACTGCTTTCCACAAAGGTTCCTCGTGGAAGCCACATCCCGGCCATTTCAACGGAAATATTCCTGGCTCGGAAACATCCGTTTTTGGTCCCGTTTCCCTCAAAGACCCACATTTCGATTGGGGTAATACCTGTAATACACCTGGTGCCTGTTTTCATTGCAGTATCACAGGTCATGTCACTGCCAAATGCGTTCATGATATGCCAGCGCAAATCAAATTTGGGATCATCAATGCGAAACCGAATCAGATTAAAAGCGCCAATCTTGTGGAACAAGAAGATGACGGCGACTACACATTCCTCAGTCAAGTTAACAACCTCACTCTTTTGTCGATTCCTGAAGATTCAGGGAGTGCCCCCGCTGCTGTTCAAGAAATCCCGAAGACTATCTGCCCAGTTTGTGTAAGGGCAACCGCGGGCCGAACAATCCGGGATAACCGGAATAGGCACAAACTAGCAGGGGATCCAAAGTTTAGTATATTATGAGATAATAGACTGCACTAGTCAACGCACCTAGCAGGGGATCCAAAGAGGAAAGGATGGGGATCCCGTGCTAGCGAAGGTACATATAAAGGAAAAGCGCGAGGGCATGCGGAATGGCATGATATGATAATAATAGATAAAGTGGAACCATAAATAAAAGGGTCCTCAGGGTCCTGCAGACCGGCGGTGGGGAGGCGTGTAAAGACCGGTGCTCCGAGTCGGTGCACCGAGTCCGGTGACCGGTGGTTGTGGGGAGTGACGGCGGTGGGATGTGCGGGGCGATGGGGAAGTCCAGCGGTAGAGGGTGTGAGATGGCGGAGCGGTAGATGGGTGTCGGGGAGTAAGGGGAAGGGATGACCGGTCGTTATGACCGGTGGACCGGGGTGGTTTGGGTGTTCCCCTTACAGTTTGCACCAAGAGGAAGAGTTCCAAGACAGATACTGATCAAGAGGAGCATTGTTTCTAGGTGTCCTTCTTTCGCTTGAGGGAGTGTGTTGGATATATATGATATGAGCTCAGTAGGTCACGTGTAGCTTACGCCTGTGGGATCAACCTCTCTCATCTACAGACAAATTAATTTCAGAAAAATTAACTTTATGTATTGGATTACCGGTTATGATCTGGGCTAATTTTGCAATGGAGTTATATATCACAAAATGCCAGGAAGGCCATGTGCATGGCTGGCAATCTACAAAAGGAACAAAAGGCCAATGTATCTTGGATACATTATTTGTAAAACTAGAGAATCCACCATCAAATGTACAATTTGAGGGCCTGCCACAAAATGTTGTCCCCTTAACACGTTCATCAATGACAATTAAGGCCTCACTCCCAAATGATGACTCTGTTATTATTTCACGTAGTCAAGTTGAAGTCCTTGTAAATTTTGCAATGACAGATTTTGCTTCACAAGGAAAGACAAGGCCCAAAAACCCTGTTGATCTTAACAACTTGCAAACACATCAAGCATATTACGCAGCTCTCTCACATAGCTCAACTGCAGAAGGCACAATAATTCTGCAAGGTTTTGATACCAACAAAATGACAGGAGGTGCATCTGGGGCTCTTAGACAAGAATTTAGAGAAATTGAATTGCTGGATGAAATTACAAACTTGCGTTATCAGGGTAAATTACATAAATCTGTTACTGGAAATGTGCATAATCATTTGATCAAAAGGTTTTGTGAATGGAATGATTATCAATACATCCCCAAGAATGTTCACAAATCCATACAGTGGACAAACAAAGACCCATCGAATGGAGGAGAAAAAAAGAGCTTACAGTACTTCCATAATCTAATGGGATAATGAGATTGTAGTTTTTTTTTTTTTTTTTGCGTGAGCTTTCCATATATAGAGTATTCCATGTTAGGCAATTCAGTGCATGGTGCGAAAGAGGTTTGGATTGATGTGTACACATGCCCCAACCCCATATTCTAAGCAATGGGAAATCACAGAATCAGTCCTGACCTCAAGGAGTGTGCTTTACATCTCTGGGAGCTTGGCTGGGATCTGGAACTTATCGTTGAATTCTTGTGTATCTCTCAGACAAGCTTGTATCAATGGTGCAACATCTTCACAACATTTCACTCTGTAACGCGTTCTCAATCCAGTCTCATTGGCCATCTGCAGATCCTGATTTAAGCGATGCGGGTCTCACTCAAAAACTACTCCACAAGATTGCTCAGGAACGGAATGCAGAAGCAAGGTGCAAATTTTTTGATGTCATCCATGACCACTCGGCAGGTCTAGGAGACGAGTTTGTTTTTGTCAATGAAATGAGCAAGAATAATCATACTACTGCATGTCGATATGGAAGGTCCATGGCTGGGGAATGTGCCAACTTTGTGGACAACTTTGTTCAGGGAGATAGGTACTCAATGGTGGCAGCAATCACTACCAGTGGCTACGTTTCTGCCAGGGTTGTTCTCGGCTCCTTCAACACTGTGGAATTTTGTGACTTCATCACAGACCAAGTGGTGTGTTCCTAATTCAATCTATGTACCCATTATATCTTGTTGCTGATGGACTGGAAGATCCTCGAGATGAATCCTTACCCCAGGAATCAAAGTATCCTTGTGATGGATAACTGTCATATCCATCACAATGCTGAACTGGTGGATATTGTCAATGCAGCTGGTGATCATCTGGCTTTTTTGTGCTCATTTCATAGCTAATTGACTTGCTTAGGGTGCTTGCTGATTTACCTTCCAGCATATTCACCAGACCTCAATCTGACAGAAGAATCTTTCAGTACATGTAAGCTGGTGTTCTCAATTCCGAATTGGGGACTGCACTGACCATTACTTAACTTTGGTCGTAAAAGCCTACCTTTTCCAGAACAGATTTGAGATCCGAGCTAATGAGAACCCGGAGTTGGTGCTTATGGATGCATGTAGATGTGTAACAGCCGAGAAGGCTTGGAGTTGGTTTCATCATGCCAGTTACATTTGGAACGCATAATTGGATCAACAATAATGTACAACAGGTGGCAATACAAGTACAATTGGATTTTGAGAGCGAGAACATACACAGCAGGGTCTAGGAAAGCAGCAGGCGATGACACAGAGACCTCATACAAGCACAGTGATGCAAAAAGGAGAAAGACAGCACAACAAGACCAAAAGAAATGAAGGCAGAGCTCCAAGATGACAACAGCAGCAAAAACAAGAAGAAAATATGGCGGCGGAGAAAAGACGTGTGTAAAAAATGAAATCAAGCCCAATTACCGGCCTTGACATCACGGATGAACTGTTTATGCTTTGACAGAAAGTCATCCCATGATAGTCTCAAAAACCCGACATGTCCATGCCAATCTTCATGCTCCAATTTGTCGACGCACTGGTCACCTGGCTGGAACTTGAGTTTGGTAAGGCAATCCTGGTCCTCATCATCGATTTCGTAGCGCAAGCAAAACTCTGCCAGAGATATTATGCAAGGGAGAACAAGCTTGGCCAGCAATGTCAAAGTAGATCCACCTGTTGGAACATCAGAACAAGGAAGTGGTAACATGGGTGGGTATGCTGGGTAAGGCAGATATGGGTATGGAGGGGGATATTGGTGGGGGTGAAGTGGGGGTGCGTAACCATAAGGGATAGGATATTGGTGGGCTGGGGCAGCAGTGGGTGCAGCTGGAATGGGCACTGGTAATGTATTGTGATTCGGAGGGTGCAGCTTTTGTGATTCAGTGAAGTGAACACTTGTGGAGGGGAGTCGAGTGTTAAAATAAACAAATATGTGCACGATATGCTGGGCCCAAACCTGTAACCTGATATCATTGAGGTGCCAAGAATGACCTTCAGAGGTGTAGACACACTTTGATGGGTATTGAGGATTGTTTCTGATTGGATATGCATGGCGGAGCTCCTCAACAATCGGAGTATTCACACCAACAATAGTTGCCTAGATTCCAGGATAAACATATAGTCTAATCATTTGAAGCAAACATACCTTTTGCTCTCTTATGATCACACCCATTGGCCCCTCTTGAAATTCTTCAGTCTCTGGGTCAGCATTGTGGGCTCCAGCCTATGCGATCTGAAAGGGGTTTCCTTTGGTCATTGGCTGGTATGCTGATCTTCCTGCCCAATTGGGATTTGTTGATGGCTGCAACCATAGGTAATTCCTGACCACCAGCAGCAGCACAGGATGCCACGGATTGCAGAAAAGACAGGTAGGTGGAGTTGAGGGTGAAAAAGAATGGGCCACGAGTCACCGACACAGCCTTTGCCTTGAGAGTGCATGGAGGGGTAATAACCTTGACATATGCAGTAATCTCAATTTCAGGAGAGCTTTCGTGTAGAGGATGTTGACATGGAAATCATGTGATGCATCAAAGCGTCCACATGTCGCATCAAGCATGCACATGGTACCTCCACCAGTGTACCACATGCTGCATGGAATATGCACATAGTACATTAGATATGCCAAGGTGGTCTGTGCGCAGTAGACAGGTATATAAACAGTGTCCTTGTAAGGGGAACACCCAACCGGTGCTTCCCTTCCGGACATGCACCACTGGCGCCTAAGTCAATACCGGCGCCTAACTCTTCACCAGCGTTCTTGTCACTGGTCCACCGGTCTTTTCCGGTCTCTGGACCTCTGGTGTACCGGCGTCCACTGGCGTTCGTAACTCTGGCGACCTCCACTGTTCGCTACGTTCCACCTCACTGGCACTCTTTGCTCTTGCCCCTTTTCCTTCCGACACATGGCTAGACCCTTTTCCATCTCGTACCACTTCATTTTATTTATTTTATGTCGTACCACACCTATTTTCATATATGTACCACTTAGCAGCACGGGATCCTCATCCTTTCCTCTTTGGCTCCCCTGCTAGGTTCGTTCTATACTTAGTTTACTATTGCATAATAAACTAAACCTTTGGATCTCCTGCTAGTTCGTGCCCTTCTGCTAGTCCCGGTCGCTCGGCCCGCAGTTGCCCTTACCGTCCTAGTTACACATTAATTTAAGTATTTCCCCTCTTCTTCTTATCTAGCCAAGTCGCAGCTACAAGCCTCACAAACACCTAGGTAAGGGTTAGATTCTGGCTAGTCAGTACTACTCTGTGCTGCACCTGGTGTGCACCCTATTTTGCTGTCTACAGAGGAGAGGCCGGACGTCGCTGAGGCTGCACTTTGCTGCATGGTTTCTTGACTCCTTTCTTTGCTTCCTTCTTCTCAGTTGCCTTCTGCTTCTTTCATTTATTTGCTTCAGTTGCAGGGGTGCTGACAAACCATTTGCCAACTGGCGCATTGCGCTGATAGACCGGTTAAGGAACCGGGCCTGAAAATGCATTATTTTGTGATTCTCCACCTGAAATAAAGACAGCACGTTAGGGAAATATTATGAGAAGTTAGCAATGAGACCCGATCGGCTAGCTTAGAGTGACTGAGACTTCTTGATAAGACAGTACACTACAAGTGGATGTGACGGAAGCAACAGTATGAATGGTTCGTTCATTACGACCTAGTCAGTAAACTCGGAGGCATCCCAGTACCCAGTTCTTGATACTGAAGTTCATCTACGGTTCATCCCTACCGGATTAGAATCTTAGGAAGCGCTATATACCAAGGGTGCAGTGGAGATCCAAGAAACACTGGAGTTGATGACTTAGAAATGCGGTGATTATGTTCTTAGAAACGAGAACTATGGACAAGACAACTATCTAAGATGCGATACTAGCTAGCGTCCATCGAAGCTACATACCATCGAGGGCGCGCGCATCGAAGATGGTGGCCGTCATCTAAGAAAGGCAACCAGATTGATGCAATCAACATGGATCTAGGATCTTTGATGCATCCTAGATCAGCCATCAATTCAGGAGATAAGAGATGATATCCCATGAGATATGATAAGACGCATCTGGGAAGCAAAGATCAAAGCTACTAATTTGCCCGTTTAAGGCAAGGGGAACATGTACGAAACAATAAGAACACAACATGTAGATGGCAGACTAGCTTGTGCAGTGGACCGGCAGGACCGCCAAGGCCAGGAACATGGCAAAAGAACATACGCGTCTTGGATGCCGCATTGCAAATATATGGGAACAGAAATACCTCGAGGCACTCTGGACTCAGAAACAGATCAGGCATGTGCTTGGGATTCTGGCGAAGGATTCCGATATTTATTTGGGAACAGTTTAGACTTGAGGGTTTGTATTTTATTGTAAAGATCGCACCAAACATTTGTACAGTATATAGTTTCGAGTTTTGTAAAATAAACGACAAGTAATCTCTCTCTTGCTTTTGTTGTACGATTGGGTAGAGCCCCAGTCCGAGCAACGACCAAGCAGAAAGATTGTCTTCGCTGAAAGTGATTTGGCACAAAGAAATGATCAGACTCAGACAGTGATAAGTGCTCGTAACAGTATTTGGAAGTCTTAGAAAGTATCAGAGAAGTCCCCCGAGCTCTAGAAATCAGTGTTGCGCCATCAGAGAACAAGGTTATTTGTGATATTTTGTCGAAACACAAGTAGCAACCCAGAGAAAACAATCTATTCATAATACCTTTGCATAAATTGTTCATTCTTCGAAAGACCAAACATCTTAGAACATCCCCGTCAAGTTCTTAGAAAGCGATTGTGAATAACTCCTTACCACTATAAATGAACTGCGAGGTGGCAAAGTAACCCATTGCATCATTGAACTCAAACATTCTCTATACCCACCGTCACAGTCAGGATTTATAGTGTCTATGACACTATTTGTGTGTGGATCGCGTCACTCGTTCATAGAGCCTCGCTCCGCTTGGTGTGTGTGTTGTGTGTTTGTTGCGTCTTCGACCAGACCTACGTCACACCTCTCAGCGCAGAAATGAAAACAGTGAAGTCTGTGGAATTCTGACAACGTACGCTGAGGTTTTGCTGACACGAGCCTTTGAACACCCTCTTGTATTTCATTTCAAAACTCCTTCACATGGTCTAGCATGATGAAATAGCCTGATGAAATAGCGTTCTGAAGGTGTGGTGATGGTACGTATGAGGGAGAGAGACCGTGGGAGAGATAAAAAAAGGGAAATTTGTTGCTTTCTAAATATGGCAGCCCACGGAAAAAAGAAATAACAATCCCATTAGATTGTAGAAGCACTGTAAATGGAAAACAGTTGAAAAGCAGAAGATGAAAACAGGTGGTCAATCTATCCAAAAAAAAGTACACACTGAGCCTAAGACTACAAATTCATTAAAACAAAAACTTTCAATGAAAGACTTCATAGACTTTATTCATGATAAAAATGATGTTGATGGCCAGCCTGCCAATAAAAGGAAATGCTTACAATTGGACAACAGAGATCAAGTACATAGACATTTAGCTCCTTCAGGGCCACGATGGTTGTGCCTATAATGCCTCTTTTGTAATTCTTTATTCATTATTTAGCAGAGATGAAGATAGATGGACAACACATTTTCAAAATTTTGAGAATGAAACATTGGTGAATATTTTGGAAGAATTTAAAATGCATCTGTGCAATGATCAGGCTCGAGATCACATTAAAGAGGCATTAGAAGTTGAAGAATACAACTATTTTCATGTTGGGCACTTCACTTCATGACACTATGAGATCATATTCTGAGAACACGTGTTCCCATATATCTCTCTTATCATCAATGTGAAAATAGACACAAAGATATTGTGTGTATATTACACTAATTCAGCTGCTTATAGCCTTGGTGTAAATGCTGGTAGATGTACTATAATGTCCCAATGTTTTATGCCACAACCTGAATTATCACTTTGAGTTTGTAGATTTTGTTCTGGAGACATTTCCATTTACAAAGAAATTGTTAAAGCTCAACCTTTGCTAGCAATTGATTTTGCAGGTCATAAAATACAGATTGAGCATCAGATATCTATCAAGATAGAACACTTAGAATTCACTTATAGCTTGTGTGGTGTAGTCTATTATGGAAATAATCACTTTACTGCCCGAATTATATTACATGACGGTTCAATATGGTTTCATGATGGCATAACAACTGGCCAAACCACCATATATATGGGGTCACTTACACTGAACTGTCCTGATCTCAACATATGCAGGGGAAAAGATGCATCACCTGCACTATACTCTCTAAATTGAATGTAGGATTTGGACTGTAGGATTATGAGTCCGAGTATAACGAGGATTCGTTTTTATGCATGGCAGCTCTGCAATTGATCGTGTTCGCTCTAATGCGAGTGCCAAGTAAACTTTGATGGCATCATGCCTCTCAACGAGAAATCAGGTGATCGTTTGCCCTCATGATGCCTACCATCCACAGCGCACTCAGTTTTTCATGGGGTTATACATAGTAAAAAATATGTATGCTGTTATCTACAATTCATTTACATGTATCTCTGTTTTTTTTGTAGGCTGGGGAACCCTGAACGTTGGAATGGGTAAATTGGCTTTAGATATAAATAGATACAAATATATCTCATCCAGCCGCCTTTTGTTTACATCATATTTGGTCGTGACGCACCCTTCCTGGAATCCGACTTATGCCACCCTCGATAACACCAACTTCCAACTGGAAGGAGGAGAAGAGAGATGTAGGTTGTAGCCAAACATGGAGGACCCAAGAGGGCGGAAACAGGCATTGAAGGCAACAAGGATGTCGCATGGGTAAGTTTCGCTGCCCTTGGTTCAGATCGTATTGGTGCAGGCTCTTTTCGCACAGAAAACAAGGACCTGCCATTATCTACATGCTTATGGGATGGATTACCACCCATGGATTGTGCCCCAGATCCTCCCGTTCCTTCTCAATTCCTGGAGTGTTTCCTACCTCCAACTCGCAGCTTCCACTGCTGAACCTTCCACGGATCGCGGCATATGCGCCATTGCTTCTGAGGAGGATGTACGTCCATGGTTGCACAGTCCTGCAGCCCCAGGTCCAAACCCTTTAACTGCAACACACCCTCGTTCTGAGCCGCCGTCGGATACCAACCCAAACCCTACCAACCACTCCTTCAAATTGTTCAATGCTCATTATGCATGAACTTGCCCTCTTATCTCCCCATTAGCATTGCATTCCTACCAACAGAAATCGGGTAGCATCAAAGATTTGAGGATTCTTCGCAACTTGATGTGGGGGGGGGGGATCTGGTGGAACCACGATCGTTTGGTAAGGATGAGGTCGAGATGTCGAAAGGGTGGCAACGGGTTCCAGGCAGAGAGAACGAAATAAGGAAGGAATGTGAATACCAGGAGGAGACACGTGCGGGATCGGAGAGCATGAGTACCGCTGGAGATTCTGAGGAGAAGAAAAGTCGTCAATGCTCGATGATGCAAATGTGCTTCGCGAATCGACCTTGGGGAAGCAGGGGATGGTTCAAGGGAGGGAGACCAAAACTACCAATCAGGATACCACCAGCAAGGATCCAAGTCACCAGGATGTCCATCTTCCCCACCAGCGTTAATAGTTATCATTCCTGTCATTAACACTGACGTCGTCGGTCATCGTATCATCTCCATCGTCTCGCATATGAACCCCCTCCACCATCAGACTCGCCAGGGCGTCCATCGTCGACACCCACGTCATCGTTGTGTCATCACACCTCCTTCACCTCAACCATACCTCCAATCAATTCAGTTTTGGCCCTCAGGCAACATCGAGGATATGAGAATTTCTCGCAACTCGGCAGGGGACAGGACCTGGAGGAAATTGAATTGGTTGGCGAGGAGGCTGGTAACAAGAGTTTGGAGGTGCAGCATCAGAAAGAAGGAAGTGCGAAGAATGTGGGTGGCTAAATGACCAGGATACTGAGATGTGGGACTGCCTCAGACTGCATTCTCCAGAGCGACCCCCACTCTGTCACCCATCATCAACATCCTTCCAAGGAAAGAATGGGTGCTGGCAAACTCGATCCACAGGTTATGTATCATCGCCAATGGCGCCATGGTTTCCCCACCATCCCTTCTCCCATTCTGTCCCACCACAGCCTCAGACCTTCATCGGAGGAATCATCGAGGATTGAGAACATGAGAATACCTCGACACCAGACTTGGAGGAGGAGTTGGATTTGGGGGAAATGTGAGTGGGTGATATGGGCATGAACGACGAGCTGAAGAACAGAGGTGATTAGATGAGTGAGCATCCCCAGGATCTTATACAGACGATGTCAGCTGCCTACGTTATGCCAACTACCCCCGACTCATCACCATTTCATCCCACGACATTGGCGAACCTAATCCAACAGTCGTCACCCCCAACGCGATCATCTTCATAAACTTCAACTTCCACCCTTCTCGTAACCTCTTCGCCATTGTCGATTCAGTCGAAGCACACCAGAAGGGACACGGCCTCCTGTTCAAGAGCTCTAAACATCGAGGAGTCGAGGCTTCCTTGAAACTCAATGTTAGGGGAGGCTGGGCCTGAAGGAAAATTGACCCATTGGAAAATTGATGAAGGTCGAGCGTGTCTGAGAGGAGTATAGTCAAATGGTGTTGAAGAAGCGGTTTGACGATCAGGACATGGCCTGGCGGGATGATGAAGACATCCACTCATCAATACTTCCCCCTCATCTTTCACATCATTTCAACCTCAGCAACCTAATAACATCAATCCCTACACGCAGACACTGCCATCAGCCATGCCGACCCCACTATCAGTGCCGACGACTGCCAGCATCTGCGCGTTATCACACAACCTTCAGTGTGTCTTTTCGTCATGGAATTTCCCCCATCTGGTCCTGCATCTTTCTCAGCAATGTCAGTCATTCCACCCAGCGACTCTTCCTCTCTCTTGTTCGAGTTCATCTCGACATCATCCACATCCAACAACGCTGTTGTAGCTCCTGGTTTTCAACCTGTGAATGCGTCAAACATTGAGGAAATACTTTGTTCCTCGATGCTTCAGGGGCAGGATCAGAAGAAAATGCGATCGATTGGTGAGGAAATGGGTGATGAGTGGCTGGAGTATGAAACAGTTTCAAGGGAGGAAATGCGAGGCCAAGCGAAGAACGATGTGCAGGAGATTCAGACCCTCGAACTCACTAGGACATCGCCCTACGACCCCCTCGTTATCGTCTCCTCCATCGAACCCTGCATCCTCTCATCCAACGCTGCCATATCCATCCAATAGAACTGTCGAAGTCGAATCTCCATCCAGGAAACTCACTGAACGTCAAGGGGCTGAGAGTTTCTCGTTACTGGACGCCGGAGGGGCCTGTGTGAAGACAACAATGATTAGAATATTGCCACAGCGTACCAAGAAACATCAGACTTACCACAACTGCCTTTTTCCAGCCACGACGCTGACGTTATTGGTCTCTGACCTTCGTCATAGAAATTTGTTGACCGTCGATGATACAAACGAACATACTTCGTCGAATCGTAACTCGACGCTAGAGGGACAGAAGCTGCATGAAAAGCGAACGGTCACTGGGACAACTTCGATTAAAACATTTATCCAGATTCAACAGAACACATATTTTTGAACTAGATAAACCCCAATCAAACTCCTTCGATATTCAAGTTCTTTGATCTGTTAATTTTTGGCTGACGGTGATGGAATTGTGGGACTCGTACCTGCCATGCGAAGCAATGGCCCACATGACAAGTTTGGACTCATACCTGCCATGCAAAGCAATGGCCCACACTACAAGTTCCTCTCTGGAGGAGGAGGTCCCCTGGAATTCCTCTCCCCCCTTAGGGCAGTCTTTCAAGGGGAAGCATTCACCCTAAGGTGGAAGGAGTAGGTGGTTGCCTGAAGTGCCCACAACCTTCAGAGCTCAAAAACAGCCATCTCTTGCAGCCAAAAGATCGAAAATGGCCTCAAAATGTTCCCACTAGGTTCTAGCGCCTCTTCCAAACATTGATTTCTCCCTTTCCATCGTGAACTTGGTATTTCATCAGTTCTCACTTCAGGACCGACCCTGCCTCGATTTACCCGTCCGCTCATAAATTAACCAAAATAACTGCACTTATGTTTTATTTATTTCCGAGCCAGAAAAGATGCATTTTATTTTATTTTATAAAAATGCACCTGCTTGTAACTTCCAAATTCTAGCATATTCTCCATTATATTTGAGTAGCAGCTCATGTGTGCCTTCCTCCACAACCACTGCATCATTCATATATCTTTTTTTTCTTAACAAAAAATCACAGCAGGAAAAAACAAAAAAACTTACAGGATAAGATCTGCATGTCTCGTAAGATTTCCGAATCTATGAGAAGAAAACACCATTGTTTTATTTCCACGTAATTTCCGGAGTCGTTCAAAAAGGTCTAACAAAGATGAGAACATTATTTTGTTATCAAGTTGACAACTTGTAAGACAACAAAAAAATATACCATGTTCAGCTGTTGGATCCAAGCTTGCTGAGGGCTCATCAAATAGCAAAAGACCAACGGATTGATCGGAAACCACAGAGCGCATGAATGTCCGTGATCTGAACATGGGAAACAAACGTGTTAAGAAATATCCTCATGAACAGGGAAGAAACTAACAATGCAATTCGTTGAACCTGACCGCCACTCAACCCTCGATTACTTGTACCCCCGCCATCCATTCCACTAGCGTCTCTAACACGTCCATAGTCCACTGGCTGCCCAAATAAAGTTGTGGTACCTTCCGGAAGAGGTGAATAGTAGCTCTCGACTGGCCTATCAAGGTATGTATTGTATTTTTCAGGGAGTCGCTCAATGAAAGCGTCCGCGCCACCGAGTTGCGCAGCTTGTTGAATTTTAGAAAGGTCGGATGTATGTGGTGGATCACCAAGGGAAATGTTGTCTCGAATCTGCAAATGTTCATGAGGGTGCGAATCGAAGGGAAGGAAATGTGAAGGAACGGACGGAGAGGGGGAAAAGAGTATAGTCTTGGAAGAGCACTGAAATCGCGCGACGTAGGTCAGCCAGTCGAAGGGTTCTGATATCAGTACCATCGATGAGGATTTGACCATCCGTTGGGTCGTATAATCGGGCAATGAGCTTGAGAATCGTGCTCTTTCCTGAACCGTTGTTGCCAACAATGACCTTTAAAGGACTACTAAGATCAGACAGCCTAGGAGGTGGAAACGACTGGGAACCCACGCAAAGTTGGCCTTGCTCGATCTTAAAGCTAATATTCCGGAGGGCGTACGCGTTGCTCCCTGGATACATGAAACTAACATTCCGAAACTCGATACTAATGCCCAACTCCAGTGCTTTATCATCCTCTGGAAATGGGATGCCAAAGGATGGGTCGTCGGGGTCAAAATCGGGGTCCCACAATTGTTCTGCCCGCTTGGTATCAGTATCGTTCGACGCGTGGTGAACTTTGACATGGTTGGGTATCTGAGTAATTTGGTATAGTAACTTGACAGATGAAAGCATTTCGGTAACTGAACCTGTTTCGTCTACAAGTGAGAATGCAGCAGTAGTGAAAGATTGCGAAGTCTGTTTTATAAGCCCTAAGGAAGCGAGAGAAAGGGGAATGGTTGAGGGTTGCTGAACCGCACGGAGTGTGAACACGATCTGTGCAAGATGGTGAGAACAAGGTAAATGTTAGAGATTGAAGAGGGGGACCTCTGGAAGGCTGCGTAGCAGCTCTTGAAAGAAAGTTGAAGCTGAGAAACCTTGACGAGAATGCAGGTTGAATATAACCTCATAATAGTCGCCGGCACGATCGCCAACCCGTCGCACGGCTTCCTGATATTCTGTGGAGGGGGTCAAGCTTGCTTTGAATGTGGTAGATGATAACACGGTGCACGTACGAGCAAGGAGAAATGGAGCGATTCCGGACGCGACGATCTCCTTGCGATGTATGGGATTGTGGACTGAGAGCTTGAGACCTTCCGATCTAATGTAATCTTCATCACTGGTGGTGGCGGCCCAGACTGAAAGAAGATTGAACAAGACGAAGTGAGTTGGTTGGAAGATGTAACATACCTCCTTTGGTGGTATATGAATTGCGGGTATTTGACCATTGGAGGATAGAGTAGGAAAAGTAGAGAACAGCGAGGAGAGGACCGTCTGGCTGGTTACGAAGTACGTGGGCTAGGACGAAAACGTGAGAGACGAGTTGAAGAGCGGTGGATATGAGGCGGATGGTGAGTGTGACGGCGCTAAAGGCGATAGAGGTATGTGAGTGCTTTGGAGAAGCTTGTGAAAGTTGATGTTGTATGGCTGGATCGTCGAAAGTAGGAACATCTAGTCTGAGCATGGCACGAAAGATGTGAACGGAGTAGAAGAGTTTGATGCGGAGGTGAAGGGGTTGATAGATTTGTTTTCTGGCATAATGGAGGAAGCGAAGGATGATTGAGGAGATAAAAGTGCCCGAAACTGCGGTTATGAGCAGCTTTGAATCGACGGTTCGGTGTTCAACAGCAGTTTGGACCTGAAGGTGGGTTGAGAGAAGGAAGGAAAGATGGAAAAGAAGACAAACGATGGTGAGTAACTGGCCAGAGTAGTAGACAGACACAGCTGGCACGATAGCAGTGACGAGTTCGACGGCCAAGAAAGCGGCGAAGAGTGGCCAGCATTGGCGGAGAGAGGCGATGTCCTTGATCATGCGCCAGACATAGGGCCAGGCTTGGACGAGGGTGGCATATTGCTCGAAGAGCGGCCAGGGGGTTGAAGTCGAGGTTGTTGATGAGATATCCTGGTAGAGGTCCCAGACGCCGAGCTTTGTGTGCTTGACATTATTCAATTGCTTTGGACTGAATGACTGGTTCATGCGCGCACGTCGTCGTGGCATGAAATTAGAACCAGAATAATGACGTAATATATCTACAGGTACTTGTCCTTGAAAATCCAAGCAAGTCCAACATCACTTTGTCCCTGCGACACCGCTGCTCGATACCACCGCGCCGCCTCCTTCTTGTCTTTCTTGCATCCCTTTCCATTCGCAAGACAGTACGCAAGATCCCCTTGCGCGTCTCCATCTCCAAGTTGTGCTGCAACCATGTAGTAGCTCTGCAGAAATCCTCAGTCTTCTTTCTATACAATTATTTTAAAAACTTACAACAGCCATCTTCTGGTCTTTCGCCACTCCCCATCCATGAAAGAAACATTGGCCCACTTCGTAGATCGCTAGCACAAGCTCTGTCTATTCGAAATCAACTTGTATCCATCTCAGAGATCCAAAAGTAAGACACACCTGAACAACACCAACGTCCGCCTGCCCACCACTTGATCGCACCCTTTCTAGATCCCCCACCGCCGACTCTGCCGCCTTCATCAACCACTTGAACCCCGCCTTCTCGTTCTTCCGGCATCCCCACCCATGTCGTAACGTCAGTCCATACATCAGCATCCCCACCCCGCATCCACCCCCTTCATTAGCAGACCGCTCAAAGCACCGCGCAGATTCCTGTAATCGGTTTGCCTCATGGTGTTGTATCCCCAGTTGCAAAAAGTCCTCCGGTGTTCGACCACCACCGCTTTCTTCCGGAGGTCTTGCAACGGATTGCCGCCCGTTATTCGACCCTTGTAGTTGTGTGGAAGGTGCTCCAGCTTGAGATATTCTTTCCCCAGAGCCGCTCGTATTCCCGTGATTACTCCCCGTTGGCGAAGGTATAGCACCCTCGTATTGGTAGTACGAGTAATCGGAATACACGCTCACAGGCGAACTTGGCCCTCGCCCGCTACTCGACTGTGGATGTAGACTCCCATTCGTCAAGCTCATCGCTGGCGGCCGCGCGTGTTGCTGAATGTTGCCTCCACTGCTTGAGCTATCCATCCCTCGCCCGTTCATCGTCGACGTTCCTGACGCCCGCGAATCAACGCTGTCCAACGAAGGTCTGCGGTAAGAAGACCCTTGTCCAACCGTACTTCTGCTCTCCGACCCCACCATCGGCGAACGCCTGCTCGAATCCCCTGCACCCGTTGGCCAACTCTCATTTGGCGATGGCGCCCGTTTCGCATTCCGCTCCAAAACCTTCATCTTCTGATCCCTCATGTCCGGCGGAAGCTGCGGGGTCACGCTCTCCCCCATGGCCACCGCATATTCAGGATGCGCAAGCTCCCGTATAGGCCTTGAAAAATTCGCCACTACCGGCTTCACCACCGGGACACGCCCCCCTCTCGATGCAGGTGGTTGGTTTTCAGGTTCCACCACGACGATGTCTGGTGCTGAAACCACTACGCTCGGCACGTCCTCCCCATAAGGTGTGTACGCGCCTTCGCCTTGACGCACATTGTTATAATGGTCCGGCCTGCGCATCGTCGCTCCGGTCGCCGTCGAGGTCCATGAATCGCGCAATGCAGGGCCCCCAGCTCTTGAGGTTGCGTTCGAATACATGCTCGAGGTATCGTCGGCAAAGTACCGATACCTGTCGTACTCGCTGGTACGATCAAAGCCATCGTTCTCGTCGTACGGGTTCCGGCTTGACCTAGACGACGCTGGGGAATCAGGGTTGCCTGTAGACGAGCGTGTATCGGACAAGTCATGATCGTAGTACGAGCTTCCTTCCGATAGGGAAGCAGTCGCCGTCGAATGTCGGGCGAAATGGCTGTGGAGGAGGGGTGAATGAAGTGCGGTCGAGGTCATAGAGGTCTGAGGCTGGATATCAAGCCGTAGATTCGCCATCTGTCGACGTGGTGGCAGTAATTCATCCCCAGGATTAGCATAAGAACCATTTGGATTTGAAGCATGTTGTTGCGGTGAATGTGAATGCGACGTAGGCTGAGGTTGGTAAGCGTATGCATATTGTGGTTCCTGGTCAAGCTGCTGTGGTGCTGGCGAAGAATGGTTATAATCATAGGCAGGGAAATAGGCGTCTTGCCCTTCGTCTTGAGATTCATCTATCTGGGGCGTCGATGGGTTCCGTTGTTGAAAGCCGCGTTCGCCCGTGTTCTGTCGTATTCGCCGGGAAGACGTGCGTCGAACGAGGTTGGCCAGAGGCGACTCTGAGTGGTTGATCACGATTTCACCACTTGAGCCCGACGAGGGGGAAACGTAAGAAGCCGAGCTCATCCAGAGGCCGTCGTCAGATAATTCCTATGAGAATTGGAGGGCAAAGGATTAAAGAATAGAGCAGGTAAAGAATGGGCTCATACTATGTAATGAATGTTTGCTTGGTATCAATTTCTATTTTGAAGCTTGGTCCTTGGCACGATCTCATTATATGTACTGTACATAAATAATAAATCCTGAGGGTTATGAGATGCTTTTAGAATTTAGAAAACTGGTCGTTGTCATTGAAACGAAGTTGTTGTTTTGTTTTTTTCATAATGGTACCACTGTTGACAGTTTTGGATCCGAGTCGCCCGGCCCAGTGTGGGCACTTGTTTCACTACTATCATCCACGTTCAATCTCGTCCTTGAGCCATGGTCATTAGAATCTCGACTCATATCTTCAGAAAGCCACACTCTCGATAGACAATCTCTTCCCGCTCAATCGCCCAAACGAATAGGTAGCTGGGGAAAGCGGGTGATATGGTCGGGCCTGCCTCTGCTTGGTGCCGTAATGACGGGAAGTGGCTACCGTACGCAATTCATTTTTTTTTCAGATTGTCTTCCATCTGATCTTTCATTGGCATTGTTATAGATAAGGATAGATATCGATCTAGAAATACCTCGGGCGCCCAGGAAGCTATTCGCACCCATGAACACAACTTCGTAGCATTCGCAGCACGTCAGACGCAGAGCGATCTTGAAGCATTTTTCCATTCACCATTTCAGAGCGGCCTTCGAGGAAGAACCTGACTAACGTTCCAAGGCATACCTCAAACAAGGCTCTCGGCTGGATGTGTACGTGCCCTTAGCAGCAATATGGATCCCTCTCTGCGGCGATGTCATCTTCGCACATTGTCGTAACCCGGGGACACCCCCTGACTGGCTTTAAGGATGCAGGAAAGAATTGAAAGGGGGCGAAGGGTTTTTCAATCGAACGGTGGATGTTTTGGGAAGAAGAGATTTGGAAAAATCAAGGGCAATGAACAGGCCAGCGAGAAAACCAAAGAGCTGGCGGCTGAAGGAGAACGGGGTTATGAATAGAAAAGAGAGATTGCCATTGAAACAAAGACGTTCTTCGCAGAATATTCAATGCATACATGATGCTGCTGAAAACAGAATGTACATATAACCGGTAGCATCGATAGTATCCGATGTATCGCGCAGAGAGAGCGTCCAATAAATAATACGGTACTGGACTGAGCGCCGATGAGCTCGACTCAAAAGTAATTAGTAAGGTAAATTTCTGTACAGGCGCAGGTTATCAATATACTTCGGCGCGGTGCCAAACTCGGAATCAAATTCCAACTCTCCTCCGAGGAGTCTGGGTAACCCTTGTACCAGCTCCAATGCCCGTATGTCGAGGGGTGCCGGGCACGATGATCTTGGCCTTGCTCCCGCTAGAGGTCTTGGCAGCCAACAGATCTTGCGCCTGTTTCTGTGCAGTTCTAAACAATTAACACGAAAAAAAACGTGGTAAGCCTCCGCTTAAAACATAAACACGGGCGGCAAAACCACTCACGCTTCCCGCTGACGCGCCATCTCGGTCTCGATCTCCGCTTTTTTCGAAAACTCTCGATCAGCCTGCCGCCTATTTCCTCGCTCGTCAAAGTTCTTCTCCTTCACCGAGTAGAAGACGGAGCCAAGTTCAGCTGTAAAAATATCGTGTCAGCGGCGTGCTCGGCCATCGTGCATCCCGGAAACTTACCCAACCAATATGGATCGATAGCAGTCACTTGCGTCATATACTCTTTCGAGGTCAAGATGAGTTCGTGATACACGATATGTGATGGCGTATCTGAAACCCATGATCTATCAGGCATCACAATCTCCTGGATGTTGATGAGCACTTACATCCCAAGCCATAAAGAGCGCTGGTTGGATGAAGGTGGGTTGGGAGACCAGAACGGATGTTGACAAATTCTCCGATACCCTTGACCCTCGCAGCTTGATGGAAGTAACCTGCTGTAATTGTTTTCCTAAATGGCGGCTTGAGAACGGCGCTCAAAAAAGCAAATCTGCTCCAATGGACGCACCTCACGACATCGAAATCGGTACCAGTAGATATGATGTCCATCTTTTGGAACTTCATGATATCCTCTAGTTGCACTCGAACCTCTCGTGCTTTCCGGAGTAGTTTTGGATGGAGGAAATGGCGCATTGCCCAATCGTCGCGATGCCTTGGAGAAAGTCAAAAAGGTTAGTTCACATCAAGGACTGGAATCCTAGTAAAACCTACCCGTGACTCTTCCATTGGTTGAAGACATTCAATAGCGTCAGATGGTCACTTTCAGGAACATTAAACTTTTCTCTGGCTGCGTCTGCTTCTTCCATTCTCTCCTTTGGCCTGTAGAAGACACTCGGGACGGAGAGCATCGATACAATGGTCAGCATCTCGGAAGAGCACCCATAATCCACCGATGCTATAAGCATTTTGGCCATAGACGGTTCCATTGGAAATTCTGACATCTTCCTTCCGACAGGTGTTAAGTCGCCCACATTGTCCAGGGCACCGAGGACCCAAAGCTGATACATGGAATTCAAAATATTGGCCTGACCCATCCAATTAGCGCATGGTTATCAATATGTAATGGAAGAAATCACCTGAGGTGGCGGGTCCATGAAGTCGAACTCAAGTAAATTTTTGACTCCCAAGGACTTGAGCAAAAGCACCGTGTTTGCTAAATTGGTTCTTTGGATTTCGGGGATGGTGTTCTCAAATAGTTCATTACGATACGCCATTTCCGTGTACAGTCGATAGCAGAACCTGAAGCATGAAGGTTAGTTATCGTCAAAAAATTGCTTTGGAAGATGCAAAATCCTAAGCCTACCCGCTACCAGTTCTCCCCGCACGTCCAGTGCGTTGGTTTGCATTTGCCTGACTGATGGGCGTAATTTGAAGGGCATCCATACCGACTTTCGGATTATACACCTTGAGTTTCGAATACCCGGCGTCCACAACGTATAAAATTCCATCGACTACAGCAATGTAAGTAAACGAGGTAATGAGGTTTAAATGGAACCTCACCCGTCAAGGATGTCTCAGCGATATTGGTGGCCACAATAACCTTTCGTCTTCCATCACTTGTAGCTTCAAAGATCTTGGCTTGCAAGTCAGCGGGCATTTGTGAGTAGATTGGTAGAATGGCAAGAGGAGCAGGATCATCCAGTTGCGAAAGACGCTCTATTAGATGAAAAGTCATTAGCAGGTCATACGATTATTTACGTTGAAAATACAGGCCAACCTTGTACAACTTGACAAGTGATTTCGATGTCTTCTTGGCCAGTCATGAAAACCAGGATGTCACCCGGTGGAAGGGAAAGGTGGATCTGCAGAACCTGTTTTACAGCACTGTCCACGTAATCTTCACAGGGAGATTTCGAGTGAAACATTTCCACAGGGAATGTTCGACCAGGAATAGTATAGGTCGGTGCGTTTCCGTAGAAATTGGAGAACTAGAGGACATTAATATGATTGCAAGTTACGCAGAAGGAAAATCCAGCCTACTTTGTCAGCATTCATCGTTGCGGAAGTCACAATCAGTTTGAGGTCCCGTCGGCGAGTAAGAACTAAGAATGGTCAGTCAGCAATGACAACCTCCATAGTTTGTTTCTTACTTTTGCGAAGTAATCCCATCAAAACATCGGTGCTTAGAGATCGTTCGTGAGCCTCGTCGAGGATAATAACGGTATATCTATCAAGGTCTCCTTCGTTTAACGACTCTCGAAGGAGAACACCATCAGTCATGTCTAAGAGAAGAGTAGAGAAGAGTTGAAAAATATCCATCAAAGTGGAAGGTAGACAAGGCTCACATTTGATCTTTGTTTCGGAAGATGTGCAGTCCTCGAAACGAATGGCGTAACCAACGGTTGAGCCAAGTTTGACCTAAAAAAAGGATCAATCGAGGATACACAAGTGAATTTAAAAACTTTGGCATACCTCCATCTCTTCGCTGACACGTTTAGCTACCGACATAGCTGCCACACGACGAGGTTGAGTACATCCAACCAGCCCATGCTGACAATATCCATCCTCGTACAAGAATTGAGCAAGCTGCGTAGTCTTTCCAGACCCAGTTTCGCCCACAACGATGATCACTATTCCCAATCTCGTGAGCATCAGATTCTGACAAGAATGGACCAAAAGCTGACCTTGGTTCTCTCTGATCACTTTCATCAATTCTTCTCGACAAGCAAACGCTGGTAGATATTCTCTTTGTTCCTTGAGCGTTCGGTTTCTGGCGAAAGCACTGACCCCAGCAGATGACTTGAGATGGGTCGCAAATTTGGAATCCCCTTTGTAATCATCTTCTCCTTTTGCTTTCGCTTCTTTCTCCTTCTTCTCTGCCTCGGCTGGATAACGTAAAGAGAAAGGAATTCTATGTGAATGTCCAAACCTGACAAAATGAAAGAAAAGCAAATAATATACACGCACCTTCAGCCTCGGCTTCCTCATCTTTGACGCCCATGATATTTCCAAGCGCAGTTCCTCCGAGGGCGGCAAGTTTAGCGGCGGCTTTCGCCCGTTCTGCTTGTTCCCTTTTCTGCTTAACCAGAGCGCTGCCCTTCTTGGAGAACACAGCCATATCACTTGTAGGATCGCGGATGGGATTAATAGGTTCCAATTGTTTCGTAAAAACCGTTCGGCCGTCGAGGAAGGGCGGCTTGAGATCATGGACCATAACATGCACGGTCGACTCAGAGTCATCTTCAAAGTCGAGATCGACGCCCCTCCGGGTTGCAACTCCGGACGTGACCATCCGATTTGCTTCCCACAAGTCGTTATCGGCATTCTGGAGGAAGAAATTGGTTATTTCCCGAGGAGAGATTGCAATACGCATCTTATACTCACATATTGGGCTTGTCTGGCGGAGATTTTTTTCTGTAGCGAATGATCAGACTCGGGCGAATTGAACTGCTTCTAGAACGCACCGTTTGTTTTGTGGCAATTTCCGCCTCCTTCAAAGCGCTAAGATCTTCGTATTGCGCCAATGGGTTATGCTCGTCATCACCAGCAACTCCGCCTTCTTCTGCTCCTGTGTACCAGTCACGGTCAAGCTTCACTTGTTCCTCCTCCCATTCTCGGGCGTCAAGGCCAAATGCACCATCGTCACCGTCAGGACTCGCGCCCCTCGCCGCCCTGGGCGTTGGTGCATCCCAACTACGGTTCTTAGTACCACCCCATCCATCCTCTCCTCGTGAACTTCGTGGCGTTGCATCCCACGGAACGTTGGGTACGCGGACACTCGGCGCGTCTCGTGAAGCTGAACCACGACTTGAGCTGGGTGTGGCGTCCCAACCCCGCTGTTGGGCTTGACCTCTATCGTTATTTCGTCTGTCACTCCATCCTCTGTCTCGATCGCGATTGGAGCGGCGTTGGAAATCACCCAAGCCCTTGGGGACATCATTGCGAGGTTCATTGGTGGCTTTTATGCCCTCTGAAAAACTACGTTTAAGAATTATGCAAGAATAAGTAAAACGATGCAAATACCCCGTTGTTTCTCTCGGTTACGGCGATAATCATCAAGTCTCTGACGGCCCACTTCAGAAAGACCGCCAGGATGAGAAGGAGTTTCTTCGCCTCGTTGCCTTATATTTGAAGATCGCGATGCAGGGAGAGTAGGAACTAGTCATAAGAATTGTTAAGTCGGTCCGAGCCAAGCGGAGAGAAATGACCGACCTTTGAAGAAAGGCTCATCTCCATCGTCCATCCTTGCCTTCTTTCTGCTACCTTCCCCATTGACCCTATCATCCGCTGCAGCCGCTCGCTTTTCCTTTGCCAGTTGGTCCAAGCCCAGGAGAGAAGCCCTCGGAGTTGGTGGTTCTAATGGTTTAGCAGGTTGTCGGAATGTGTGGCGCTAACAAGTACCCATAAGAAGAGAAAAGGCCTATGGGAGAAGTTACACACCGTTGAATCTGGCTTTTGCAGGCCGCCTGGTCGTATTGGCGCTGGTTCCAGGACGTCGCTGTCGATAACTGTGATTCCTTCAACTGGATGGGGCATAACACCCGTTGCTTCCTGCTTTGCATGTAACAAGATTTCTGCATGGAGCTCCGATAGGAATGAATCTTTAAACTTGCCAAAAGTCTTAGCAGCTGCAGGCGTTCGTAATTTTAGCGGCTTATACCAAGAAAATAAACAAAAGGATGAACACGCGCACCAGCCATGAATCCCTCAATAGAATTTGTTTTGGCAATGTCGATTACCCTGTGCGCCAGCAAGTCATTTGGGTTTAAGGTATTGAGAGCGCGCGATAGCTTTATCGCTATTTGATGGTTGAATTCATCGTGGCCGTCGTTGGGAGATGACATTGGTAGTGGTGGTTCACAGTCGACGAATAGTTTCCCAAAAGGGAAATCACCCTCACTTGAGTCACGGCCGTTTTTCCATCCCAATCCAAATCTCATGGGGCCTTCATATTCTAGTGACTTATTACGGACAGCTAAATGAATGAGTCCTGTACGTGGAATCTACAAAGGAAGGGCAAACATTTAAATATAGCTGCTGGTCAGCAATCTCCGTGAAATCTTTTGTCGCCAACTTCACGAAGGGTCTGCAAGGAGTGAGGGAATTGGTTCATCCAGTTGTGGATAACTTTATCAATCTATTTGCCGGGCCTGAAAATGTGTCAATGAGGAGCAGCCCTCAAAATTATTTATTTGTAAGGCAGCGCCTTCGTTCAGAACCGTGAGTGGGATTAGCGTACTCTCTTACAGTGATAAGTGATAATTCAATAGCAATGCTCGTAACATCGACGAAGTTGAATTAATATCTGCCCAATCCACAAATAGGAAATAAAAGAGTGCCTGCCATACTGGCTGGCAAAGCGCATGTACACCGTGCCGTGGGACGCACAAATGTACATATCGAGGGGTACATATGTGGGACAGTGATAAGACAGAAATGAGTTCCGAGAAGCAATTGGGGTCCAACAAAAAATGGTGAGGGCGAGGAGGAAGATAGCAAAACTGAAACAGAATTCATGAACAGCATCCCGGCTGTGACTGCGCCGCAGGCTGGTTCACTTTGACGGAATCAGGTGCGGATCCACCAGGTGTTGCGTTCTCTGCCTGCGAGTCAATTAGGCGGGTTTTTATGTCTCTGAATCAAATATTAAAAAATCTGCGGATCGAGGCTAGGGGATAAACGGACCTTGCCAGTGTGAAAAACGCTTCCTCGACACCCTCGTTTACCTTTGCCGAGGTCTCCATGAACTTGATACCCAGTTCTTCCGCGAGCTCGCGGCCCTGCTCCTCTGTAACGGCCCTCTTGTCTGTCCAGTCCGACTTGTTGCCAATGAGAATCTTGTTCACGCCTTCCGAGGCATGTTGCTCGATATTCGAGTGCCATGTACGGATCTCTGATTTGCAATAGTTAAATAGAGTATAGATGTCATAAATTGAGATTTTTCGTACGGTTGAAAGAACGCTCGTCGGTGACGTCGTACACAAGCAAGATTCCCATGGCTCCGCGATAGTAGGCCGTTGTGATCGTCCTAAACCGCTCCTGACCAGCAGTGTCCCACTAGAAAACAAACTCAATTCATGAGCGAAAGGCTCCTCGTCAGCCAAGGGGTAATATTCGCAACACGCACTATCTGAAGCTTGATTCGTTTGCCGTCGAGCTCAATTGTGCGGATCTTGAAGTCGATGCCAATCGTCGTAATGAAGGAAGGAGTCCAGGCATCGTCACAGAAACGCAGCAAGAGACACGACTTTCCAACACCTGCAACTTCGATGGTTAGCCTGCCAGGAACTCAGCTCCTATTTCACACACCAGAGTCCCCAATGAGCAAAAGCTGTGGTGAAGGAGATACCTCTCTTGTCAGTGGCTAAGGTATTGGTATGGTAGCTTGGACATACCTTGATCAGAAAGTCGTAGTGTGGAGGTGGCATGTCGGATAATAGGTACAGATTCTGGGGAGTCGAGTGGGGCTTTAGACGAGGACGGTGGAGATGAGGCCGCAATGATCACCTTCGACTACGTGTGAACTTGTGACACTGTGACCCATTCTGTTCCTTTCTCCAACCCCTGCACCGCGGTCAATACGGTGTTCGCGCTCTTAGTCTGAACGCCCTGCAATCAACATAGGATTTGGGACTGATTACATTTGCTTTTTTTATCTCCCTTTTCTAAAAAGTATGCTAACACCAAGGTGAATGCAAGGTGGAAGAAGATGAAGGAGAAAGCAGAGAAGGAGTGCGGTGCCGGACTTGGGAATGGAGTTTGAGTAAAGCGTGGCGAGTGTCCAGCGATTCGACGTTAATCCACACATGGAGACCGCTGTTGGAAATTCAATCCAAGTCAGCGAATTTCCTCCGTACCCCCAGCTAAGAAAGTTCATTTAGGTCTCCCCCTCAACGCAACGCATCACGCGAATTTTCCGGCTCTCGTATTTCTTACTCCTGCCATCTCCTGCATCGTTGAAACGTGTCTGCACTAAACCCCAACTCAAAACCTTGTCTTTCCATTCCCGACAAATCCTTAGCCGCACTCGATCGGCTCTTGTGCGCTCTCAATCCACAACTCCTCCGTATGCCAAAGCTCTAAACATGCGTTCAACATTCCTCAACCCACCCAAATCCTCCAATGAAAACTGGCAACAGTGTCACGCTCCACAAGCTCAACCCACTGGCACCGATGATCCAATACGACTCGCACCCATTGAGCGCAAACCCTCCGAATCAGTGTTCGAGAAAGATGTGTGCGCTGCTGGGTGCCTAGAAACCGAATTTCAGGGCCCTTCATGTACGATGTACGCTGGGATTTATCGCTCGTGCGCTAGACTTACGAACGGCGAGGATAGTCATGGAACGCGAGGTTCCAACTTCGACTTTTTTTCGAGCTACACATCAGAACTGCTACGAGAGTTATTTACTGATGAAGAACCTGAAACTCACTCATGAGCGGCTCGAGCCCTAAGTAAATTGTCAGGCGAAAAGAAAGGATGACCTTATGAATTCTCGCGGAATTTCTCTTCTACTGATAACTACGTCACCTGCTCATTTTGAAATCCATATCCGGTAACTATTTCCTAATTTAGATGTTCCTCTCCATAACGCGAAACTTGGGTTGCCTTGTCCTCAAAATTAGTAAATAGTAAGAAGCTTTCGCCTAAACCAGTGTTCCTTCGAAAGTGGATCTCAAATGAATCTAAACAGCCTGATAAGAGCCCAATAACAATCTGATAAGATTCGTAGCACCATTCGCTCCATGGTCTCGAGTTGCGATAAGTTATTCTTACGAGCAGTCCATTTGTTGTGTCTCCGTTATGTCGGACAGGAACCATGTATTATCATTGCGTTCTCGTGACAAAAAGTTGCATGTTGTCAATGTTTGATCCCAACCATCAACAATGTGTCATTGGAACTCTTTGTAAATAACGTCTGCGAACCAGGACGATACTGCCCATGGAAGAAAACACACCCCAAACCATTTTCCGGCTGCCTACCACCTATCTGCCGACTCTACCACCAACGGCCGAGCCCTACTCAAAGCACCGCAGCCATCACACCCCCATCGTCATCGACAATGGGTCAACAAGCATCCGCTGGGGCTTCGGCACGTCTGCCACACCTTATACCAGCCCCAATGCAGTGGCCAAGTATAAAGAACGAAAAACCAATAAACCCTTGCTTCTCTTTGGTGAGGCGATCGACTCGGAAAGCGGCGTGCGGGCTCAGGCGAAGACACCATGGGAGGGCGACGTATTGTTGAATTTTGACGCGTTGGTGAGTTTTCTTTAGTGGGAAGGGATATCCATATCCATATTTTTGCTGATTCCGTTCTTGGAGAGCAGGAAAATGCTTTGGATTATGCATTCATACAATTAGGCATCGACACCCCGAGCGTCGACCATCCCGTGCTGATGACCGAGCGACTTTGTAGTCCTCTGCACTCGCGAGCGCGTGCGTTGAGCCCTTTCTCTTAGCAATCCAACTCACAGACCAATGGAAAAAACGCAGTGACCTCCGAACTAATGTTCGAGCTTTACAACGTACCCTCACTGACATACTGCATCGACGGTATAATGTCATTTTATCAAAACCACCTCCCACCGCCCAAACAGCCTTTTGCCAGCAATGGTCTCGTCATTTCATTCAACACCGCTTCGACTTCCATCATCCCCATTCTCCGTGGAAAAGGCCTTTTGAGCCAAGCCAAACGGTATGCTAGAACCATCTCGAATGGGTTCCTGACTGACGCGAGTAGGATACCATGGGGTCCCTCCCAATCCTCTGAATACCTCCTCAAACTCATACAGCTCAAATACCCCAATTTCCCTACACGAGTAACCACAATACAGACGAATGTATGTATGTTTCGTACCCCTTGTCCCCCAGCTAAAGGTCCTCCTCAAGTGGATGCTGCACAACTTTTGTCAAGTCGCGACGGACTTTCCCGCTCTCCTTCGTGAGCTGCGCGACCCCCTCAAGCTACGCGCCTCCGAGGTGATCGTACAGTTCCCTTTCACGCTGCCAGTCACGGAGGAAAAGACGGAAGAAGAGGTTGCGAAAATTGCAGAGAAAAGGAAAGAGCAAGGGAAGAAGTTACAGGAGATGGCTGCGAAGATGATGGTGGAGAAGGTTCGTTCGTTTTTTTCCTGAAATTACGTTTGCTGACGACAAGTTGGTCCAGTTACTGCAGAAAGAGACCGACCTACAGTACCTGACGAACCTCAAGGAGACAAAGGCGACGGAAAATAAACGAGAATGGGTGGTAAATGCTTTTTTAAAGTGACCTCTCCTCGTCGTCCTCACATCTTCCCAAAGAGCAAACTCCAAGCCGAAGGCCTCAGCGACGAAGCGGCGCTCGACGAAACGATCAAGAAGCTCGACGCGGATTTGAAGAAAGCCCGCAAGAAAGAGGCTGGAGAGGCAGATGAGGGCCAAGAAGAGCCTACCTTCCCTCTCGTTGACATACCCGATGCCGATGTATATTCTCCTTCCCTATCCTTCGATCTTCACTTACAACCCCGCGTCAGCTGGATGAGGAAAGCCTTAAGGAAAAGAAGAAACAGAAATTACTCAAAGCAGGGTTCGAGGCTCGGGCGCGGGCACGTCGCGAAAAGGAGCGAGAGAAAGAGGAGAGGGAACGAGAAGAAAAGAAGGAGGAGGAGGAGAGAGAGGAGGATCTCGGTGGATGGGCGAGGAAGCTGAGGCAAGAACAAGAGGTGAGTTGGTCCATTTCCTTTACTTTTTTTCTTGTGCTTATGTGGGCTTTAGGCTTTGATGGCGAAAATCAAAGAGCGTTCAAAGAGAAAGGCGGCTTTGACGGACAGGAAGAGCGCAGCGGCACAGGCGAGGATGAAGAACATCGCATCACTAGCAGCGGACGACCGTGTACCCAAGGCTAAGAAACGGAAAGGAGGTGGGGGTGAATGTTCCCTACACCTGCTGTGCCCTTTATCCTCTTACTGATCATCATACGTTATTTTCTGTGCAGAGGATATGTTCGGTGCAGATGATGCCGATTGGGCGATATATCGCAAAATTGTGAGTGTTCGCCTACTACCATTTTTACTTCGCTCATCTTGATTTCGATTTCCTAGAATACAGCAGCACCTTCGTCCGACGAAGAAGAAGACTTGGTGCAGTTGCAGGTCATCGAACAGAAGCTACTAGCGCATGATCCTACTTTCACGAATAAACACACGCATGCATCAATCGCGAGCCAGCGTTCAGCGCTCATGTCAGCCTTCAGGCCTTCGTATGAGGAAGGTGACATTGAAGGTGTGTGTATACATCCTGCTGGCTTAGAAAGTCAATGAAATCAAAATATTTTCTGTTCATCTTGCCTCGTCTTGATAGGAAACACACGAATCCACCTAAATACAGAACGATGGCGCGTCTGTGAAGCGTATTTTTCACCCGGCATGGCGGGCGTCGACTCGGCCGGTCTCGCAGAGGTAATCCAGAACCTTGTGCCATCGTTCATCGAATCGCGCTCAAGGACCACACCCTTGGATTTCCCTGATGACAGGGCAGAGCTCATCCAGGTAAAACGCATTTTCCACTCTTTTTCCTCTTTTTCCTCTTTTCCCTCTTTACTCAATGAATTACTCATAACCCATTTTACAGAACGTATTCCTAACAGGCTCTGCGTCCCGAATGCCCGGCGTCGAAGCCCGGTTACATGCCACTCTGCAATCCCTCCTCCCACCTGGATCGCCCATCAACGTCATGCGCGCCGAGGACCCAACGCTCGACGCCTGGAAGGGCATGGCGGCTTTCACCCGGACGGAGGAGTTTCGGAACGTGGGCGTGACGAAAGCGGAGTATGAGGAATATGGTGGGGAGAGAGTGAGAAGATGGTGGGGTGGGAATTGGAACGGGGAATTTTCTCGTGAGGTTGGGGACGCGATGCAGGTGGATGAACCTCAGCAGCCTGCAAAAGCGCCGAATTTTGATGATCTTTGGGGGAAGTGACCCACTTGTTGGTGTGTATTGGAAGATGTACCCGTTGTTTTGTAGTTTTCTGCGTCACTTGTATGCCAATGCAAATGTATTACAATTTGATGAAGACCCCAGTATCTAGATGCAATTTAGAGGGATGCAGCTAATCGCACCTCTGTCAATTGGTCACAGAAGTAAGCCAAAAATTGATGAAGTCGAACGCCAACCACATTGAATGGTGCGGTTTTGTACATTGGCTTCGTACTAGTCGACCGTTCCATTCAAGGTTATGCTATCACCTCAAGTTCCAACACTACCTCAACATCCCCGTGGTCATAATAATCCCTGCCGCATCCGCCCAGGGACTAATAAAATCAAGTTCTTATTTTATCCAATGGCAGCCAGTTCTCCCGGTCAACATGGTTTGCCGATTTCTCGTGGCTTTCTACCGGTGACAGAGTGGAAGCTACCGATCTCCGCAGAACGTAGAATCGCACTCGAAGTAATCCAGGAAAAATTACGAGGTCATCCGCAGTTTTATCCAGAGTACGGCACCAAACGGCCTACTACAGGCTACAAGTCCCATAGTACCATATCAGAATCACCGAATTACATTGCAGGTACCTCCTTGATTATCGATGAGAAGCCGGAGGCCAAGAAAGCAGCTGAATTTGGCATTGTACATAGCCTGACCTTTACTCTTAAATCACCGCAAAAGCCTCCAGACAAACGAGCTAAAGACCCCGTTGTCACAGGCCGAGATTACCCAGAAGTAAACGCCTCCGGGTAAGCAAGGGCGATGCATGAACCTCAATATCGAGGGTCCCGCAGCGCCTCTAGGGCGTACCCTATCCTCCGAAACTACATCCCGAGGCCTAGACAGACCCGTTCACTGCCATCTGTGATCCAGCGCAGGAGCTGAAAGAAGGTTTGGTCATTTTTAAACATCCTGAGCCAATCAAGCCCTTCAACAATGTGCACAAATTACACATGCTCTGAGCGCGGCGCTCTTGTGGCGCTCCGTGGTTATTCCTAAACAAACAACGTGCGCGGTACCGAGGCCACGCGAAACCGGATTTCATGCATCACAATCCTCCAGAGGCAGGAAGTTCTCCGATACCCGGGGGAACGCAGCAACCGTTTCGCAGCTTGCCAGAGCTTGCCAGATGGCCTGAACGTTAAAATTCAAAAATGGCGCATCAAGCCCAACAGAGCGGTCTATTTCCGTCCGTTCGCCCGCCCGCCTCGAGGTTGAGGGAATTCTGCCCATGGGCCATGGGGCATGCATGCTCCATCGTTTCCACCACTGTGTTATCTATCTCCTAAATTCAGAGATAAGAGTCCAAATTATTACATACATTCCTAAAGCATAAGGAGAACTCACCAACGTCAGTGCCGTAATCTGCCTCTGCTGCTTTCCCTTGTTCTACATGTCCTTTGGGTTCGCCGAAGGGAATTTTTTTGATATACTGTGAACGGCAGGAAAAACGGGAGACCGGGGTGGTGAAATAAAGGCGCTCCTTAGACTCACCCAAGCCGCGTGAAACGCTGTCGCCCTCTCAAACACCTCCCTCCTTCTCGGCGTCATGGTGTACGTAGCATACGTGAAACCCAGCTGCTAGATCAAGCTTGGTCTCATGAAGAGAGAGTGAAACGACCCCCGGAAGTTTTGTGGAAATACACCTGGTGGTCGACTAAAGATCGACATTATGGCCCAGGCAAACGGATGGTGGACATGGGTCGGGAAAAATCAGCAATAGAGTCCGAGCTCTTAGAACAGAGGAAGACGCGAAAAGACACTAAGTGTGTACATAACAAAAATAGAGTTGGACCTAAAAAAAAAAAAGATGAGCGAAGTGCACGGGCTTGTTACCACTCACACATGGCATATCCGAATCGGGGCCCGAGAAGTCGTTGACTGTGTCACTCCTGCGTCTCGTTGATAGATCAACCGGAGATCAACGATATTGGGGAAAAAAAAGAAAAAGCTCTCAAAGAGTATCTAAAAATATTAGCCAATAAGAAGAGACGAGTATCAAATTTGTTGGTGAGGCCAGGTAGAGACCGGGAATAATGCGTTGAGCCAAAGTCCAAAGTCCTTGAGGAAGACAGCGAACGGAGATAAGTGACCAATTAGATATTAGTATTCCACCATCGCCCAACAGGTATTAATGGGCCAGCTACAAAATGTACTTTTTCTTCTGCTTAATCTCAGCATAGGGATCCACCTTGGGTGGACGACCATAATGAGGTTCGGGTTTATCTGGAACAAAAGGAGGCCAGCGAAGTTAGGAAGGCTGCAAGCAATAGACAGAAGGAAAAAGGGGGACTGACTGAGGACGTCTTTATAAATTTGAGAGACGTTCTCGTCCCAAACCTCTCGCCACAGATGTGCACCTCCTCCTTTAGCGCCATTCAAATTCCATTTTTGAACGAACGCTCGCACGTCAAAGCCAAGCCGTTCTGCATCCGGCACGACAGGGATATCGAGGTGCATCGAAGTTGGAATATCGCCAGCTCTGGAGGCCGCAGCAAGTGTATAATCTGAGCTTCCTATAGGAGGCTGGGGTAGAAGGAGAGTAACATATCGATGATAAGGTGTACCACGTTGGGGGTGCGGAGGGATATACTTTGTGTGCGTGTTGAGATTGAGGAGAGATGGAGACGTCGCAGACAGAGCAATGTTGGGCCTATGGGAACAAGGTGAATATTTTTCAGGAAAATCTCGGGAAAGAAACTAGTCCCTCACTTCATCCAGTGCAAAAAGGTCGTGAAGCTTTCGGATTCGGGATTGGGAACATCTATTGACGGAAATGAATAAAAAGGCTCATAAAGCACAGATTTCCAACATACCAGGATCAACGAGAAGCATTGTATATAGCCGTACATCTGTATGGAAGACATTGACACGCAGTTTCGGGGGCGTCATTGTCTATATCAAGAATATTAGATATCTTAAGCGCCGAAGTCATTAGATATGGCTTACCTGCTTCGACCTCAGAAAAACACCAGGCTCGACGACTGACTGGACCTTTTTCGAGGTGAGGAATTCTTTCGGTGTAGTCCGGGCGATAACGTGCAGGTCAATGCTCGGCTTGAGTACAGGCAGAACGTCTGGAACGACATTCAGTTGATAAATACGCTCCATCTAAAGCAGCTCGGGTTCAGAACATAAAAACAAGAGGACAGGAAGAGAAACATACCAGTAAGTCCAGATCCCCGTCTTTCCGCCATTTTTGTTCAACAAGATGTCTATGCGAGAGGTTCGACATGTCGGCTTCGTGTCGTTGTCAAAACATCATTCCGACGTGGAAAGAAAGAGAACCACGACGCACCCATAGCGTTACTAACCGTCCACCTCACACTCGGCAGATTGATCTGACTCTGCACCTCCAAAATATTCACTTTCTGCAACATGCCCTCGAGCTCCGAATCCACCTCCTCCAGCCGCTGCCTCGCAGCGACCTTGGCCTCGAGTCCGACCGACGCATCCTCGCGCAGGGCTTGCAATTTGCCCTCCAGCTCCGCATATACTGACTGCACCTCAGCTATACGCACGCGCAACTCTGCCGCCTCTGCCTTCAAGTTCTCGCTGTCCCGTTTTAGCACTCTGAGGGCCAAGTCGTATGCTGGAAGGACGCCGGATTTGAGAGGGCGCGCCCATTTTCGTGGGGACTCGAGGGAGATGGGGGGTCGCTTGGGGAGGATCTTCTTGCGTTTTCTTCCCTCGGTCTTGGCTACGGGAGGAGCCTCGGGAGGTGGGGGAGTAGGCTCGGAAGCCTGGGGAGCTGCCGAGTTGACAGCTACAGTAGCATTGCCTCTGGAAACACGGGCTAGGGATCTTGGGAGGCCATGAGGCACTTTACGAATGGCGAACATCGTTCGACGCCGTCGTTGTGGACTTGCACTTGTCCGCGATTTTTTCCCGAACGCGACCTGTTGTTTGGCACTGTGTGGCAACGTCGGTAGTGATCCTGGCGATTACCAGGGACTTATGCAAGCCTATGCAAAGTACCAAGCTAGTGCGACAGAATAGACTTGCTGAATTCCAATGCACGAGGAATTGCAAATCATCGAGTTGGTTTCCATTGAACTTCTATTTCTCTCTCATTCTCTCTCGCTCGCGTGCATGAAAAATATCAACCGCTAAGCAGGCGCCTCCACCGCATCGCTGAACAATGCAAGACGATCCACCTCTCTCCGCTGCAACTCATCGACTTCGAGCGTCGAGACACCGCCATACAGTCCCTCTTCCATCGCCTTCAACTGCTCCAAGAACCCAGGATTCGGCGACACTTGTGGCCTAGCCCGAACAACATATCCCAACGCCACCTTGGGAGACATCCCTCGCTTCTTCATCAAATACCCAACAACAACAGTCGGGGAGCGGGACACCCCAGCGGAACAGTGGACGAGAATCCGACCACGGCCTTTGTTCGATCCCAAAGCATTATCAATCACTTCGATGGCGGAGTCAATGGTTGATGCTATCGAGGACGAAGTGGAGTCCTTTAGCCCTAGCCTGTGGTAGGTTACGTCGTCTACTCTCGGTGAGGGTGTACTGCCGATGCTCAGGACGTGATTTATCGAGTTGGAGGTCAGGAATGGGATCGAGGATGCAGACGAGCAGGGGCCAAGATAGAGAGCAGATGGTATAATCACAGAGACTGCGTCTGTCGGCTGCTTCAATGGCACGTCTGCTTCAACTTTCCGCTTGGGTGGCATAGGCTGAATGAGGGGTTGAACAACCGTGACAATTATTTCGAATGTCAAGTCAGTCTATTGGCAAAGACACCACGATACCAGGTAGAGTAAGGGGTAAATAATTATAGTATAATAGGGAAGAAACCCGATGAACAACAAACAGTTGCTCGCCTACACCCAAGTAAAAAAACAATGTCAAGGCTAAAAGGTAACAGCAGCATCACCCCCGAGTACAGGTGAATAAGAGTGGTAGCCCATTATGGGAGTGGGAAGGGTAACGCATCGGTATAAAGCCAAGAAATAGTGTAGCGCAGGGAATAGCGCACAAGGCCAGCCAAGGGGAAAAAAGACAGAGGGTGATGATGCATGGTTATGGGTACAGTGGGGTGTAGGGTGGAGCGGAAACATGGAGGCAATATACAGTAATAACGATATGCAGTGACAGCAAAAGAGACGGGCAGGAGATGAGCAAGGAGGTGGCATGGGTATGAATGCGGGAATGGTACTTTTCAAATTAGAATGTGGACAAGTTGAATGGACTCCTGGAGATGGGAAGGGGAGGGTGGGACTGCTGTTTAAGGGGGATGCGATACTGGAAAGGGCCGTCCTTGACGAGGTTCTGTGTCTGCTTGCGCTGAAGCATTTCTTGGCGTTCCATTTCGAGCTCGAATGGGGCCTTTCCACCCGGTACGGGATGACGATAGCCATCCAATACTGGGGATTGCTTGGGCTCCCAACGACCACCACCGGTAGCTTTGCACATGAGGCTTGAACGACGAAGAGGGTAGGCGTCCAACTCGCCATATGAGCGCTCAAGGTCTTGAGGTAATGGGAGATGGGCGGTGCGGACGGTGATGCGACGAGAGGGGGTGGGATTACTGGTGGAGGACGACTGGGTGTCAAAGCTGGAAACACTGGGGGTAGTGCGAAGGGAGCGAGATCTTGGTTTGAAATTAGGAGAGAGAAGATCGTCTACTGGAGATGAGGAAGGACTCTGGGCGGGGTTTGGGGAGAGAGGGAACTTGAGCAAGGCGATGGGATTGGACAAGGCACGCTTGAAAGACGGGCGAATGTCGGGAGTATGTGGAGTTGTTGGACAACCGTGAATTTGGTCCCAACAATCATCACAAACTCGAGAATTGATGATAGGGGAGCTGGGAGACTCGAAGGCGGAGATGGGGATGTTTCTGGGGGGTTGGAGTATGGAGAGATTGGAGGTGTCAAGAAGAGGAGTAGTGCGAGAAGTGCAAGAACCACAAAAGACGCCGCCACATTTGCGACAATGCTGTTTATGAAATAAGACAAGGAGGAGGATTATAAGAGACGAGGGACATACATGTTTGCGCTCATAAAAGAGGGAGAATGGGGCACGACAGTAAAAGTTGTCGCAGGCGGAGGAAGAGGAATCAGGCTGATGGGAGGGATGTGAGTTGGGAAAGCAGAAGAGGGAAAACATAACATACCTTCCAGAGTTGTCTTGGGAGAAGCACAGCCAAGTGCTCGTTGGGACGATCAACTGGGCCGATGGGAAGGTCGGAGAGACTGGAGGAGGAGGAGGACGGGGAGCTGTGAGAGAGGGAGGGGACGGAGGCTACAGGAAAGTCAGTACAGAGCAGACGGGGAGAGGAGCGGAGAACATACAGGGAGACATGGTGGATGGATTATTGGCGCATCCATCTGCTGTCCGAGTTATATTCCCTCTCCCATCTCAGATCTATCGCGATCGATCACCGGCACTTTACTGTCACGTCACGCAATCCGTTCCGCGGACTCTTGTTGAAATCCCAAAAACGGAACCTGCACCCGCATCATTCTTCCGCGCGGCTGTATCTTGTGCTCCCCAGTATTTTATCATGCTGTTTGCTTGTCGCCACAATTCCACAATTTTCACAGAATTTTTTTCCACCCACCCGATCCCTCTACCAAACTCGCGTTTCCATTTGCTCATTCTCAGCTGCTGCTAAGCCCCGCCTTGTCAGCTCGGATCCCCACAGCCTTACTATAGCCTTCCGCTTTTTTTCTGTATCATCACCCGCATATGGGTTGTCCCGCCCCATCGTCCACAAGGTCTGTATATTTGCTTCAAAAGCAATCGACCTCAATATGAATAATAATCGCCATCGTAATTCGTTCCTCGCTCCTCGACGGCATCAACCTCCTGAGAGCAACCGTGGAACGGTGGTCTGGCGACCAAAAAAGAACACTAAGGGTCATCAAAATATAAAGTGGTTGATATAACGCTCACGTGGCATTTTCCGTCGAAATCGCGGTTTCTTTCCTGTCCGCATTTGGGTTGTTGAGGTACACCATTCCCTCCTGCATGAAACTTGAAAGAAAGAGCCCTTCAACTATGTTATCCATGCCATATGTATATCTTCTGGATTCGTTCCAAGAGACGTTCTGGATTTCATAACTACGGTAAATCAATCTGCAAGTCACCGTTTCCCTTTCATTTCACGCTTATTACTTTTGTCGCTGACGTCCTTACGCTATTCTCTCAGGTTCAACTCTGTATGTAGTCCAACTAGTCTCTTTTTTCTCTCCTGAGACTTGATCCACCGCTCCGGTTTCCGAGCCGCTGACAGCGACAGTGGACCACGACCCGAACTCGAAGAACCTCTACTTAGTCTAGGCAGAGAAGAAGTCTCGCAGGATATTACTCCAAAAGTCCTGGTCAAATCATCGTCTACATACCGTGGGGATCCACCGACAGTATATGTATGTAAGTATGTGTCTCTGCTCGATTACTACTTACGTCCCGAAAAAGACATCAATTATTGATGCTCAAGGGGGATTAACTCTGATCTAACCATCTGGGGGCGCGTAACGACGACTCTTGTTGCCTCCCTGACCCATAATGTTGCCTCCCTGGAGTCCCTGCGCCCGCCTCGCCGCGCCGTAGACTCGCCGTCGACCATTCCTGGGCGAACCGTGCCTAGGATATTACCCAAAATATACCCTATTGGTTTAAACCAACCTCCGGGATTCGGGACGACCCTCCCGACACCATCCCCAAAATGCCGTACAGCATTCATCGCGTACATACTCCTTACGAAGGAAGGAAAAAAAATGGGTGCCCTTCATAAACCCAAAGTGAGTCGCCGCGCTTCATTAAAGTTCAAATAAACACTTATGTACCCCAAATTTAGAGGTGCTATTGTCACTTTTTTTGTAAAGCCGACCCAGCCACCTGAAAATGTGAATTGGTTCCATCCAGCCATGACGCTAGGTAGTCGAGAACGTCGGATGATACAACGCCGGGGAGGCCGTATTTTAAGTATCACGAGGGCGGTGGCTGCAATGGTCTCCGTATCGACATCCATGTATGGCCCCTTGGCCGTTGAATGAACCTTGAAAAAAACCTCCATGGCGATATCACTTTATCGATTGTCATCAAAAACCCCGGTGGTACATGTACATGTATAATGTCTACAAGTCAAGGTGGCGAGTACATCCTTCCACTTACTTATCAGAGGATTCCCATAAGTAACAAATTAAGTCCGTCCGGCCATCGATGTGGATGTGGGGTTCGTTCGGACAGCCATCAACCACAAAAGCATCAACCATATCATTGCTCCTGCTCAGCGCTCAAAATCCCACAGCATCACAATAATGATGAACTCAACTGCCCACTCGAGGCCTGTTTGCAATAAATGACAATCAAACTTTATACGTCGTTTTTTTTCGAACTCTATTCGCCTGCTTTTTTTTTTACAACCACGTAAGGAAGGATTCCATCTTTGATAATGAATTAATCGAAATTTGAATTGGGGTATTCCTTCGTCCCCGACGTCGGACGCTCTCAAGGTCGGCCGATACCTTGTCTACAGAAGGGTGACCTAAGGTCTCCCCATTCGCGCCCTCAGGGTCGTCGTTTGTCAGAATTCTAAAAGTGCTTAGGAAAGTTCGGTGCGAAACGAACCCCACAAAAACCCCTTTTTTTTACCTGGTGACGCAGTCATCAAAAAAATCTTGACAGATGTTTTCTGACATGTTTTGCCAATGTTTTGCTCATTTTTTCAAGGGTCGTTCCTGGTGGTGATCCTCGGATCGCCGCAATCTTATCTGATGCAGCTAAGAGCAGATAATAGAGTATCCCAGAGACGATCCGGAGCTTCAGCGTTATCCACAGATTGCTATTGGCGAGAACATCTCCAGAAGCCATAAATTCGTGCGCGCGGAGATATCCCTACAGCATAGTAGAATATGATTCCACAACCCGCATCACCATTCTGTACTCCATATTGTCTAGCAAAATCAGGTCCTCGCCTAAGTAGAATGAAAGAATGATCAATATCGCTGTCGAGTCCGCTATCCTTCCGAGTCAAAGTCAACGATGCACATGCAAGCGACAAGTTAATCGTGTCGCTTATACACCGCCAAAGCCCGCCACTTTTTGTTTTTATTTTTTTTAAATGAGGGACCTTGGTACTCACTGGTGCCTGGTGCAGCGGGAATTGGGGTAGCATCAAGCAAGCCGTTAGTCCCAGACGTTGTAGACGTAAAGCTATCGAGGTCCAGCGCCGATCGTCTCGTGACAGCGTTCATTCGTCTCGTTTTGTCCAATCGACTCAGGAATTCGACGAACGAATCCAATGCGGTCGCTTTGAGAAGCTTCAAACGAGCAATCTGGGCATCGATAAAGTCTGAGCAGGTGACAGCCGTCGTTGGGACAATTCCAGATGCATTTTTGACTTCTAGACCTATCACGATATGCAGGGCACTGCAGATATACCAGATGGTGTTCTTGATGGACAGGCGCATAACACGGCCATGTTTGCCTGATTTCTGGTTCTCGATTTCGATAACGGTCTGGAGAACGATGTCTTGCAGGTGACGCAGAGTGTCCAGGATCAAGGAATGGTGCAGCAACGAGAGCTCGAGACGGTAGTTCTCAGCCATGTTTGTTTTTCCATCAGGAGGTTCACGGCGTATTCCAGAGGGCGATGCATTCAGATTGACGTAGGCCAGAATGGATCGGAAAACGGTTAGTAATCCGGGACGATGGTCAAGGACTGCCGTCGGTCCCGACGATCTTTCGTGTTCAGGAGAAACAAGAAGACATTGCAAATGCTGTGTTGAGAGTACATAGAATGTTCTGACGAGAGGCATAAGGACGCTGCAGAGAACTGAATTCAACAGAGAAGCAAAAGGGATTGTCTTCCCTTGCGGATCAACACCGCAAGCCAAGACGATCGGGAAGGACCATTCGATTAATAGTCGCAACGCAGTATTGATGGTTTGCATGCGGTTCGCGTTCAATTTTGTTTCAACACTGCGACCAAAGGTAACGGATACCGCGTCAAGCACGCGGCGGGTCGCTGACAAGTAAAGTTCCAAGGGAAATCCTGGCTGCTGAGCATAGCACGTCGACAGCCGATAGAGAGTCTCCAACGAGGAAAACAGCCGCCCCGAGTCTCCCGGCAATGGAGATCCTCATCTTGCAATCGGTATTTCAACAATGCACTGCCGCGGCTAAGGGATTAGGATCTAACCAACTCACCTCGGCATAGTTTTTCAAATTCTGCCTCCAATAAAATTCCATCCCGATGCCCAGAGCGATCGCCAATTCTGTCCACAGCATGCTTTTTTTTACCCGCTTTCTTTTTGGAAACTTCAACCTCAGGCCGAGTACCTGGTCTACCGGCTAGACTTGCAACTGGTTCACCGGATGTTTCTCCACCGCTTGCAGATACAAAGGATTCTAATGTCGCGGATGCTGAGCAAGGCCACGGTTCCATGAGGCAAGCCAAAGACTCACGAATCTCCTTCTCTTCCAACCGTATCTTCAACGCAGCGTAATCTTTCTCGAGCTTGACGGCATGATCCCTCCAGTACGCTTCTCCACCATCCGTCGGGCCACAGGGAAACAAGACTCTCAAGTCAAGAACATATCCTGTAGGGTCAAGGTGATTGAGCAAATTTAGATAATTGTAGATAATGGGATGTGAAAATCACCCGAGAACGTCTGTTCCGCAGGTTTGTGCTTCAAAGCAGCTAGAGCCTAATTACAAGGAAGAATGCTTGAGAGATAAATAGGAGATAAAATAAGCAAACACTGACAACCAAAATCCTGAGGCGGTTGACGTTAGAGGTCATGGTCGTTGCTCAAGAGGAAGTTCTTTTGCTATCTCAAAAAATGACCAGTAACATAATCAATGGAATGATGCTCGAGCAAGCCTCAACTTTCAAGGGAGTAGATTCGAATTTAAATCAGCTACGTAGACTATGGAAAGGATTCAGGCGACACGATCACAAATAAGGAGTACTTTATGCTACATAGAAGAATACCTAGGAGTTATGTGACATATTCCCCCAAGTTCATGATAAATCTGTTAATGATGGGAATCATGGTATACGGGCATTGTGAGCTAAAGAGAAGCTTAAGTCAGCGAAGAAATATAGATATGCGATAAGCAAGGTGGGCACACCTTCGTCCAGCATAAATCGCTGTTGAGTTTGATCTCTGGGAATGCGTGATCCTACTGAGCGCACCACAGGCGACTCCTCGAGATATGGGAAATGATTCGGACCTGACGTCCTGGATCTCGAAGGCGAATGGGGGACCCGCCGGGCTAAGGGAGCATCGTTAACCTTGCTCCGCCTGATTGGTGAATCATCATAAGCAAAGGGTCGACCCAAATGTTCCTGTGGTAGAAGATGACTCAAAGGGTCCAAAGACGGGGGTGGCGCATGTGTTTCAGCAGCCTTGTAGGTTGAGCTACGGCTAGCTGGTTTGGAAGGGGTCTGGAATAAGGGTCCATTCTGGCGGGGCCAAACGTTGTTCTTGGGAGTTGCGAAAGGTGCATGGAATTTGATTCCTCGGGATGGCGTCGATGTAGGGTCAAATGGGGATTCATCAAAATTCTGATTGTAGGCTTCATCAGGGTTGTGGTAAATCCTCACGGCATGGGCAGCATGTTGCGGCGTAGACGGTCCAGCTCTCGACGAATCTGCCCAAGAATGTGAGGAATGAGAATGGCCATGGTATGATACTCGTGTGGGTGTCCTGGGCGTTCGGGAAGTCGCCCAATTAGGTGACTCTTGTAAACTTGGTTGAAAAAAGGCTGCGTCCGAGTATCGCCTTACGTTGGGTTGTTCATCGGTGGGCACAAATGTGGGCTCGCTAGTAACCAGTATTTCGGGTTCTGTGGATGGCGAACGACTCCTCGACACACATCTGCGGCAGAACCAGGGATCCTCCTCCCGTCCCAACTCGGCAATGTTTTTGATGCCGATGCATTCCAAATGGTACCAGGTTTGACAAGCGTCGCATTGCACAAGCTCTCTCCCATCATCCTTGCCGTTACAAATACAGACAACTTCGTCGTCATCCTCGTCATGTAGCTCCCTTTGCCTTTTCTGTTGTCGGTAAGAAAGAGCACGAACACTCTTCTTTGAAAGCAAAGCCGCTCGTGCATCAGCTGGGTCACTCGGGAAGGCTATCCGCTTAGTGGGAGAACCCATGTTAAGAGAATCAGGATATGCCTGCAATGGGACCATTTTACCCCGCCCTGGCTTAAACGTGACTGGGTGCATAGGAATGGGAAGGATGTCATCGTCGTGAGCTGTCGCTTCTGTTGGAGGAAAGTCTGCATCGTCTTCATCGTCAGAATCTCGATCCAAAAATCTCTCGATCCATTTCAAGCGGTCCTCCTCTTCAGCCTTCGCGAGTTCCAGGCGCTCCTCCGTTCTCAGGCGCCAAGGAAATTCAGTGTCTGGCCAATTCGGTTTCTCTGCTTGATCATCCACAACGCTGGAAGACCCCAAGGTCTTCTTGTTGACAACGACTTCGACACCCTTTTTCTTCCTCCGATTGTTGACCCGCTTCTTGGGACTGGGTTCCGGACTCATAGGAAGAGGCGGCTCTTCAGTTGGGACGTCTATGAGCACTCGACCCTTTCCCTCCAATTCAACCGCGCAGAGTTTGGATTGGTTCTGAGATGCTTCTGAACGAAACGCCGCCAATCGCCTGCGTTTCTTGAGCTCCTTCTCAGTGGGAGGGGCTGGCTCGGCTTCCTCTAAAATCTCAACGATTGTCGACGATCCAGCAATTGCAGACGATGGAAGAGCAATGGGCTGCGGTTGACGAACCCAATCAGCAGTTCTCTGAGGGTCAATTAGAAATATATCAGAGGTAATAAAGCGATGAAACACACATATCGACCATACCCGCCGGCCATTAGACTTTCTTCGAAGCTTTCCTCCGAGGTTTCCTGGAATAACTTCAGGCGTCTTCCCTTGTGCGGACTTTCCATTATACCAACAGCCAAAGCACGATCCCGCTCTGGGAGCTCCTCTTCAGGGTCAGCGTCCGACAATGTACGCTTCGCACGCTTTAAATACTCGGGACGGCGTTTCTCTGCTTCGCGGAGCTGGGCTAGCCTGTCCTGCATAGCTGATTGGCGAATGCGTTCCATTTCGCCTCCGGCGCCAGCTGTAATTGCCGAGGATGGCCCCGAGGGCGGAGGCGAGGCAGGCGGCGTCGACCTGACCACCGTAGTCATTTCAACGTTGTGAGCGGGGAAAATGCCATCTGCGTGAGGTGGTTGTGGGGGCTGTTGAGGCCTAGTGCTCTTTTTCCCATTTTGGTTGGCGATTGACAGCTTTGCCATGAATGGTGAAGACAGCGCGGATGAATGGGCAGATTGGTCAAGCATAGGAGAAGAGGGGAACGACAGGCGATGGTCGCTGGTTGAGATGGGAGTGGACGATTCTAATTTTTTACTACTGAATCAGAATGTGAGCTGGCTTTACACCAAGATACACGGATAGACAGAACATACGAAGATGGCCTGGGAGTGGAAAAATCGTTCGAGGAGGAGGGAATTCTGGTTCCGTTGATTAGAAGGAATGAAACAAAAGGTAAAAGTGTACACACAAGTAACGAGGTGTCGCAGGGTTATTGGTGTGAGGAGAAGAATGAGGCAAAAAATGTGGACTGAGAGGAAGGTCAGTTCAGTGAAATTTTGGGCGCAAAGGGGAATCCTGCCTCGATTCAGGAGTCATATATTGGCTGTTACAGGTGCGCATTTGATCCTCGTCAGTTCTGAACGAGAAAATGAAATATGTTAAGCTCAGACATGAGATACCAGGAGACAGGCGCACATCCGTCGGTTTCCGGAACGTTGATTCGGGAATGCAGAGGAACTTGTCCTACACATAATTAGCGACGGCTACTCAAGCCATGAGATCATTTAACACACCCATTGGGAGCAGGGGAATCCGAAAGTCCACGGCGGTGAACATAATGATCGAAATTTCCGGGGCTAATAAATTTTGGAGTCAAGCAAGTGTTGAAGGATGGAAATGGTGTTCTGTACCTCTGAGGAGTGGGCAAGTGGCTATACTGTCTGGCTGAAAATGCGGGAAGAAGGCCAGCTGGAGGTTCCCTGCATCATGTTGAACATGAGAACAGCTTTTTTTTGACGGCAAACACAATCATTACTCACGACGAGGGCGGTGCAGCTGCGTCCATGCTCGACGAATTCATGCCTTGTTTCCTACGAAATGGCAATGAACTCTAGATTATAATGTGTTTGCAGAAGGAACGAGATTGTGTGGCGGCAGTGTTGTTGGTGATGGTTGAGAGAGAAGGACAAGGAAGGGCGTTTGTTGAAGAGAAATGATACTGGAGGGATCGCAGGAGAAATAGAGAATAAAAGTAAGAATGGATGGACAAGAGGGGTGAGACTGATTAACGGTCAATGTTCATTTCGGTTCATTCATTATGTAAGCGAACGTTAATTACTGGTGGCTGTACATCCTTCACTCCTTGCACCCGTTCCACCATGTCTGAACGAAAAGGTGCGCATTCTCTTCATGTTTATCAGTCTTCTAACTTTATTTTCGACAGTCCTCAACAAGTACTTCCCTCCGGATTTCGATCCGGAGCTCATTTCGCGCAGGAAGCATCCCAAGAATTCGCAACAGGTTGTGCGTCTCATGGCACCTTTCTCCATGTACGGATAGTTTCTTTCAGATTCTGGCAGAGATACTGACACCATTTCCAGGCGATGTAACACCTGTGGTGAATATATCTACAAAGGAAAGAAGTTTAACGCACGCAAGGAAACAGTGGACGGTGAAGATTACTTGGGCATCAAAATCTTCCGCTTCTATATCAAATGGCAAGTTCTGTCTTCGGAATGATCATCTCTCTAACACTAACCAAACTTACCAGTACGCTATGCTCTGCCGAAATCACATTCAAAACCGATCCAAAGAACACCGATTATGCTGCTGAACATGGGGCTTCGCGCAATTTTGAACCTTGGAGAGACGAAGAAGCGGAAGAAATAGATCGGCTGGCCAAGCTAGAAGAAGAGGAGAATAATCCCATGAAAGTTCTTGAAAACAAAACCGTCGACTCCAAACGCGAGATGGATATCCTGGACGCACTGCAAGACATCAGAGCGCGGAATGCTAGAAATGAGCGAGCGGGACAATCAGACGACCTGCTTTCACGACTTGCATTGCAGGAGGTCGAGGACGAAGAAGACGCTGAGCGTAAACGTTTGGAAGAAGAAGACGAAAAGCTTGTGGAGGAAGTCTTCTCAAAAGTCCAAGCAACGGCAGGCCCGAGCCTTATCACCGTGAAACGAAAAGCGGATGACAAGGAACCTCCAGCGCACACTCTCTTATCGGATTCTGCCCGAGCCCTCATCACCTCTACCGTCATCACGCCGGCAGCCAAAAAACGGAAAGCTGATGCGAAGAATTCCTTGGGTATCAAGCTGGTCAAGAAATCCAAGGCCAAAGTTTCATGAGCGGCACCTGCTAACACTTCATTCAATCAACCTGTTGATTGTTTCTCTTTCCACGCAACCCGGAGTCTCGCCGAAAGGGCCTTGCCATGGGTATTATACAGAGATGAGCATGAGCAACTAGGGTGGATTTGTACATTATACAGACGGGGTCTTTGCAATACATAGCAATAATAAGTATGAGCTCCACGGAATTTAATGCCAGCCGCTGAGATCTATTGCATTCAAGACCAACTTATGTGGGGTATCCAAGTGGTGATCCTGTTCATCTACGGGATCGTGAACTCCGAACAGAATTGCCATGCAAACTTTCAAAACGCTCTTTAATCTTCGCATATCCCTCCCGGTCCACGCGATGAAGGTAGTAGGTTCCGCCGTTGTTTCCCCACGAAACACTTCCTGAATGGTATGGCCTCTCCTCCACATCGAAGATAGCACTGATGTCATCAACCTACGGGGAATGAGATAAGTATTCGCCATCAGGAGGTTGAAGAAAAAGGCACAGACATTGCGTTTGGTCAATCGAGCATTAATGCAGCTCACAAAGGGACACAACGAGATGACAACAGCACCTTCCTTGAGGTCCAAAAATTTGGGGCGCAAGGCTTCGTTTACTACGGTAAATCAGGTTAGAATTTGTGGAAGGCAATGCGCGACAAGTCAACTTACAGCTTTCCTCGAAGACCTTATTATCCACCAAGACTACATCCGCCTGAGAAATCAACTCATCAACACGACGGCTCTTCAGCATATCGCCTTCCTCGAGCTCCATGTCTCCTACGACTACACCCCACATCCTGCACCGAATTTTCATCTGCTCCGCCATATCTGTGGCGACCCGAGCAGGGTGATGCATCAATTCGATACCATAGCTTCTGCAGCCCGTCTGCAGACTGGCTTGAACCACGACGTTTCCAACCCCGCTTCCCAAATCTACGAAGAGGCTGTCTTCCTTTAACCTAGTAATGTTGATCATTTCCTGAGCAAGGGATGGCATGAGTTTGCCATAAACTGTACTGGAAAATGCTTCGTAGCGTTTGAGGCTCGGGACGTTGGGACCGACAGTTCGTTGATAATTCTCCTCAATGATACGCATTAGGACCTCTTTTGGTAGGCCTTTTTGTGTCCATGATTCGACAGTCGGCATCAGCTCATTGCGGGGCGGCGGCGCCAAGGGATCTGTGGAAGGTGCAGGATATTTCAGATCTCGTAGTGCTTTATTCACCGCCTTCATGGCAGTGAGGAACAAAGGACCATCAGAGAGGTGTATAGAGCGTTGAACAGCACGAAGCAGCGTCATGTTCCCGATTGAATGTTGGCGTGATGAGGACGAAGATGTGCTGCACGAAGAAAGTGAACTGAGACTAGAATCACTTGCACCGGAGTGCGGGGGACGACTGGGAGAAGGGGAAGGCGGGCAGGATATTGACTCCGATAAGTCTGTAGGTATAGGACCAAATATGGTCGACTGACACTGTTTGGGAACGTATTCTAGAAGAAAGTAAAATTAAGACAGATTGAAAGCTGAACAAGGACGCATACACACGTTCAACTATTGTATATAAGGACTTTTCTAGATCCATAATTGGGTTATAATGATCCTTGTCTTTTGGAGCAAGAAGGATAAACCTGAATGAAGACAAGAATTTTTAGAACTGCGAGGTGGGCAAGTTGGGCCGAATGGTAGCCTCATGATAGAGAGCCACGTTCAGCACACTTCCTACGCACCGTTCCTTTGCACCGGAATTGGGATATTCCAGATCCACAAATGGATAATCTGTTGGATGAGGCTCAAATGACTTGTCATCTGGGTCACTTGGATTGTTGAAGTCTACATGATAGCTTTCATTAGGGAGCGCGGGTGGTAAGCAAACAATCGAGGATACTCACAAGCTTTGTAAGATTTCATAAGTTTCTTGACCACCATCTCGGAACTCAGATGGTTAGGTCCTGGAGTACCGTCTTCGTCGGTACACCATCTCCTCTTTCTGGCAGCCGTACCAGTTTCTTGCAGGTTAAAGGTCGAGGTGGAGCGCGAGCGGCTACTTCTGTAAATGGGCTCTGGAGAGGGCGGAAGCGTGCGCGGACGGCTACTAGCACGAGACGAGCTCCGACGCGAAGATTTAGGCTTCCGTTTTGTCGGTTTCTCATTGGTAGAGGCGGTCCGAAGTCGTTTGACATCGCGAGGAAGGTCAGAGCCGCCAGGGGATAGACCGGCAGGGAGAGCTTTCCGTTTATTTGGGGCTGTTGGAGGGCTTGTAATGGGAGAGGAGGTCAAGGAAGAGTATGGAGAAGAGGAAGGAGGAGAAGCGCTTGAGGTTCTGTTGCCACTGAGGGGTGTTCCGATTGAACGACGCGCAATACGCGCACTAACGACGACGGAGGACGTGGTCGACGCGCCGGACTTTGATGAGAAGAACTCCAAGTTGGTAGATGACCTGGACGGGGAGGAGAGCATGGTGAATGGAAGAGAACAGCACAACAAGCGCGAGAAGAACAATTTCTAATGGTGGCTGTGTCCCCACATGTGGGCCAATCATATTTTGTTATTTATATTGCTACCCAAGATATAGACTGCATAACCAACGAATCAGCCTCGGAATCATCTACCTCGTCTTCAGAGCCCCCAACTGGCACCCAAGGAAGAGATTGTATCACAGCAGCAGGCGCCCTCGTTTTAACCACCATTGCTTCCACGTGTTGTCCTGCCTGTTTCTCGTCCATGGAACCCTCCATGCTTGGTCGTTTCAATTCTACACCAAAATCCTCTGAAATTTCGCGTTCATAATCGTAAGCTTCATCCTCAATCGCCAGCTGAGGCCTGGGCTTCGGCTTCGGGGGTCGCTTGGGCGCGACAATACCTTTCATCGCCAGTGCCATATCTTCCTCCAAATCGCGAGCAACATTGGGAGCGATGTCGCATAGCAATGCCTCGACCTCAGTTATGAGCTTTTTGAGCTCCTCCACATCTCGCTTCCGATGTATTTTGGCTGACGGAACCAACGCTTTCTGCAATGATTTGATCTTGTCCATGACTTTCCTATCGATGGAAAAAAATCATTGTCAATAAAACGTGAATCAGTGGGGAATAATATTCTTACTTTTGCTCGGTCAAGCGCTTTTGGAGGTCTTCCAGCTCCTCGTGTTTGGCTTTCGTAAACCGGTCTTTGTTGCGCTTCTTGTTGTCGTACACCCACGTTTCCGCTGTCGCCAGGCAAGTAAGCGCATGCGGTAGCGGTCCCAAAAACAAGAGGCGATAAAAGCTCCTGTTGGGCCAGTCAAGATTAGCCGACTCCTTCAAGCAATCCTCAAAGCATTTTATTCGACAGATATCGAGCGGCCTTTGCTTCGTGGCCTTCCGTTTCAACCTCAGTACTTTCCGATAATGGGTTTGGAAAATTATGGCTGCGCAGATCCGTTCCTCAGATGGAGGCACATTGGTGTCTGGAAGGGCTGCGATGGTGATTGCATCGGCAGATGTGGCGTTGTGGATGATTTCTAAATCTTCCTCCTCTGGTTCCTCGGTTTCCTGCTCCGGTTCGGCTTCCCCTGCAAGAGGTCCTTCTGGCAAACGAGGCTTGGGTATGAATTCGGGAGCATCTACTCTTAGGTTCGAGATAAGCACAGGTTGGGTGGTATCCAACAATCGAGGAACGTCCGCGACATTCTTATAGATTATGCGTCGGATGCCGTGCCGAGGTTGGGTTTGGTTTTTTCTACTTTCATGGAAAACCTGGACCATCTCATCCAGCGGCGAGTCCGTCAGCAGTGCCGGGATTTGCCTGGCAATGTCTTTCCATTCCCGGGCATTTACGAAGCTGTTGCCGTGGAGGAATAATGAAAAACTGAGCAGCAGACACATGTTTTACTCACTCTTTATAGAGATTGTAGGGCTTCGATGTCGATAACCTCATGGCCTTCATTATCTTGACTATTTCAACTCGAAGGAGCATATGGTTCACGTTGTATCCAAGCAAACAGATGGTTCTGCATCTAGAAAGAGGGCTACCTTAGGACCATTGAATGCTACGGAAAGGATGGGGAAATTACATGCGAGCAATGTACACGCTGCGAAATGCTGCGAGCGCAAAGAGATCAGAATTTTCGACGAGCAAATGCCCTGCAATAAACCAGTTAGATTGGCGAGACCTGGATTTATATTCTAAAATGTCTCACCAATCTCTTGCTGTCCCATGTGTAAGTTGTACACCACCTTCCCGAGAGTCACCACAAACATTTTGATGACTACCTCATTGATGTTCAAGGCCATCGTCCCATCAGAGCTGGGTCTGTTTTTGCGCAGGAGAAGGTTCAGCCAACTGCGAGGCAGGTTGATGTTGTGCAGATTTGAACCTTTCAGAACAAGGATGATGGATCCACATAACAGGTCGATTGTTTGACATAGGACGTTAGCTTCAATCATAAGGAGATTGTCAATAACATGTCTATACCCAGTTGGGGTGAGTATTCCAACGAAGGGAAAATACTTGGTAAATATTACTCACTTGACAAAAAAAATTCCCCGAGAAACACACTCAACATCGATAGCAGAGAGACAATGTGCAAGCTCAAGAATAATTGAGGAATGTGAATTTCCAGATTTCCGAATAGATATGGGTAGACGAGAACAATATTTTGTGAGAGGCGCATCCGAGATCAGGTTCAGTGGTTGTTGCTTTTCGAGTTGGATAAAAAGGTTGAAAACTTGGTGGACAGTGGTTAGCAATCTGGTGTCGTTGGCCCGATATCGGTTCCAATATAGGAGGATGAGGCACCATTGTTTCAAAACCACGAACGCCCTTGGGGCCTCAGGAATAGAACCTAGGTCAAAATTCGCTATGCTACCCAGCCGAAACCACGAGGGATAGAACGTTTCAGAGAGACGATTGATCCATTGTCTAGATCCTGTGTTAGAATGCTTGGGAAAGAATATATGAGAACTGACCTGATGAGAATTATCTTGTCCTGCAGAGGACTCGGAAGCGCTTGAATGACTAAAATCTGTTGAAGGTGGATCCTCACTTGAAGGTTGTACCATTCACGTGTGAGGGACACAGAAGGGATGTGGTGACGCGGACAATCCCGTCTGTTGCAAAAATTTGTAATAAATGGAATGCAAGGGTTGAAGACCTGAGCGCGTCGGCAAGCATCATTTTCGGCTTTGACCTTGGCGGTAAGGTCTGCAACCATATTGTAGTTGATCTTTCTCGCAAGTTCCGATTCAGATACAAAGACCCCCTGTTCGTTTTCGCGCGCAAGAGGTGTCCGAGATGCAAGAATTCTTTCGTGAAGGTAGGTAGAGGTGCGGAGAAAGAAAGTATTATCAGTTGAAGGAACAATGTTAAAGAGCTTTTGGATTCCCGGATCTTTGCAAGGGTCTTGGGCATTGGCAATGTGGAGGAGGAAGCCGCAATATGCAAGGAAATCTGCCAGAAGCTCAGATATGTCGGTTACAGACATTCGAGACATGTTCGGCAAATCACTGAAATAATGGTCGTAGCAAATAAGCGCCGAAATTAACTCCCCTTTCGAAGCAAACTTCTTTCCAAGAGAACGCAGTCCCTTTGAATCGGACGACGTAATTGCCTTAAACATCTCCAGCTATTGGAATGTGTTGAGACGTAGAAGTTCAGGAAAAATATGGATGCATAGGGATGCTTACTTCGTCATTGACCAGGGGATCTATGATTGTCTTTGATTGTGTGTTGACACTCGATGCCAGCTTCAACAACTCAACAACTTGCTCAGACCGATTCAAACTCCTGGTGTTGAAGGAAGCTTTCTCCCAAAGTCCTTGCAAAATACAAGTTCTGCCGCGTGCGATGGATTCCTCGTTGCTTTGGTCGATCAGGAATAAGCGTATCGCTTCTGTTGTCCTTCCTTCTGCGAGATGAATTTCGGCAGCATCCTGGAATTTGCCCAAGTTTTCCAAAACGGCAGCCTTGGAGAAATCGAGATCAAAATCTTCCAGGTATTCAAGTTGTTCTTCAACGGAGTCGAAAAGTTGCTTCGCTTTGCTAGAGAACAGGGTGAGGACAAATAAGATCGATTGGCATGGACATACTCGAGCTCTCCTCCTTTGAAATAGAAGAGTCTGGCAACACCAATAAGATTCTCTGCCACATCTTCCTCCACTTCCTGCCGATTACGGGTCACAATTGCGACAGCTTCATCGAACCTTGCACATTTTCGGTACAACTTGACCGCAGTGTTATACTCCTCGGCCTGGGCATATGATTGGGCTGCTCGATAATCATCACGGGCATGTTCAAAACAGTCTCCGGCGCTCCTAAGGTAAGCTTTCTTCTCTTTCGCATTCTTGGCCGACCCAGAGCACTCAACAAAGGCCTCTGCAGCTGCCAAGAATGCATTTTGACGGAGAAGGAGGCCAGGCTTGGAGCTTGAGATTGGCATTGAGCGAGCTACTTCTCGAAGGTAGTAAGTGTGGGAGACGGCGGCTTCGCGGGCTAGGCCAGCCCGTTCAAAGCAATGCATGGCTTGTAAATAGCGTTTGTTCGAGAAGAGAGTCCTCCCGGATTTTTCCCACTCTTCAGGAGATGAAGAGACAGCGAGCTTAGGGACGTCACTGCCAGGGTGGCAGTTTTGAATTTCATTCCTTGAGGTCCAGAAAACCTGTGGGTGGAAGAGTCTTTGTTAAGTAAGGTCCGAGAAAATGGAGACGTAATCCATACACGCATAGGTTCGCTCTTTTCGGAGCAGTCCACAAGCCACAAGTTTTTCCTGGCGCGAGTGATGGCAACATATAAAAACTTCAACTAAAGGGCGACTTCACTAATGCACGATAGGGAAACTTGCGAAAGGCCTCACTTCGCTACATACTCCAGCGTGCCGGATTTCGTCAAACCGAGGGGCCGCCATCTCCTGCCCACTCTGATCAGACAGCAAGTTAAGCACAAGACGCCATTGGGAAAGGTCGACGGAGGAGTCCTCAAAGAACTTGTAAAGGAGAACCTAAGTCGCATAAACACATTAACAGAGCGACTATGTAGAAGAAGGACCAGAAATTTCACATCGTCAAATTCTAATCCTTTGCTTTCATACAGAGTCCTAGAAAAAATGGTTAAATTTTAATCGAAAGGTAGAGATGAATTAAAGGAATATTGACTCACATGATCAAGCCGATGTCGCCAACTTGTCGGCGTAATTCTTGTCGTGCGGTCTCATTGCGTACAAGGATGCCTAACGTAGAAATAAATCCATATGAGGGAGATTGTTACTGACAGTTATAATTGCCTACATTGTTGCGCTCCAAACTCGATGGGATTTCCACTGAACAAAAAGGAGTCAGCTCGATCTGACTACCAATTTTGTGTCACACGTACGATTCTCCGAACAAAAATTGCTCCTGCGGTGAAATTGCGGTCAGAAAAGGGTTAGCAAAAGAAAAATACAGATAACTCACGTATCGAACTGTATCACTATCCCAACCACTGAAGAATACTGGTTTCGAGCCATCCACAACGCCCCGTTCCCTCGATAAAGCATCGATCGCGTAGGGCCAAAACTCCGTGATCAACGCTATCACGGAATCTGCGCACTGAACAATTCCACCATGGGAGCGGTAGTTAATGGACAGTTGAAATGATCGCGGCGCTTCCTGAAGGAATGGTGAGGTATCACCAACAATGGATTCCTCCCTTCTTTTCTGCATATATGAGGGGTTAGCACCAGATAGAGATCGAGAAATGGAAGTGTCGAACCTCCAAACGAAATAGGAACGCTTTCAAGTCATTAAAGCGAAAAGAACTTCCCACAGATATTGTCTGGGCAGTATCCCCTGCCCAAAACAGGCCGTCGGGATTGCGGACCAGAAACCGGAGCACTACCTGGCATATAAATACATAGTACGCGTTATATATCACAAGAATCTTACGAAGAGCGTCAATGAGGAGGTTGTCCTGGGCTTCGTCGACATAACTATCGACTCCATTAGCTGCTGGAACTATGGATGATCGCGTAAAACCTACAGATAGTCAATCTTCTGGCCAGGTACACCCATCTTTTGAAATACGTTCAAGATACGGTGTGTCCTAGATTTCAAATCTTAAAGAAACAGAAGGAGACTGATGAGGTGCATGGTCTACCTGTCCGCGGCATCATACTCATTGTTGATTTTCTTTTGCTTGAGATATAATTGGAAGATCGCATAAATGGTTTCGCGGCGGTTGGCGAAGGCATATTGTGCCCTGTGACTGAGGTTTTCGTAAGACTTTTTATCCAGAAAGTGATTCTCATGGGATAATGATTCCTCCGAGCCTTCAATTACACCTAATACAAAATTCAGCTGGTCCCCGGTTCACGATGACTATTGTATATACCGAGCAATTCACTGAAGACAAGTGCTGGATCTGAACAGAGAGTGTGAGTTAATATATATACACGGATGAAATCAAAGTTAGCCACCGAGACCCTTCTTGAGAGACTGGGTAAAGTGCGGCCAATACACCTCCAAGAAGGTACTGTAACTGATGAGCTTTGAGGTTTTCGAGAACTTGGTACTATCACCAGAGTCAAGATCATCAAGAGATGTCTCTGGCATGTCTGCCTCCAGTAAGGAGGCCAGCTGAGCAGGCCGTTAGCCGGCGTTTGACCTGCAAGAACGTAGCTGGACTCACCCGATCAAATGTGACAAATAGGGGGAAATGTTCATCTTGAAGTTCACTAAACCGCTGCGGCAGATCTCCACGCCAATCTTGATCGTCATCAATATCGATGAGGCCTTCTTCGTCCTGTTGCGTTTTTTTCAACTTCACCATCTCAGCCAACTCTTCCCGAGTCCGGTCAGCCGTAGAAAGGGTTTGCAGAAGCTTAGAGAAGTATTCTTCTACCTTTCCCGCAAGTACACGGGACTGGGTGACGAACAGTTGTCGCGGTTTTTGCATCGAATCTTTGCGCATGCTGTACGCTCTTTGGATTCCTAGCATCTTGAAAAGCATGGTGGTAGTTTTGCTAAGTGCAGCTGTACGTTAACATGTGGTTCATTCGCGTTAACGATTTGCACCCACCCAGTCCCGCTCCGTCCTAAGACGTAGCACGAATATGGATGTTCAACTATTTCCTTTTCCTGAGGACTGACGTTGAAGACGTGGGCAACATCCATATCTGCAATAATGCCTGGCAGGAGATATCAGCGATACCAAGGGCACAAAATCAATTCCCTCACTATTGAGCAAAGCCTTTGTAAAATCAGCAACCATATCAAGAAATGACATTTTTTGATTCCTACCTGAGAAAGGGTGACAAATTTTTCCAAGCTGGTCATCATTTTTAAGATAGAGAGCATAAATGAACTGGAAGTGAAACTCACACAAGGAGTGAGTGCATCTTGGATGGTTTGTCAGTAATCAGTCAGAAGATAAGTTTTGTGGTCACACACTTCTTCCAAACTCTCTCGTGGAAGCTCGGGTACGACGAGAGCATCGTCACCTTTCGCCTCTTCTGCTGCGGGAAAGCAGGCAGGTGTGAAAACGTTATCTCCAGCTTGAAGTCGCCTTCGATAGATGCATCTTCGCCTATACTCCTTACCCTTTCTCGCGAGCTGATGACCGACGGAATCCCAAAGTCGCTGATCCATCTGCGCATCTGACTATAAATTCCAAATATCCTGATGACTACAGCCAATGCATAAGGTTGGTGACGAACAGGAAGAAAGTGAATGAAGTACCTTGTTGTTCGATCTAGATTAAGATTAGAATGAACTTCCCAGCCCCAGAAACGAAGAAAAATATTGGCTCACATCGGTATCATATTCTGGAATGCAATCGACCTGATACTAAAAAACGGTTTAGATAGGCAACTTATTGGGGAAAAAGACGCACAATGAGCCTCGAATCTCTCTCCATTTTGGCCTCATAAATTGGGATCTCGGTATTTGGGCCATTGAGCCGTTTCTGGTTATCATCAGAGAAATGGCCCCTAGAAAGCTCCCTGCGCGTGAAAGTGGTTGTGAGATTTCAAATCTGATGAACTCCAGTATGCACAAAGTATGCATACTTTATTTTCTTAATAATGGTTTTGAAGTGCTTAGCGTCTCCGCGACGAGCTTCACGGAGATCGCGGTCAGCTCTGGAAGATATCAGGATGCGCCATTCACCAAACCCTTCAGCACTTTCAAAATATAGGGCCCTGGGAGAAGAACATTACGAATCCACACCTGCCCTCAGAAAGGTTACGCACGCTTTCATAGGCTGCACCATCGGAAATGCGACTGGGGTTTTCAATTCACTATATTCCTCCTTCGCCGGATTAGGTTTGATTTTTTCGCCAGATTCGATGACACCTGTCTCGGGGGTCTCAACGAAAATATATCTTTCGCGGATGAACTCTTCAAACTTCGAATCCCGCAAAGTTTCAAGGTAGAACTAGAGGGACATTAGTTTTGCCTTCCCGACGAAAGGGTGAGAAGAACCTTTAGGATATCCAATTGCTCTGAAATGACTGTGGCCATGTTAGTAGACGCATCAATAACAGAGTCTGGCGGGTTTATCCCAAGAGTTTTGAATGATTCCAGGACTGCAGAATCGAAGACAGATCCTGCGCGATTTGCTTGCTTCCGCTGACGCTGGGACTTTTTCACCTTGATCAATCCACCGGCGAATACGTCGTCCATTGAATGGAACTCGGATCGTTCAGGCTCGAAAAAAGGACGAGGGCTAAAGCGAAATAATGCCTTAATCGCACGTGGTGCCGCCTGCACCTTTGCGAGGTAGTTAGCTAATGTAATGGATATATCCCTTGCGAAAGGATAGTATGTGCGCTGAAAGAATGAAGAAAGTCTCTCCAGTATCAATGCCTGAAGTGACGCAGAATAATTTTCGGCGCGAGGAGTAACATTTTCACATAACCAATTTCTCAGCCTGTCGCCACACTCGCTAGCTAAAAGAGGAATAAGATAACCGTGAAGCAGAAAAGGTTCAGACATACCTGCAAGAACAAGCTCCAACGTTGGTTTGGTAATATGCGAAGATGGTGATAAGAGTTGCTTCAGGAAAGCTTCGTAGCTGCTTTCCGGTGCCATCGATAGCATCGAAAGAGCATGGCCGAGTTCGTCTTCAGATTTGAGACGGTCATCGTCAAAATGTCGAATGAGCGCTTGCGTAGCTTGCTGGTCGAAAGGAGAAGGCATGGATGTCGACGACTTGGGGCCCCTGGTAGATATTATATATAGAATCAGATCTCAGAAAAAGCGGGAAGAAGTTGAAAGCGGCGGGTAAGAGTTTGGCCGCACTGAAGATAGCAAAGTTAGCATTCTTCTGTGTAGAAGTCACACAGCCTGGCGTTTCAAAGGGAAATGTATTGTTTGGATAGAGGGAAGTGCCTCATTACCTTCTTTGTGACCAATTTCTGCACGTCCTGTCACATCCATTACGTATGTGACACAAATGGAAAATACCCAAGTACTTTTGCGACATTTGAATTACCAGAGACGACCAGCGCCCTATGGTCGTCTCCCGGAATGCTGATCCCATTCTCAAGATTTGCTCGACAGTATATCCATTCAACTCCTTGGTTTATTTCCGTTAATAAACGCTCGTCGCTGCTCGTCAACTCGCGTGACACCCCATGGAGGAGGTTCACCTCCACCTCTGTGGAACAATCCGAGGCCGTTGGAAAAGGTGACATAAGTGAAGTCGTCGCACAGCGGTATGGTGAGTGAAATTTCCGGTATTCATTGGATTAACACCGGTTCATGGACAATGCAGTGAAGAGAAATGAACTCGGGGTTCAGCTCCTTTCTCGCGAGCTTCATGCACAAGTATTCAAGGGCGTTAATTTTCCATCTCCTCCACGTTCATACACCCAAATATCCCGAGAGCACCTCCAGATGCATGGCTTAGACCCCACCCAAGGATCCGAACTACCTGACACCGGCTTTCAGCTCCCGCCCTTGCAAGGTTCCAATATCGCAGAGCATTTTCATCGCATCGGGTTTCAGGCAGCAGAACCTTGGCTCTCTCTAGCGAAACATTTTTCCTCCAGGGCACTTCCACCTAAACCAGATAATTGGCATATTCAAAGCGGCTGGACGAAATATTACTATCTGCCTGATGGCTCAAGCTACAGCGAACATGTCGATGTTCCTACCCACAACGACAAACCAGAAGAGATGCTCACCTTCGACGTGGAGACTATGCCAAAATATCATCCCTATGCCATCATGGCTTGTGCAGCATCTCCCAATGCATGGTATGCTTGGATATCACCTTGGCTCCTCCAAGAATCCGAGGATCCTCAGCATCTAATACCCTTTGGAGGACCCGACATACCCAAAATTATTGTTGGCCATAACATCTCGTACGATCGCATCAGGATTTTGGACGAATACAATGTCAAAGGGACTGCAACACGATTTCTTGACACCATGTCTCTTCATGTTGCGGTAAAGGGTATCTCATCGCATCAGCGACCAGCTTGGCTCAAATACCGCAAGTCAAAACAATTGGAGGAGGAACAAAAGGATGAGGCTGTGGAGGCAGTCATGAACCTCATGCGGACGGTTGACGAGCGGCGAAAGCAAGAGGGGGACTTGGCAAAACAGGAAGAACTTCGTCGCGTGCACCAGGAGATGGAAGAGAGCTTGCTCCTTCTCCAATCCCAAGACGTCTCAGGCGTCGATCCAGATGTCGCTGCCGATGACGCCATCACTCAACGATGGGAAGACTTGACGTCCTCAAATTCACTTGCAGAAGTTGCAAGGCTTCATTGCGGCATCGAAGTCAAGAAAGAAATCAGGAATGATCTTCTCACAATGGAACCTGAACACATTCGCCTCAACGTCATCGATTACCTGGAATATTGCGCTACTGACGTCGAGGTAACACATCGGGTATACTCTGCAATCCTTCCCAGCTTCCTTGTCGCCTGTCCCCACCCAGTCTCGTTTTCAGGAATTCTCACCATGGGTTCTTCCTTTCTACCCGTGGATGAGAACTGGGAGGGATATCTACAGAAGGCTGAGGCTGTGTGTAGCGAAATGGAAGAAAAAGTTCAAACGAAGCTGAAAAAGCTTGCAGAGGATGCCCGTAACCTAATGGATGACCCTGAAAAATGGGAATTAGATCCATGGTTAAGCCAATTGGACTGGACGCCCAAGGTAGCTGGAAAATCTCGTGGAATATTCCCGCCAGAGGTTAGTACCCCTCTGTCATTCTCTGGTAAAAGCTATTAAAGGTCGGATAGACTCGATCATTGCCTGCTGAAACAGAAGTCGAACAGAGTAACGTCAAACCCCACTGGTACCTGCAGCTTCTTTCAGAACCATGCGGTAAGATCGCTAAGGAAAGGATCATCCCTTTACTCCTCAAAATTTCGTACAATGGATCCCCGATTTACTACAGCATCAAAGACGGTTGGCAATATCCACTGGACGGCGACTTAAAACCTCTGCCACTGAAAAATACAAAGGTTAAAACCATCCTTACCAAAACCTTTCTCAAGCATTTCGAAGACGCCACACTGCATTCCGCTGAGCCTTCACTCTGTCGGGATTTGTGCAAAGGCCCCGAGACCAGCGATCTGCGAGAGCAAGTTCTCGAACTCGCCCAATCGACCCTAAAAGTTCCAATCGACGAACGGTCCAGTGATCCATGGCTATCACAACTGGACTGGAACCCATCTTCCAAGTTCTCTCCTGATGGTTCAAAAATTGCAAAGGTTGTACCGCCTCCAAAACCTCCGCCTGTATATTGGCCAAAATGGTACTGGGAAGCAACCAAACCAAGAAAGGATATGCCGCCCGGTCAGCTTGAAATCACTGTCCGAAGCCGTATCGCCCCTCTTCTCCTTCGCCTTTCCTGGTCCGGCTACCCACTATTTCACTCTCGCGAACATGGCTGGACATTCCGTGTTCCTTCAACATCCGATTTCAAGACGCGATGGTCCCCTCTCTCATTCTATGACCCCGCAGACAATTCATTAGCCGAGGCCACCCTTAGTAAAGGCTTCGTCTTCTACAAGGTGCCACACAAAGACGGCGATAAGGCCAACGTCGCAAGCCCCCTTGGAAAAAGTTTTGTCAAATACGCACAGAATGGCACCTTGAAGAGTCCGGGAAACGAAGCGAAAGAGGCTTTGGATATGAACGCATATTGTAGCTACTGGATCAGTGCACGTGACCGGATCCTCAACCAGCTTGTCGTTTGGCAAAATTCGCAGCGTTCATTGGGCCTGCCTGTTCATCCTAACGGTGGCAGGAAATATGGCATCATTCTGCCGCAGATGATAACCATGGGCACCGTGACCCGCAGAGCTATTGAGAAGACGTGGTTGACGGCCAGCAACGCGAAAAAGACCCGAGTGGGATCTGAGCTCAAAGCTATGGTTCGCGCCCCAGAGGGTTTTGCCATCGTTGGTGCAGATGTCGATAGTGAAGAATTATGGATCTCAAGTTGCATGGGAGATGCTCAGTTTGGTCTGCACGGCGCCTCTGCGATTGGTTGGATGACACTCGAAGGGACGAAGGCAGCAGGGACCGATCTTCACTCGAAGAGTGCAAACATCCTCGGTATATCTCGCGACCAAGCCAAAGTTTTCAACTACTCGCGGATTTACGGCGCTGGCATTCGACATGCAGAACTGTTATTGCTCCAATCAAACCCCACAATGTTGCCAGAAGAGGCACAAAAATTGGCAGGAAATTTATACGCCTCGACGAAGGGGAAAAACACCCACCGAAGCGACATCTTCGATCGGAAATTCTGGTTTGGTGGTTCGGAGAGTTATCTCTTCAACAAACTCGAAGAAATTGCGATGTCGGACAAGCCTCAAACTCCTGCCTTGGGTTGCGGTATCACCTACGCTCTCTCGAAAGAATATCTTCCAGAAGGATTCGGGTCTAATTACATGACCTCCCGAATCAACTGGGTCGTGCAATCTTCAGGGGTCGACTATCTTCACCTCCTCATTGTGTCAATGAACCACCTGATTGCAAAATACAACATCAACGCACGTTTCTTGATTTCAGTTCATGATGAACTCCGATACCTCGTTGCGGAAGAAGACAAGTATCGTGCCTCTCTTGCTCTTCAGATCTCGAATCTATGGACTCGCAGTCTATTCGCATACAACTTGGGTATGGACGACCTACCGCAGGGTGTGGCTTTCTTCTCCGCCATAGACGTGGATACCGTGCTGCGTAAGGAAGTTGACATGCCTTGCGTTACTCCATCACAGCCTATCCCTATCCCGCCTGGTGAAAGTTTGGATATTGTAAAGGTTTTGGAAAAGACCAATGGCGGCACCCTTCATCGAGACGGTCTTCCTATGTCAGCGGAATCCGAACCGACATTTGAAGGAAGTTTAGAAGGATATATTCAACCTGATTGTCTCTCCCATCGCGCTAAAAACTCATTTTTCCTCAAAGCTCAAGCAACAGACGATTTCGGCGAAATCAAGGGTCTGGCACAGCAAGCCTCTGGAAAACGGTTCGATGGCGGTATGAGCAGCCGTAGGCCAACTGCGCCCCGTAAAAAAGCAGCCATTGGGACTGGCGAAGGGTTTGACTGGTCTGAGCATGTCGAACGATTACTGGCATCCCACTCCTGATCAATGCTTCGTTCCCTATTTATCTTATCCGACAATCCTAGCATCACTGTAAATTATTCAGTACTTTATCTTATGTACCTCTATATCCTGGTCCTAGATTCTACATATCACCATATTGTGGATTATAATCACCAAACTAGCAGTAGCAATACCAGTTTCTATAAAATTGCATTAAGATGGGCAATGTTACCACACAGCATTCTAGAGATATTATTCCTGGGGAGGCACATAAGGTTCCACTAGCATCTTGCTAAACGCCTTGAGTTTTTCTGGACCTCGGACCTCCTCAGTGAGTAAGGGAAGTTGCACAATGTGGAAGAATTCGTCATAGAGTTCATGTGCCTCTCCAAGATACTTCTGCTGCATCTTTTGCCGGACTTGACAATGTTCGCAATTCGATGCTGGATATGGGTCAGAATCTTTTGATACGGAGGCCATGAAAGGCACAAAACATACATTTCTTCGGGAACAAGAGCTGATTGACGACGATGTTATGGGTATCGATTTCATAAGCGGTCAATTCTTGGATTAATCGTTCTGTCTCGTAGAGAGACAAGAATTCCGATATACAGACGCAAACGAAGGTTGTTTTTTCCTGGATATGCAACAAAATTCATCATATCCAACCATGCGATATGATAAGTCATACTCACAGGATCTTTAAATTGTGTATTGACTTCCGTGATAACAGCACGCATGTTCTCCAGTTTAGCGAACATATCCTCCTGAGATCCTGCTTCTCCACCCATCATCGCCGACATCTGAGATATAAATCGTCAATTGGAGGGCGTACATTGAGTGGAGAGCATATTTTGACCTGGCTAATCATGGGTCCAAACCGTGAACCAAGAGTACTGAGTTTTCCCAAAGCCTTTTCCAGAACAGTCGGGAAAGACAAGAAACGGAGCGTATGTCCAGTCGGGGCGGTATCAAAGACAATTACTGAATATTCCATTGATTTAACGTGCCTACAAAACGGAAGTCAGTGTGACTTCCCGAAGCCGATTACAAGGGAGCTGACTTCATGATTTCTGCGAAGCTCATGGCTTCATCTACACCAGGAATTGCGAAGGCCAGATCCTGCATCATCGAGCCCATCATGCCATTTGAATCGGCTTTCCGGAAAAACGTCAGACTTGGTATTAAAAAGTTGTGAAAGATAACGCACATTGCTCCACCATCTCTTGAATAGCGCTTGTTGGATCGATTTCCATCGCAAAAAGGTTATCGAAGCCATTAACTTTCGTAGCATCCTTCGAAAACTTTTGACCAAAGGCATCCGAAAGGTTGTGAGCAGGATCCGTGGACTGGTGTTTGTCAGAGGTGTAATCGAGGTAACAATTCCACGAACATGCTCACGATCAGTAGCACAGACTTGCGACATTTTGCAAGTTGGATTGCGAGCGAGCAGGAAGTGGTGGTTTTGCCTGTGGGAGACGCCTAAATAGAAGACAAATATGGGACGTAGTAAAGTGACCCACCAACACCACCCTTTCCTCCTGAGAGATGAGCGCGTGTCAGTTGCGAGAAAGGTTGACTGGGAAGACGCCTGACCGCAGAAAATCCACTTTAAGGAGGTCTGGTCCAGCACATTCTGAAGCGTTGGAGGTAAGAGTTCTGTCGACATTGTACCAGTTTGAAACAGATGGGACTGCTCAAAGTATTTGTCGAGATCAATTGATCGGCTTATGAAGCCTTGGGAGTCAGTATTATTATCACGAGTAACCTCCTGGTCAGAGACTGGATATACTAGAGAACATTTGGATTGTAAAACCACAAGCCATGAAGAACGGGATATATAACGAAAACAATTACAATACAATTGTGCAAATGAAGTGGAATATGCTATAATAGAAGATATCCATGACTAGAGCCAGGTCTCAGAAGGATCGAAGGGATATCTGTGGTTTAGCAGCCGATTGGGCGGTACCATTGGTCGGTCCACCGACAGCCCGACGAATGGAGAGCTCCAAGAGTTCACGACTGGGCGGGTCTAGCTTTCCGGCTGCTTCCTTGAATGCTGACGGTGACGTCGTTGCAAAGGATAATAGTTGAGCGATGGTTTGAGAGGTCAGTGATGCAGCCACAGGTTGAATTGGAGTTGTGTTCGAAAGGAGCAAAGAAATTGTTGGGAGGAGTACGCCAAGTAAATGAGGGCCTGTTTGCATGGATTTAGAAATGCGAACATAAATTAAATGCTTGACTTACGATACTCCTCTGCGGTGGAGGAAAAGAGAGTAGTGAATGCTTTCCACACCTCACTAATAGCTGCCGCCATTGTTTCGGTCACAGTTCCGTCATGAATCAAGGGAGCCATTTTTGCAACGAATTCAATAAGGCCTGGAACAAGCAGCCGAGAGCATTGCTTAAGAGTCGGGTTTCCTGAGGAAGAGGCAAGAATCAAAGTCTTAGCGCAGTGGGCTGCGGTAAGGGTCATCTAAGAACATGTCAATGACCTTGAATAGGAGTCTAAAAGCGAGGAGACTTGCCTCATCAGCGTCCAACAGCTTCTGAGATATCAAGAAGCAGCCATGTTCGACGACTGCTCTCCCAATCTTAACCCAAGATGGGACGACAGTAAGAATAAGCACTGCTGCGAGCATATTATTTTTTATCTTTTTATTCGAGATGCCACCATGACGACCTCTAACGAAAAGGTTAATGGATGTAAGTTTCCAATGATCCAATTATTTACCGCATCATGTCAATATTGAGGAGACACGCAGAAAGGAGAGCGTGAATCAATCGCGAATATCGCTCCTTCTCTTCTTGTTCAGGGACAACAGGGAGATCTAGGAGAGTTTTGAGGGCGGGCAAGGTTGGTCCGATCAGGTCAATCTCGGATGATTCATCTTTGAGAAGGTCTGATGCCAGGAGGTAAGCAAGCGCAGACGTATAAACAGCCATTAAAACGTGCCACTATAAAGGAGAATGGCGACTCCGCGAACATCTTCTCTCTGAGATGTAGGGATTGTAGCGGCAATGGAAGCGAAGGCGGAAACACAGGTGGAAATTACAAGGATTCGATCAGAAAGTTGACCCTCTACAAAAGCTTGTTAGTCGTGCGCAGGTCGGCAAGAAATGGAGACATACGGGCCGAGCTAGCGCGTGATAGCGCAGTAGATTGCTTAAGGATGTGAGCACAGATGCGCAAGTAATGGGCAGCAGGAGAAGTCAATGTGAGAGCATCTGACCCCGCGGATGACGAATGCGACGCCGCAAAAACGGCAAGCATCTCAACAAGATGGACTTGAATCCCAGCCGATTCCGTCATCCCCATTCTGTAGCAAAGGGAGATGAATTCCTCGAAGATCGTAGGTTCCATGATAGCCGTGCCGGAATATTGAGGACGAACGAGGCATTTCAGAGCTTGGAGGGCGGATGTAACCCCTGATTGGCGTGCTGCAGTCGTCGTTGAGGAGTCGGCAGAAGAAGTAGCCAATGCTTCGTAAACGAGACCAAAGATGACGAAGAAAAATGCTGTAGGCTCCTTTCTATCATTCGCTAAGATCAAATCTCTGCCAGGTTCGCTGTATTCTTTTCCATCCATTGCCGCAAGAATATGAGGATCGTTTGCTTGCATGGCAGTAGCAACGGCTTGAAGGATGATTGCCCAAGCTTCTGAATAATACTGGAGCCAAAATCAACTCCATGATCACAGGCCACGAAATAGACTCACAGGGAGTAAAACCTCTTTTCCAAGGCTTGAATAAGACGAGTCAACCACGGATGAGGTGTCGTGCAGGAATTCTGAGTCAATCCGGATGCTCGCGTAATCGCGGAGGGCGGCGATCCATAAAGACGAAAGTGTTGCCTGGTAAGGCTTCACCACATTCTGTAGATACTCTTGCCGTACACTAGATACTTGAAGTTGCGCCCACGCAGAGAGTGTAGAGATCCTCAACATTGCAGAAGCGTTCGGACTCAACTCGCCAGCTTCCCCCAGCGAAACCATCTTGGAGTCTAAACAAAGGGCATTAAATCTTTTTTCTCTTTCAAAGGACTGGAAAAAATTAACCTTTTGACTGCTCCAACGCAGTAATCAAGAGCTTCAAGATCCGGCCCATGCGCCCAATATCTTTGACGACCCCACACCCCACGAAAACCGCGCAAGCGTGGACAGCAGAGGCGAGAATCTCCGGAGTAGAGTCTGATGAGAAAGCTGGGGTAAGAGCTGCCGTTATGGGTGCCTGATGTTGTTCCAGAAGCAGGGCGTCATCATATGCTGGGTCGGGTGAGGTTGCAAACATCTGCGTATCAAAACAATGAGCAAGCCAGAAACAGGCCAGAAGGAATGAACGAACCTCGATTACATCACGCAAAACAACAAGCCCCGCAAGCCGGATTTCAGTGACGTACGCCGTAGAAGCAGTGAAAGCCATCTTGATCAAATCACTAACTCTTGAAAACAACATTCCAGAGGCAGGAATTCCCTGGTTGCGTGCGATGATTGCGTTCAGATGCTCCTTTCGCCCGCTATTAGAAACGATCGTGCATATTTCGTGCAGACACTGCAACGCAAAGAGTTGTGTTCGCCATCTTGAGGTAAGGCGGCTCCGACCTGCACCTTTCGAATCCTGAGACAAGCCAACGTTTAAGGACTCGCCCTCGTCATCGCGCAGGTTTTGACCAGTTGCCGCATCCGCGACTTGTTGAGAGGCCGTTGTTCGAGCCATGATTCGTTGGCATAAATCGATCCATGCCGACGGATTATAAATTACAGTTTGCTGTAGCCAGCTTGAAATAACATTCCGGACTCCTTGCACAGAAGGATCATCATCCAACATCCCAAATAGATCTTCGACGAGTCGATCACCACCTAACTTAGACATAGCTAGGGCGTCCTTTTGTACGAGTTGATACAGGGCATTGATAGATGCGAGCTTCAACGGTCGTCGAGAAGACGACAGGTGTCCTGTGAACCTCTTGACAAGGTCTGGGATATTAGCATGTTCTGGGGCGAACATAAGGAAGTGCTGAATGCACTTGATAGCTTCCACAGAAATGCCTTCGTCATCCTCCAATGAAAACTCATGGACGAGACTCTGGACGAGAGCTCGAGTCCTCGAGGACTCCTGTATGTCCGGCCCAAGAACGGTGATGACGGAGTCGATTATTTGGCAAACGACTGGGTACGCAGGGAAGTCACCGGATATATTCGAATTGGACAGTGTTCCTCCTTCTCTCTCGTGTGATTCGGTAAGGTAGACTTTTAGGAGCATCCCAAGGGTGCTAGAAACAAAAGGAGCGTACGCCAAGCTGGCGGCATTGATGACACGAGCCAGAGCATTCAGTGCCCAGAAATGGACAATGGGATGTGGATCATTGATGAGCGACATAAGTACGTTAACCGTTGTTTTGAGTAACGGACCAGCAGCTAGGCCACCGACATGACTGTATATCGCACCAAAGGCCAGAGAACAGCCCGCTCGACCGTTGGGATTGCGGTTATTGACCACTTGGTCGACGAGGTCTTTGATCTGGCTAGTAAGGTAGTTGGTCCCAGAGAGACTTGCCAAACGGCCAACTGATTCACTGGCAGAGGAACGTAAAACCAAATCTCCGTCAACGAGAGCGTCCTTTCAAAATGCCAAGGAAAGTTTAGTCAAACTGATGATTCAAATCGCTGGGACCATACCATTAGAAAAGGTGATAACAATGTTGTGATTTGTGTATTGCCAAAAATATCCCTTGCCTGACGGAAATGCGTCAAAGTAGAATACCGAAGTGTTAAGACGAAAGTGGCCTGGAACCTCATTGCGTCTCTCATGTCACTGGGCCCAAATTTTGTTAGGCCACACCTTCCGCAGTTGCTCGTCCTCTGGCGCAATGCACTCCCAAAGCCCACAAGCAAGGACACAGCAACGAACGCAGGGCGGTCGGTTCCTGAGTGGCTGTTCCTCCTGCACGTCCGAGAGAGTGCTCTTGGTGCCATTCTATGTTTCCTCCAAAACAATGCCTCGACGTTGGTGACACTCGATGTCGCCCGCCGAATCGCATCGCTCCTCAGCAATGCATTATCCTTTGCCAATAATTTTATTTCGGCAAACGTCGAGGATCCAGCTGATACCCAGGCCCCGATCGTCGCGAAAAAGGGGTTGAATCTACGTGATCGAGAGGCTCTTCTTCGGCGGAGGGTGCACCAGTGCTTCACCACGCTGGGTTTCTCCAGTATACCCGATGCCACACAGATGGCATTGCTCCAGTCGGTGGTTTCCCTATTTGCTAGCCCAGATGGATATGCGGGCTCAGCAGTACAAGCTGCGATCGCTTCTTCGTCTGGAACGTTCTCGACCGTGTGGCAAAGCACGGACGGATATGCGTATGGACTTACATGCAATGAAGTGGTTGATATGGGTGGCATCGAGGGTATGAACGGAGAGGATTTGAAGCAGGGCGTACAGAACGACTATCTCAACCGGGATACAGTAGAAGTCTCAATCGATGTTCTGGTATGTAAAACCAATCTGCTTTCTCTTCTATTTCGTCGTTGCTTACCTTTCTCCCTCGACAAAGAATCGTAAACCCATTCTCGGTGCTTGTGAGCACGATCCTCTTTCGCTTTGTCAGGTTAAGTTCTCCGACACGGAGTACGTCCTCGTCGAACCTCCTCCTCCTGCAACATCTGTCATAGATACTGCGATCGAACTCTTCTCAAAGCTCCTTCCTCTTCAATCCGTGCAGTCCACCGTCAAAGTTATAACCCAACTTGTTGACTCTGTCCGATCACCGAAACTGGAGCGAAATGCGGGGCGAAAGGCTGCAGTTTCCATCAACGCCACAGTGACTTCGACCTCGATCCCAGCGATTTTGACATCATGTTCTCCAGCACGCTTGAGGAGCTGTGTTGCCATATCAAGGACCTTGGCACTGACGTCGTAGGAGACGTACAAGGGCCGTTGAGGAATAATGGATACGAGCGCCGCGAGACCGTATGCATGCCCTAAGGCTCGAAGAGGAATGTCTGTTGAGCTACCAGGAGTGAGGATCGACGCAAGGTCCCGCTGGAGTTTGTCCATGACAGTTAAGATAGTTTTTGGCAAGCGAAGGGGTGTTGAGTAGCAGAAACATCGAAGTGCCCAAGCAGCAGTGACGCGGACAGTATGGCTGGGGTGAGAGAGAAGAGAAACTAATGGCTCGGCAAGAGCATTCTGTGCAAGACTGGGGGTCGACGGGGGCTTCATAGTATGTAAGAAGTAACGACTTACCTGGACTGGAGGTGGAGCATTGCCAAGTTGTTGCAACAAACCAGCAACCTCACGCAAAGCAACAACGAGCACCTGAGACGACGGAGCCACTTGTCCAGGCATCATCGCAGGCCATCTTTTGAGGTATGCGTTCGCCAACTCCTGTATGGCTGATATCTGCCCCTGTTCGCTCAACATCCTGACCCCAACTAAATCTCTAAGAAGTATTCCGACAAGTGAACGTGTAAGGAGGATGTCGTAGCGGTTTGTGGCACTCCGAGGGCTAGAAACTATTTCCGTCACAAGATGCGACACGATTAACGAAAAATTGGTCTCGACGAAAGATGCGCCGAGCTTCGTCAACAAAGCGGCATAGAAATCAAAAATTCCAATACGTGTTTTCCTCGTGATGTTCTGTTTATTGAGGTGTGCGGAGAGATGAGTAAACATCCCTGTGGGAGTGAGCATAGGCTTCGTGATTTCTGCAGTGCTCGAGGGTGAAGGATCATCGTCCTGTTGCTCCCCTGTCGATGAATCCTTCTTGCTTTTCTGCGATGTTTCTGGGGGTGGCACAACACGCTCGATCTGGGTAGACGCAAGGAGATGGCCGATGAGTTGTGCATGAGAATGCCGCGTTGCTTGGTCGGCAGTTTCCAAGCTCTTTACAGATTGCGTGATAATAGAGTCTAGTTCGCTGAGAGAAAGAATTGACGCGTCACTTGAAGAATGCATCGCGACAAGGACCTATTCTCGGAATTCAACAATGAGACTTAGGAATTTAACAACACATACCTGTGAAGCAGCTCTCTGAACGGGCAGAGATTTATCTGTGAGCGCCGTTCTCATTTGCTTCAGAATGTCTTTACAAGTCGCGTCCGTAACAGCTCGCTTGGCGGTGGTTAACGATTTGTACAGCGCAATGAGAGCATGATATCGAAGCAAAGAAGACTGGTGACAGCATTTGAGAACAACACAATTGCACGGGAGGGTAACTCACATTCGAGGATCTATATGTCTTGATTGTCACCACGCAGATTTCCGCCATAAACGACATAACCTGTGGGGGTCATGAGAGGAGGAATGCGCAGAAATAAAACACAGACACACGTTGGATCCAAAAACCGCCATCAAGTCTCCAATACATGAAAATGCAGCGCTATACTTGTCTATTAAACCAACGTCCAACCCTGCTTAGAGAGGTTGCGCACATTTTTACGACGTCCCTGTCGACCGACCTGAAATCGCCTACCAGCCTCAAAAATGCCTGCAGGGTATCGAACATGGTTCTCGTCTCTGCGCGCATGTATAAAGTAACCAAACATCTTCCGACGAGGTTCCTAATTACGCGCCCCGGCGCAGGATACAATTCAGCGGCGGAAATGATCTTGATGAAGACCCTCTCTAACTCGCCCTGTTGTGGTTTAAGATCGCCCTAGAAAAACATTGAGTGAGGGTAAGGAAACAAATTTATTCTTCTAACATACTATCGGTACAATTCCCAGCTTCTTATCCGTCGAGGACAACCACTGGAACAGGTAAACCTCGGCATTTTCACCGGAGAGTTCGCTCTGGTGAATGGTAAGTCAGAAATTAAGATGAACAATCAGTGTACACAAACTTCTTGTATGTCCTCGATAACGATAGGCTCGCTCGGCATTTAATAGAGCAAAAAGTTATGGGAAAGCCCGTCGTGATGGTTGTGAGATTGAGGGGAGTGTATGGTCGGAACTGACCAAGCGCCTACTGAAAAGCGGAGAAAGCAAGCGGCCCGACTTCGCGTTCTATCCAGACCTGAGTCCCACTGTCCCACGACACCAAATCACATCTTCATAACATCCCAAGGAATATGTCCAAACCGGTGGTGGTCTTTCGAGGTAAATCTTAACTATATTATAAGCTCATTCTAGCCTATACGTTTCCGCTATAGCTCTGCAACTCGCAAATGAGCAACGAAATGCATATGGTCTCCGATACAATGATTTCGCGCGCTATCGGTGGGCTTTTCATAGTTTGATGTCTTCCCCATGGCTTATGTTGAGAAAGTAAACACTGTGCAAATCGCACTCATCGTCTCCGGTCGAGTCTCAAAATGACCCACGGCAAAGGTCGAGATTACAAGAAGCTCCCCCCAATGACTGCCGACATTGCTAAGGATGGACAGTACGTAACCTTCTTGATTCTGATATGCGTTCTTGATCTTAAATCCACTCCTCAGCTTGCAGCTGTTACTTTTCGAGGCTGAACGTGCTTGGGCATATGCTCAGGAGCTCATGAGTTCCGCCTTGCAACCCTCCAACCAGGCCAACGCAAGTAGTCTTCGCCATAGCGCAACTGGTCGATTCCGACGCGCTGTCAATTGGTCGACCCAACTTCTATCTCTCTGCCAGACTCTCTATGGCTTGTCCCGGCTTTCTGCTGAGAATCTCCTCGAGGTCACAATTTATACGGTCATTCTCAATGGGCGTTTCCTGCGCTACCGAGACGATTTCGAGGATGGCCTCATACAACTTAGCGTCGCAAAGTCGCTATTAGATGACCTCGCCAATGCATCCTCAACTAGCCGCGATCAAGCTCTTGCGGTGTTGTTTGCAGACGAGATTGGCCCAGAAATCCGTTATTGCGCTCACGAACTAGGCCGCGCAAAGGCGTACGACATCAACGGAATCGTCTCTGAACTGGCTCCACTTCACCGCAATGAAATTGTGGAAAATTGCGACGCGCTTGTTGCTAAACTCCAGAGTGAAGGTTCGACCACGTTGAAGACAAAGCTTAAGGAGCGTCTATGGGAGGGCCAGCCCGTCCCGATACGATACCCAGAGCTTGTTGACGTGTTCCTCAAAGTCGAACAAGCCGAAGCCATCGTCGATAGCAGACAGAAAGAGGGTCGTCGGTCTACTTCCAACAAGAAAGCCAAGTCAGATGTGACTGCCTATGACGCAGTCCTGGCAACCTTGAGCGACGCCGAGGAGGTCGCGCGTAAGCTTCAGGAAGCACAACAGGTCCTTTTCAAAATTCCGTTGTATTTCAAGCAATTCTGATGCCTGTCTACCTCAGGTCACTGGCGCCACGTCAACTTCCTCAAGCAATGGTGGCCGTGACATCCAGTTCGTCCATGCTTATATCGTCTACCAGCTCCTTTCTCGACGCATCCAGCGCGATCTCCTCCTGATCAACACTCTCCTTGCTTCAGGGGGAGGGGAGAAATACAAAGCTGCGACGTCGAAGAAACCCGCAACAGGAAGCGCCAACGCCGATTCGGTCGACAAACGTCTCTATCCCGCCATCGTCAAGCTCTTGGACACAATCCTGCAAAGTCTAACCCAAATGCGAACCATCAGCATCGTCGACGACAGCCCAGATCTCGCGTCCGCTGTTGATGCCCGACTCGACTTTACAAATGGCCGACGTTGTGTTTATCTTGCCCAATGTTACGCGGCTGTGAAGAAGTACGGCGAAGCCCTTGCTCTTTTGCAACACGCGACGATCCATGTCCGAGAAGCCATTTCAAGCCTTTCACTCTCCGAATCGGATGTCATAAACAGCGGCAACACCCCGTTCTTCCCGCTAAATACTGAGGACCTCAAAGAACTCGAAACCACAATCGCATCTGACAGTTTGCAACTTAAACGCGACTGGTTCGCTTACAACGGGGGATCGGTAAAGGCAGACCCAACGACATATAAGAAACCCCTCTTCTTCAATATCGCCTTGAACTATGTCGAACTAGATATGGACCGTCTCCAGCAGCGCGCCGGCAAACAGCCTGTGCCAGCCCCTGGTGCGCCGAGCAGCAGCACTAACGCTCCTCAAACGAAAACAGAGTTTGTTCTGGAAAAGAAACCAACACCGAAAGCCAAGGCCGAGGAACATGTGGAACCTGCGCCTAACCACAACCACAAGCCCGTGGGGGCCTGAGCAGTTTGTTGGGAGGCTGGTGGAACAAGGGATATTAACTCAAAAACGAAATAGCTTCTTCACAGTCGAGCTGATGATATATATACATGGGTATTGCAATGTTCAAATGGCAGATCAAGAAAGAAACTGGAATATAAATCAATGATGGAATCAGTGGTTAGATCGATGGTGCTTACCTCTCCAGCCTCATTCTCTGTTACATCAGACTTTCCCCCTTGCTTTTTTGCCTCTTGATTGCTAATCAAACTCAAATCCCGTCCAACTTCTTTCACTCCCTCCCAAAAGGCTGGATTACCTGGTTTCGACGAACATTTCTTTTTTAAATCCCTTAAGAAGCTTTACGGCGACATCAGTACAATGGAATAATGATCGAAGAGCAAATTCGACATACAAATTCCATGCGTCGATCTCATCTTCCTAAAATCGCACCCATCAGTTGATTTCACTTATCGATTCCCATTGAGACAAAAAAAAACGAACCTCAAGACATGTCCTCCTCAACGCCTCCATACACTCCAGCATCTCTTGCGTCCTCCTCGCCGCTAATGGCTTCATGATAACCTCAGCAATAACCGCAGCCAGATCCTCCACCGCCTTTGTCACCACATCACCTTGGGAAATATTCTTCTGGAAGTCTTTCAGTGGATATGTGTTTCCCACGATCCTGCCAGGTGCACGTCCAGGGTCGACGTGGGGCGAAACAGAACGAGCGGGCGTTGGGAAAGGGACCCCCTTTTTTGGGGGTGGTGTGGCTTTCTTCTTGTTAAGGAGGAGTTCTTCTTCCTCCTCATCCTCGGTTTCGCTCTCTTCTGCAGGAGCTTTCCCTTTCGCGGCGGCAGAGATCGAGTTTTCGACGATGCTCATCTGAGAAGCAGATGCACCCAGAGGGCGTTTGTGGTCGAGAAGCAGCATATTATCGTCCTCATCTTGGGCATGAACATGCCCATCTTTCTTTGCCTTTGCGACTTTCTTGGGAACTATAACAAATCGCTCAGTGACCAAAACTAGACCGACATCATTTCGTGCGTACTTTCTTTAACCTTGAAAATGTTCTTGCACTCCTCGAGAGGTTCCTTGGATCTTTTTAGCACCTTTTTGGGCGGTTCAAAATATTTCAAGAGCTCAGGATGCGGAGGCGGGAGAGGATTGGTTGTTATGTCATTCACTACAGCGCAGTGGAACATTGCTTGCTTGACGCGATGGATGGCGGGGCTGTAGGAATCTAATGTGTTAAACCAGGGCGTCCGGTTCCTGGGGTATGTTGGACGATTTTTCGGATAAAACGAGGAGAAAGATCAACGTACCCTTCCTCATCTTTTTCGCCCGCATCCATGAGATCCATGGCATCGACGAAGTTATCCATGGCTTCGAGTTGCTCTTTCGTCGGTAAATATGGATGTTCAGTCAGTACTTCACCCTTCTTGTTGACCAGGTGGTCAAGTGAAGCAAATGTATATTTCCGAACATCGTCTGCGAACGGCATCTGGGCAAACAGGTTAGCAATAAAAGAGATAGGAAGAAAAATCAATACCGGGCTCCAGAGCAGGCAGTCGACTTTCTCGAATTCACCCGGCACCAAAACTCCCATCTTTGGATCCATTCCATCCCTTGACACCCATCGCGCGATGGCCATACACTCTTTCTCTAGCATGGCTTGAGCTATAGAAGACAAGGCGACTTGTTGCTGAGGGGAGGTAGGTTCAGCCCAAATATATTGTATCTCGCCCATGGATAATTCACGACGGAACTATTTACGCCATCAATATTTCAGGTCCCCTGCAAAATCAAAAAAGCACCTACGTTCTTCCTGGGGAAGAAGCCACATATGTCGATGCCTTTGCGAGTTTGCAATTTGGGAAATTGACCATCTGGACACGGAGCGTAGGTCGTTCCATACTTGAAACCACGAACAAGTTCTTCCTTTTCCACTTTTTCAAGGTTCTGGACATCGGGGTCCTTCTCACCGCTTTCCAAGAGAGTTTCATCTTCGCCTGGTTCTTGCTTCATCTTCACGTCGCCATCCTCATCTGTGTCATCCTCAGGATTACGATCAACATAATACTCAGTACGCATCCTGAGCTGCGCAAACACGGTCTTGTCAGGGTCAATTTCTTCTTCTTCCATCTCTTCGTCTTTGTCTTCCCTCAAAGCAAACTTCTTCCAGCCCTTGGGACGTTGCAAGGCGTTGCATTTGCTGGCTTTGACTGAAAGTTCCACGGCTTCGTCGGCGCGGGCGTCAACATCACCTATGCGCAGGACTGTGCCCATGAGAGCGGATCTCACTTGCTTAACATCAGGCATGGTGGTTTCTTGTATAGCATATGCGCAGGTTCCAACAATGCCCGACTGCATGCTTGATGTTAAAGTATGATAAAATTTCTCGTTCTGAGCCTGTAGGGAAGGTGGACGTGAGGAGAGAGCTGGGAACAGACAGATACAGCAATGAATACCTTGATATTACTCTTGCCGGGCTCGATGTAAGGAAATGATTCATCATCAAAGTCAATGCCACTAGAAGGTGGTTAGACACCGAAGCCGATAGGGAGTCAGACACATACACCACCGTCAGAGAGACATTGAGCGAGTCCATCTTTTGTACCGTTGCTTCCCAGTCTTCGACTTCAATGGGACTTTCACCGTCTGTGACGATGACAATCTTGCGTGTCCAAGTTTTCTTACTTGCAAGGTATCGGCCCTGGGTCTCAACAGCGACAATCAGGGCATCAATGGCTAAAGGATGTGTTCAGACGTCTGAACGGTTTGAGAGAAGGGGAGCCTATGGTCTCCAGACGTTGTTGACGCTTCGAGGGCGTTGATCTTGGCCATTGTGCTTGCATTGGGTTGACCGATTGGAATATACTCAACGACATTTTCATAGCCCCCGTTCGCGGTATTGACGACATTCTTAGTTTCTACGATATAGTTCAGCGTATGGAAGTGAGAGAAACCTGACCCGGCGGTACCCTCTGAACCAAATATAATGACGCCGCACTGTTCTGTCTTTCTGTTATTGAATATCTAGGCCGGTGGTCAGATGGCAGAAAGCGCTTGCAAGCGCAAAGGACAGACCATGTCTTGAATCTTGAGCTTGACATACTGCAAACCCCAAGCGAGATTGGTCATTTCAACTGTGTGTGTTTCGCCATCAGAGGATTCGACCTCGAGTGTCCTGACATTGCCCATGGACGACGAGACGTCCACGAGAAACATGGTAACGGTGTACTAATGCGAGTCAGTGGCGGCTACGATGAGAAGAAATGGGCGCTTACACCTGCTCGTTCTGCTGGCATTGTGGTGGATGAAGAAGACAAGAGTCAGTGGGACGCGACCATGAAGTGATGTCATGTGACCGGGGCAGTTTGAGTCAATGTGACCATCTTGTCACGATTTTGTTCTTCGTCGGTGTTGTTTGCTGTTCAGTGCTGCTCTGGCATCCATCACGTTTCGTGACTTTTGAAGACCTAGCTCCTGTTGCACGAAAGACGCGCCTCCACTTTTCCATTTTCCTCCGCTCATGTCTGCTCCCATGCTGAGCAATGGGTTGGCTCAAAACGCGGGCCAGCAACCAGCTCAGCACAGACAGCCCATGGATCTCCAACAAATGATCATGGTATGTCCTAATTATTCGATCACAACCCTTGTTAATCTCATTTCCCACAGCGCGTTAACTTTTTGCGCAAGAATCCTCATGAACAAAAATCTCCTGGCGAGCTCGAAAGCCTTGTCAAGTATATTTCTATTATCAGTACCCAGCGTCAGTCCCTTTCCTTATAATAATCTCTTTTTTACTTACCTCTTGCTTCTAGGCCAACGCCAAACTGTTGCAATGGGCCACCAACCTCAGCCAATGGCCAACGGCCATGCCCAACCGCTTACTAACGGTACCGCGACCCCAACGTCCATTTCTTCAGGTCCTATTCCTACACAACCTTTCACCCAGGCCTCACAAACCCCCGTCTCCTTTACTCAGGATCAAATTAACACTCTTCGTGCTCAGATTCATGCCTTTAAGCTTATTGCCCGCGGCCAACCCATTCCCGAGCATGTTCAGCAGGCAATCCGTGTCCCAAACACCGCCATTCCCGACCTCGAGAAAACGCTACAGGGCGCTGACGTCCCTTCGCGCATCGTTGACGCTGCAGTAAAGGTAGCAAAAGGAGAGGCTGGCACCTCAACAATTGCCGTTGCTGCCCCCGCGGAAGGTTCAGTAAAAGCAGAGGAAGACGATTCCACACCCATCGACCCTGCTGATTATCCCAAGGGCCCCTTCCTCGAAGACGATGTCAACTCTGGGATATACCCCTACAATGCGTATAGGCACCCTTTCACTCATCTCAAGCGACCAGCAGACATGGATCCCGCGCTATTTGCCACCCGTCTCCAGCGTCTAATGATCCCCACCATTATGCCAGCGGGTCTTGACGCACATCAAATTATCAACGAGCGTGAGCGTTTCATTGACGCTCGCATCCAACAGAGGATCCGCGAGCTCGAAGCCATGCCCTCGACAATGGGCGACGGAACTTTCGATGCTAACATTGATGTCACTCAAGACGACAAAGATGACAAGGAGAATGACAGCAAGGGCACCACCTCATTGGACACCCTCAATCCGTACAAGGCTCTCATCCACCCAAGCAACACTGCCCATGGCAAGCTGCGTGCTCTGATCGAGCTCAAGTCTCTCCGCGTCCTCGACAAACAACGTGCCATGAGGGCTCAGGTTGCAGAGAGACTCACACACGGTGCCATGCTCCCTATCAACCGTCTTGACTTCCGCCGCACCCGCAAACCCACCATCCGCGATGCTCGCATTACCGAGCAGCTTGAAAGGAAGCAGCGGCTCGAACGTGAAAGACGAGCAAAGCACAAACATGTCGAACAGCTCGGCGTTATCTGCAATCACGGAAGGGAAGTCATTGCCGTCAACCGCGCCGCGCAGGACAGAATCGGTCGACTCTGTCGCGCAGTCCTCAATTTCCATGCACATACGGAGAAAGAGGAGCAGAAGCGCATCGAGCGTCTGGCCAAAGAGCGTCTCAGGGCACTTAAGGCTGATGATGAAGAGGCTTACATGAAGCTCATTGACACCGCCAAGGACACTCGTATCACTCACTTGCTCAGGCAGACCGATGCATACCTCGACTCGCTCGCTCAAGCCGTCGTCGCTCAGCAAAACGAAGGTGGGCCAATGCCGGAGCATGGCTTCGAACAGGAGGATGGCCCTGCAAACGAAAATACTTTCGGTGCCCAAATCAACCCAGACGACGTCGTTGAGGACAAGAAGGTCGACTACTATGCCGTTGCGCACAGGATTTCAGAAAAGATCACACAGCAACCCAGTATCCTCGTTGGTGGCAAACTCAAAGATTACCAAATCAAGGGCTTGCAGTGTATGGTCAGTTTGTACAACAACAGACTCAACGGTATCCTGGCAGATGAGATGGTAGGTTTGAGCCCAAGAAATATTCGCTGCTTTTATTGATTTTACCAACCAAAGGGTCTTGGGAAAACAATCCAAACCATTTCTTTGATCACCTTCCTCATCGAGTCCAAGAGGCAGCGTGGTCCATACCTCGTCATTGTCCCCCTTTCCACGATGACCAACTGGTCGGGTGAATTCGCCAAATGGGCCCCTGGTGTAAAAATGATCGCCTACAAAGGCAATCCAACCCAACGTCGTACAATTCAAGGGGAGCTACGTTACAACAACTTCCAGGTTTTGTTAACAACCTACGAATACATCATCAAGGACGGGCCGCACCTTAGCAAAATTAAATGGGTGCACATGATCATCGGTTCGTACCTCCATCACTCAGTAATGGCAGTCTCATGTAATACTCATTAATTCAGATGAGGGTCATCGCATGAAAAATACCCAGAGTAAACTCACCCAGACCCTGACCATGTATTACCACTCCCGTTACCGCCTCATTCTCACCGGAACCCCTCTGCAGAACAACCTCCCCGAACTCTGGGCTCTGCTGAATTTCGTCCTCCCCAAGGTTTTCAACTCTGTCAAATCATTCGACGAATGGTTTAACACTCCCTTTGCAAACTCGGGCACGGGCGACAAGATCGAGCTGAACGAAGAAGAGGCTCTGCTCATCATTAGACGTCTCCATAAGGTGCTTCGCCCATTCCTCCTGCGTCGCTTGAAGAAGGATGTAGAGAGCGAACTGCCTGATAAGGTGGAGAAGGTTATCAAGGTTAGGATGAGTGCACTGCAGAGCCAGTTGTATAAGCAGATGAAGAAGCACAAGATGATTGCTGATGGAAAGGACAACAAAGGGTGTGTATGGATCCAATTTTATTATTCTTATCATTTCACATTTTTTTTACAGGAAATCGGGAAGCGTGAAGGGTTTGAGCAACGAACTTATGCAGTTGCGCAAAATCTGTCAGCATCCATTCTTGTTCGAGAGTGTCGAGGATAAGATCAGCCCGGGTGGATTTATCGACGACAAGCTCGTTAGAACATCTGGCAAGATCGAATTATTGAACCGCATCCTTCCTAAATTCTTTGCAGCGGGCCACAGGGTAAGTCCTCTGCGAACACTTATATGTTTATCCATTAACTGGGGCTTTCCAGGTTCTTATTTTCTTCCAGATGACCAAGGTCATGGACATTATGGAGGACTTCCTCAAGATGATGGGCTACAAGTACCTCCGTCTGGATGGTGGTACCAAAACCGAAGAACGTGCTTCATTTGTGCAGCTGTTCAACGCCAAGGACTCTGAATACATGATTTTCATCCTATCGACAAGAGCTGGTGGTTTGGGTCTCAATTTGCAAACGGCCGACACTGTCATCATGTAAGTTTTTTTCTTCTAAAATCACTACAGTCAGAGCTAATTAACCTCCGAAATAGTTTCGACAGTGACTGGAATCCTCACGCCGATCTGCAAGCACAAGATCGTGCCCATCGTATCGGCCAAACGCGTGCTGTGCTAATCCTGCGGTTTATCACAGAAAAGAGCGTGGAAGAAGCCATGTACCAGAGGGCACGTTACAAGCTCGACATCGACGACAAGGTCATCCAAGCTGGTCGTTTCGACAACAAGTCGACGCAGGAAGAACAGGAAGAATTCTTGGTGGGCTTCCTTTCTAGCCGTCGAGATTTCGTGATATTCACCCTCGTCGATCTTTTTAGCGGTCTATTCTGGAAGCCGATCAGGACGAAGTGACTGAAGAATCTGGCGATATGAACGACGAAGAACTCAACGAGCTCATCGCGCGCCACGAATCCGAGAACGAGATCTTCCGCGAGATGGATATAAAACGAGAGCGGCTTGCCGCAGAGCACTGGCGTAATGCAGGTCATCGCGGCAAACCGCCTCCGCCCCTTATGCAGTTTGACGAGCTGCCAGAATGTTATCAAAATGAAGAACCGTTCGAGGTCAAGGAAATTGATGATAGTCTGGAAGGTCGTGGACAGCGCCGTAGGAATGTAGTTAGCTACAACGATGGTCTCGATGATGACACTTGGGCTCTGGTAAGTTTAAAAAATTGTCATGGCCTAAGGTCGGCGTCTTATCTATGTATAGGCTCTGGAAGAGGGAGAAGACATCCAAGAACTCTCGGAACGTGCAAGAGACAAGAAGGATCGTCGTTTGCAGAATAAATTAATGAAGGAGGAGTCTGCGCGCAATACGCCTTTGTCGGACGTCGTGGTGGACGGCCGCGGTCGTAAGCCAAAGAAAGGAAAGGCCAAAGCAAACGACTACGAACCTCCTACCGGGTCCAAACGTAAGCGTGCTGGCGGAATCAAGTCCATGTCAGTAACTCCCGATGGCGATGACGACGACGATCATGACACTGTAAGTACTTGATACACAGCATCAAGAAAAGGAGCACGTTGGACTGACCCCCGTGTTGCGTATTAGAAACGTCGGAAGAAGGCCAATGGCAATAGCAGTAATGGTCCAGATATCCCGCCTGCTGTTCGAGATCGGATGAAGAAAGCATTTATGGAATGCTATCGCGCCGTTCTCGCCTGTGAAGACGAGACAGGCAGGAAACGCTGTGACCTCTTCCGCGAGGTCCCAGATCGACGCGTAAGTCCTATCTCAGCCTATCTAATCACCTTTTTTTTCACTAAAAATAAAATGCAGGACTACCCCGACTACTACCAGCTCATCACCCAACCTATCGCCCTCTCCACCCTACGCAAACGTGCCAGCTCCAATTTCTACAAAAGCGTACTCACATTCCGGGACGACTTCCGGCTCATGTTCAACAACGCGCGGACGTACAACCAGGAGGGCTCGTGGGTGTATATCGACGCCGAAGAGATGGAGAAAGTGTTCAATGCCACGTGGGACAGAGTCATCGCTGGGACTGACCTGCCCGGGGCACCACAGCACTTCTCCACTGCAGTTCCTTCGGGAGCAGGTGGGGGAGGGGGAGGGTCCGCAACTGGCTCGTACGCGTCTGCCCTCACGCCGATGGACGAAGACGAGCGTCCGCCGCCACCCACGCGCGGGCGGAGCGCAGGCCGGAAACAGGTGCTCAGCGATGAGGAGTACCTAACTCCCAGTGATGACGAGTGATACTGTTAGACATGGACTTTCCCTCTACAAGTCGTATATAATTTTTTGGTGTCTCGATTGATCATGAATAGTAGCGTATCCTCCTCGGTGTTTTCGAATTCCTGTGTACTGTGTGTCTTGTGTCTTATGTATTTACTACTCTTTCTAGCCTCTTTCCTTTTTGCTTTGGCTCTCTTCGCTATGTACTTGAGGGGACGAATGATCAAGTAGAATGATTTTTACCGCCCCTGGCTCAGGACGCAAGCCAGACTACACAGTCCGTCTATGATAAAGAGACTAACTTGTTGATACAGAGTATTTTGAATTCTGTGTAAAGAGGACAATAGATAGGTTTTCTGTTAAGATGGAGAGGAAGACGATGACGCAGAACATAAAGACGTAATTAGGTCAGCGCACCACGAACGATCGATATTCGATGTCAACCATAATGATATAAAAAAAGAGAGAGGGAGGGGAAAAAAGCCAGTTATTTGATACAAGGTAAACTCACAAAGGTAACAAAAACACCAGAGGCAAATGTGGTTTTCGAAAGGGAAAAAAAACGCAAGGAGGGCCCCACACAAGCAGGATGAACTGCTGCAGCTCCTCAACGAAGGGGGGATAGCCAGTAAGGTGGGGTAGGTGTGCTCGGGTATTCATCCCCCTTGTGTGGATGTGGTATGATGAAAACTCTATATGATCATTCAGTTTCTTCCGCCCACCCGATTCTTCGTCGTCGTCGTCGGTCATCATCATCGATGTCGATTCCGGGTGGGCTGAAATTTCTTTCATGACGGCAATCGATCGAGTAGCCATGGTCTGGCGGCCTCGTGTTCTCTGTCTCCTGACACAGAGAACCACTGCGACAATTGCTACTGTTTCTTTGATAATGATTCGATTATTGAGTGGACACCCTGAGGTTCCAATACGACCTTGGTACCATCACACCTCGCCTTGCTCGTAAACTCTGAACACAGTTCGTTGATATCCGCATCCTGCAAATAAAATAATAAGGTCAATGCGTTACACCACGTTTCTGGCACAAAACAAACCTTGAACTTGGGATCCGCCCTGATACTCCTCCACGCACTCAACACCTCGATATTCTTATCACTCTTCGCCGTCTTGGGGAAACTTGACCCTGCACACGTGATCATCGTGCCCAACACACTATCTGAACTCTTCTTGAGACCCGCAGGGGCAAAAGGCGATGCACCCTCAGCGGCAACGCGCTGCTCCAATTCTTTCTTCGTTTTTGGACGACCACTTCCGTCACCGTGGTGCACGGAGCCTGAGCTACCGTCGGATTGCGGCGAATCCCGTGGCGTGGTAAAGATTGAACTCGATCCAGGCATAGACGGCGATGACGAGGACGATGATATGGAGCCGAGTGGAGAAGGTCGCGAATTCACACCAGGTGGTGTCACATGATGAGCCACAGGGCTGATGGAAGAAGGTGAGTGTGAGAGCATCGACATGTCCATCGCACCTGTCGAGGTGAGATAGCCGGCGAAGAGATCGTCAAGCACGGCGTCCTGGGACGTTGAAGGCGTGGGCCAGGTGGTCAAGGAGTTCATGTCAAAGTTGAAACCCATGCCGTTGTTGTTAGTGCTGTTGTTGAAACCGTTAGAGGGTGATGATGAAGACGAAGGGTCCGGAGATAGAGAGTCGAAAGTGGAGGCGAAGGACATGAACATGGGGTTACTTGCGATAGTGGTATAGGGGGCATTTGAGGCCAAACCAGTATTCGCACCAAAGCCAAAGTCCATTTGCATAGCACCTTCCGTTGCCGTCGGCTGAGGAACGCTATCGTCGAGGAGGTTGAGCATAGCAGGATCAAAGGTGGTCAAAGAGCTCCAATCGAGTGGGTTTGGAACTTTTGTGGGCACTGAACCTGATGTGGAGGTAGAAGCGACAGGCTGGGGAGAAGGAACGGATGGGAAATTATTCTGTGCTGCTCTTGGTGATTCCACGTTGGACGCGGCATCCTTGGGCATGGAAAAAGTAAAGGAGGTCTGTTTGAGCGCTACGTTTTCGGTCTGGAGGCGAGACCGCAGGTCTCGGAGGTTCTCATTCTCATGCTGAGCGCGTTCGTTCTTTGCTTCGAGATCTGCGACTTTATCTTCAAGCTGTAGTATTTTATTAGGGATTTGGAAAAAAAAATGAAGCAAAAGTCGAGGACTCACATCCTTGACATGCTTTTCCTTCCTTTCTCTGAATGCGCGCTGGGCGGCACGGTTTTGCTCCTTTCGCTTCATGAGACGACCCTCATCCTTGCCCTTTTCTGAATTAAAAACTTATCGGTGCAAAAGTAACACCAGAATTGACTTACAGTGGCTGCGCCGCCAGTAGATTTCCGACGAGCCCCACCAGAGCTAGCCCTCTTATCGGAGGCTGTGAACAAGGATGATGAATTTTTTTGGATATCAAGTTCTCTCAAGAACTAGATGCTTACATGAAATATGCTGTGACTTTTGGGTTGGTCCATCTGAAAAGTCTTCGTCGCTAGCCTTCCGTTTGAGAGCAGAATCGTTGTTGTCGTCATTTGCATTATCCTGATTAGAATTCGGGGGACTTGGACTGCTATCCTCCGAGGGTGGGGTCAAACTTGGAAGGGGGTAGGATGAAAGGTTCTGGGGGTTGACCGCGTTTGAATATGGGGCCATGAAGAGACCGCCATCGTTGACATTTGGAAACTGTTTTTGAAGGAGGGCGAGAAAGTCGTTGTCTTGAAGCTGGGCAAGGTCCTGGTTGTGGGAGAGATCCCAGAGCTGAGTAACCTCTGGATAAGCGTCCATTAATATTCAGTGATGACGGGAGAGAGCAGAAGGTGAAACAATCTCCCAACATTTGTTATTACCAAGCACCAATCGCTCAGTCATGTGACCTCTTCCGCTCGGCATCTCGTACGTGTATCGTTCCTTCGAGAACCCGGCAGTGTTTATCTGATAAGCATCATCCGCCGTTCACGCATCTCCCCGTTTCCATACCCGTTCCTCCCCGCCTTCAGGCTGGTCAGTTGACTATTTTGTCCCATCTCTGCCTGTCCCTGCAACGTCTTGAAACTAGAGCTGCTTGCAGCGAACGGTATATAAGAACAAACGAGCGTAAAATGAAAGAAAATTATACGAGATAATAACAATAACCCCGGGCTCCCTACTACATGCAAGAACCATTAATCACGGCCCTCACCAATCGCAACAGTCCCCGATCCTGTTGCGCAAGGTTACGGTCATCAGAAACCGAGATCGTGTTACGCAGCACCTCGCAGCATTCTGGAACCTCGACTCCTCGGACACTCCGAGAAACACACGGAAGGCAATTCGGTGACTCCGATTGCGAATGTTTGTGTAGTAGCGTCCTAATCGTGATGCGAGTGCCATCAAACATGAAGCGAAACCTCACCAAGTCCCTTCACTACGCAAGAGAAATGCATTCAGAAGATGGAACAGAGCTTGACAAAGGGTTACTGACATAGTACTCAATCTCGAGCTGATGGCCAAAAATAGCATATTCCAGGGACATCAATGAACGACAATGCAGCGGCAAGGTGGTGCGTAGGCGGGGCATGACGACAGCAAGAACGGAAGAAGATAGCAAAAACGAACAACATTTCGATCAGACAACGTCAAACCAAGTCGGACAACACATACGTATAGGAACGCCACGTTTCGTGGCCACAGAATGTTGAGACCAACCGGATTATAAAGTCCGGCATTAAGATCGTCAATGAGGTCTCGGAGACGGAGCATTTCCTAAACAAAAAAGTCAGCACTGGTCAAGAAGAAAGAGCCGCCACCACACACCTTTTCAAAATGCGTCCTGAGGAAAAGCTTTGACACCTGCAAACTAAATATTCCCATTATATTATCAAAAAGCGAGTGTCGCAGACTATGCGCAGAGATGAGCAGCTCGTTGATCGCATTGATAGACTCGAGGAAGTGCGTCGGCGTTATCTAAACCGCCAAGAAAAAACATGGTTAGTCTGGGAAGAAAAAGAAAGCTTCACACATACTCGACCCTCCAGTTCCAGTGGGTATATAGGCGCGAACTGACTAACCTCGCCCCCCGTATAATCTCGCTCCACACGCAGGATTTCTCGAGGGTGATGCACACCAATCTGTCCTACGGGGGCAGTGCCATATGCGGAGTCTGGTGGGGGTGGTCCAAAGTAATACGCAGATTTGGGTATGAGGGGACGAGGGCCACTACATTCCAAGTAATGAGAACACAGATACTTGGGATAAGGAAAACAACAACTCACGCAGAGCTCTGCATCGCCCTAAATCTCGACGTCGCCGGAGAATAATACCCTGCAATCGACTTGAGGTTATTATCCAGCGGAGGGCCTATCTGCTCCCATGGTAGCGGCGAAGGGGGTTTCAAGTCCAGCCTCAAATGCGAGCCGCGTCGTTAGATTGGGGGCTTGTCGTCGTCGGGGAACAACAACTTCCCTTTCGAATCCACGATATCCTCCTCCACTACCGTAGACTTTTCCCTCTCCTGCATCTCAATTCCTTCCCCGGCTGTAGTCATATTTAGCGGAACCCACGAAGGTGTAGGTTTATCATGAACGTGTTCGACGGACACCTGGGAACCCAGAGACTTTTTGTGTGCGTGTGCGCCCTTCGTCAAACTGCTCCCCTCCCCTCCTTCACTATGCCGAGTCCCCCTCATCTCCCGTTCCCCTTCACCTTCCTCTTCCACCAAAGTACGCTCGGCCATCGTCGTCGAGCCCAATTCTCCCGGTTCCCCTCCAACTGTTATAGTGGTGCTCACGTCCAAGTCGTGAAATTGGGTATCTGTAGCTGAATTGTGGGTATCTTCAAGTTGTTCGGGTTCAGGAGCCTTTTCTTGTTCCCCTGTAGGGTAAAATTCGGAATTAGAGTTAGACGTGTGAGCGGTAGACGGGGCGTTTATCAGTGTCGTTGAGGCTGGTGGTGGGTGTGGTGTGGCGGATGTAGAATTACTAGAATTATGAGAAGTCGCATGTCGATCACTGGCAGACAGCGAAACAGGCAAATATGCGACGACTTCTGACATCATGACATTGACGCGAGGATGAGGTAGTCCTTTCCCTAAAAAAAAGAGAGCGAAGAGGGAATTTACGGAAGGTGACAAAGGTGCCGCGGACGGAGGAAAACAAATGTTTGTCAAATCAAAACATTGGAGTTTTTTTGATCAATAAATCGAAACGACACGGTTGGATCCTTACATACTTACTTATAGGATCCTTGTTCTCCTTATACCCTCCAAGTTCCGTTACTCCCCTTCAAATGACTTCCAGGCACCCGGACAGTTTATTTACATAAATTTCCCTGCGTACAACTTCCTCTTTTCGATTCGCTTTCACCTCAGCATTTACTCTCGGCAGACTCTAGTACATACCGCTTGACCTGCTACCATCTTTCCTTCTCTCCCATTGCTCAGTGTCCTCTATGTACTTTTTGGTACGTGAGAATCTGCCCCACTCAGGTTTCCTAAACACCTACCCACGCAGATCATCAGATAGGCTCCCTCCTTCCCATCCCACTCAACCCCTGTCCTCAAAACACAGATAGCCAATGCATAATAATGGGAAGCAAATGGGAAGTACATTCACGCATCACAAAATCCTGGACCCTGTCAATGGCCTGCCTATCACCCCAGAAAGCACACTACCAAGAATGCGACCCGAATTCGACCCAAAGTTAAACTGCCCTCGGTCCGAACTGCCTCTGTTGTCCTCAAAATGACTTTAGATAGATAAGAACATGGAGACCCCCAAGGGTATTCCCAGGGGCCAGGCAGGGCTTCCCCATTTTACTTACAAGGAGCTGGAGTCTGGCCAATCGAGTCCCGATGCTTCACGCTGCTTGAAGCCTCAACTAACTTATGTGCAATACAGGTCCCAAGTATATAAGGCTCGTCCCTGAAGGTAACAATATATCTCCCTTCCCGGTCGGAGACTTCCAGACAAATTTCTCTCCCCTCTCATTCGTTCGTTGCATTCAAATCAGAAATACCGCTCCGATAGGTCCGCATAATAAATCTGAGATCGCCCCTCGTGTACGCAACATGGCGATCGAACCCATTTAGTTCAGATTAAAAGGTTCAGCAATGTATCGATAACAATTAAACCTTGACCGTGTCACGAACTAGGTCAAAAAGTGCACCCCTGATCTCACCATGGCCCCAGTGTTGGGTCGCAGCTGCCCAAAGTTGATAGGGAGCGTTCCGGATGTTTCTGGGTTCGGATTCCTCGCCGTCGTCTATCCCCCAGAGTTTTTAAGTACATCACATATTTGACGTTGAGGGAGATTACTTATAAAGCGCTTAGCGCTCGTCGCGCCTTAAGCATAGAAGCACGTGACCTAAATCCACATGCAACTGGACGCTCGGCGAAGCATTTCACAGCGGGGTCGGTGGATAGAAATTAGAATAAATTTCAAATAAATAGAACTAACTAGTGTCCTTTATCCCCAGTTCTAATTATTTTTACCACTTCAATACCATAAATGATGATCAGATGAGCGCTTAAATTATTGTTCATCGAGTTCAGTGGGGTTGATATCAGCCTGAGCAGTCAATTAAATGGGTCTAGCTAGAGCCCTCGCTACGCGGACGCTCTATCACAGGGCGAAATGCCAGATTGAGGTCGGCGCCAAGTGCCACGATGTGAGGGAACGACTTGGATCTCAGGGTGAGCAGACCACGCTATCACTTTAAACCTTTTCATTTTTGTGCCTAACTTTTTTCTGAAAATTTGTTCATAGTTTTCCTGGAATATAATTGTACAGGAGGTTGGTGGAATTCCTGGATGTGTATAGCGACGACAGGAATAATCATCCTTGGGTCAGGAACCTCTGAAGTTTATTATGGACAACATCGCGGGCCAGAGCTTGGAGTTCATCTGAAGTCTTGGGATCTATTTTTCTTGTGAGTTGGGAGGCGGGAGGAATAGAAAGGACACTAACAACGGCAGAATCAATACATCCAGCTCGAGAAGAGAAGACAGTTCAGTCGCAGCAGTAGGATGTACCTATTTGTTAGCATCGCCAATGCTTCGGTAGAATTCTTCTCTGTGTCTTCGATGCTGGAAACCTTTCGTTAAGCTTATCGACGCACTCTAGGCCTAGCTTAAGCGCTACTTCGCATTGATCTGCCGATCCCCGCTGTTTCCGCTTGGTGGACGTTCCTGACTTCTGCTATAAACAATCAGTCATGATCATAACACGGGGCGAGGTAAAGGAATGTACACTATTTGAGATTGTTAGCTTGAGACCCTCGATTATGCGGTTAATATGACGCCGAAGATGTTATTCGAAACTAATGGTAGAACACATGAGCTTTCAACGACTTACACCGAATAAAATACGTACCCTGAACCATACCAGATAGGAATAGTTATCTATTGTTATCAAGAACAAGCTTTCCGCCAGCGAAAAAACTATCTGGACGGGGTCATAGGAGTAAACATGGCACCGGGAAAGGTCGGTTAAAACACCGTAGATACGTAACTGTTGGAAGTTGCGTCGCTTGTTCAATGTGGAAGCCGCTGAGTATTGGATCAATAAAATCTAGACATTCAATGAAACACATACATAGAAACTCCAGAAAGAGCTGGGCCAAGTTATCACTGGTGAGACCCTGGAACTTCATCTCGAGGACAAAGAAAAGAACGCCACCGACCATAAAGACCTGGCTAACATGTTATCAGAGCTAGCAGAGACTAGACCAAAGTACCAACCTTATGTGCGGCATCGCCTCCTGTAATGTATTCATTTACTGGCATATCCTGCTCCGCTTTGTCAATTAGTCTTCCACGAAAGAGGGCCAGAATGGCGACGATATACTGAGTTAAACAACAAGGTCAGATAACCAATAACCGGATACACTACTAACATACCTGATCAAGGAGTCTAACTCTAGCTGTATCCCTGGTTTGGCTCACTTTCTCATGGTAAACGTCCTGGGCACACCATGCCGACTCGAAGTTCGCTCTGTGAAACGATGGCGGCAGTTGTAGTGACGAAAGTATCGAGGTCCGTGTCTTCAGGCTCCTCTGGGAGACTGAAGCTTGAAGCGAGTTGATCCCATTTCAATGTAGAGAACGATGGGTGTGATATTCTATCGCCGTATTTGATGCGTTTGTTCGTGATAAGCACTTTGTTGCAGAGCTCACAGACGATGAGTATGAGAGCTTCGTCATCAATCTCCAGCAGTTTCTCCACCCAGTCATCATCTAGGTCGACCGAGTTGTTGATCCCATTTCAATGTCGAGAACGATGGGTGTGATCCTCTATCGTATTTGATGCGTTTGTTCTTGATACGCACTTTGTTGCAGAGCTCACAGACGATGAGTATGAGAGCTTCGTCATCAATCTCCAGCAGTTTCTCCACCCAGTCATCATCTAGGTCGACCGAGTTGACGGCATCTGCAATCTCCTCCGCCTTGCGTTTAGGGCCATGATGTGGAGTGGGGTTCCGGCGCCAAAATGTCGGTCACACCGCGTCACGAGCGTGACCGGATCGTGTGATTAGCGCTCAGCGCCCTCACAACTCTCTACCCGTCCTTCATTCTCCGAATATTCTTCCTTTGTCGAAATACCTTACCCTAAAAGCTAACGAGGTCGCTACCTTTACCCGAGTTGCTTACGTAACAGTGTTAGCTAATACATCTCAGGGACATAGAAGAACTTTAAAGCAACCAGCTTCAGCGGCTTCGCTAGACTCGATACCAGCCTCTATTTTCTGAAAAAGCAATTACTCAGTGCACATACAAAGGCGCTGGCAACGTCGACGATCATCGCCTTGCCTTCAACTTGCCTCGAAAAACCGAAATGAATTTTATGTGGCTCGACGTCAAAACTTCTAAAGGATATGTATTGCTGTAATGAACTCATGCAAGAATTGGATTTCTACATGTAAAATTGACTGTTGCACAATTGTTTGTTCCGCTGATGTATGCATAGATAAATGAGGAATGTGCGCGATCGGGAGAAAAGAGGTCATAAAAGGGATCGTAATCGTCATATAACGAGCGGCAATTGCAATGTGTCTCAAGAAAAGCAAAAAGGAAAAGGATGAAAAAAAATTATGACGACTCCTTCTCCGAGGGCGGGCTCTGCGAGTGTGACGATTGCTTGGTAGGCGGCGACCTTGACGATGATGGGTGGATAACATCCGATATCTTGCTCCTCGACTGCGGTGGCGACGACGACCTATTCGAATCCACATGCATCTTGTCATCCCTATCATTATGGTTCGGTGGGGAAGGCGCTGTCGACGCAGGCGACAGCGTCGCGATCGGCGGAAGCGCGATCGACGACGTCGAAGCACTGGGTGCGGCATGCACCTGCGCATGCCCACTGACACCTATAGGTCTGGGATGGGGAGGAAGGACGGCAGGCAAGGACGGACTCGGGGGGTATTGATCCCTTACTTCAGGAGGAGAATGCGATGCCGCCTGTGTGCGGAAAGGGATAGGCGAGGGCCGTGTCGAGGGGACGGGAGTACGTCGACTACCCGAGGGCGAGGAGATCCTCCGCTTGATGTTGTCCACCCTTGTGCGCTTGTTGTTCTCCAAATCTTCTGGGCCAGGGCTCAAAGCTCGCTTGAGAGGGGCAGATTGCGAAGGCTGAGGCGGAGGCGAAGCGTGGTGAGACGAGGTTGAGTTCCGATGCGAAGGGGGAGGGCGGGGTGAAGGGTCGCTGAGACGGCTATGCGAAGACACTGTGGGCGAGTGAGAAGGTACTTCAGCTCCAGCAGCCGAGTTTTCTGCACCACGGTAGGTGGCGAGGCCGGTTGAGAGACCGATGAGCGTTTCAGCAACACCCTCGTCGTAATCCTCATCTACAAGACGCGACGGAGCTCTTGGTACGGCACTCGTTGGCGAAGGTTGAATAGAACGCGAAGATCCGGAATTCGAGCCGTTTTCAGGAGAACCAGGTGCTTTGGGATAGCTATGATTCATCTTGAACGAACCCGGTCCTCGACGTTCCGCGCTTCCTTCGTCATCTTTTCGCTGCTTTCCATTGACCCTCTTCCTTCGCTCCTTCTTCTGCGCGGGTTCCTGCATAGTCGATGCCGTCACCTGAGGCGAGAATTGGGGCGGAAGCTGTTGATGGGACGGTGGCAGCGGAGGCGGTCCTTGAGAGTGTGGGTGAGGTTGTTGCATATCATCTCTCTCTTTCCGACGACGCTTAGCATCCGCCAGTTGCGGCGTGGCAAGTGGGCTCTCCGACGTTCTTGAATGGCTTCCAGCCGCAAGATGAGCAGGTCCGTTGCGTGTCGCGCGCATGCTGTCAGGCGAAACAGGATAGCTGCGGCTATCGCCGCGTTCCATATCATAGTCTCTAGGATCTCTGGCATCGTTCCGTGGATCATACCGACCCGTCATCCTCGGCTGCTCGTGATGCATAGGCGGCTGCTGGGGAGGCGGAGGAGGTGAACCGCGGAAGGCAGGATGGACAGAAGGACCACCAGGCGCAGGTTTGCTTTCCCAATGCCTCGTCGGATGAACTCCTCGCGGTGAGGGTGCCGGAGGGCTATATGCACGAGGAGACCGGGGTGGATGTGGATAGAACGACGACTGGGGGGCGCCGTGTTGCATGTACTCGCCACCATGTCGGGGTCGCCGATCGTCTCTCTCCCATTCACGATGGTCGGCAGGGGGAGGAGCGCGTCGGTCCCATCCTTGCTCTTGGTCTGGATGACTTGGATCGCGACGATGGTAGGTGAGAGGGGAACCACGCTGAGCAGGGATGCCGCTGGGTTGCGCGGGGCCAACAGGTTGACGGACCTGTGGTGGGTAGCCTTGGAAGCCAGATAAAGGAGATCGAGGTCGACCACTGTGCTGATGGGCTGGTGATGTTGAACGAGAGCGAGGCCGAGCACCACGGTTGAAGTATGGGTCTGGATGATGGGGATGTCCATTTCTATGATCATCTTGGGGAGGCGAAGTATGCTGCAGGAGTAAGCTTTGGTGTCCAATGGGGCCACCACGACCTTGATCACGAGCAGGGTAATCACGACCACCATGATGAGGGGGTCTATCGACTTCCATAGGAGCAAGAGGCGTATGCGAAGGCATGTGTCTGCTTTCGTCAAGAATGACGGGCGGCGGTGGCCCTCCTCTGAAAGGCGGTGGAGGAGGGGAACCACGGGCATTTACAGGTCCGGGTCCCAAGGAGATCTCGTTGGAAGGTCCGCGAGACTCTGAACGGAAAGGAGGACGATGGCTGGTCGACTGCAGCATCAGGGGCGGTCCCGAGAGCCCAGGAGGAGGAAGAACAGAGCTGGCATAGGCGGTTGGGTGGACGTCCTGGGGACCCGGAGCAGCAGGCAGCTGACCACCGGTTGCTTGCGCGGTCTTGAGCAGCTGGAGCCGCTGAGCAATCGCAACATTGCTCGGGTCCAGCTCGCTTGCGCGGGCATAGGCGTCAATGGCGTCGGTGATTTGGTTGTTACAGCTCTCGTAGAGGCTTCCGAGATCAAACCAGACTTCCGAGATGTAAGGGTTTATTCTGATCGCACGCGAATAGGCGTCAAGGGCATCGCGGAACTGGTTGATTTGGAAGTAGAGAACGCCGATCGAGCACCAAAATGTGGGGTTGCGCCCATCTCGGTACACGGCCTGCTGGTACGCTTCGTAGGCTTTGTTGTATTTTTGGCCAGCCATGTAGGCCCGACCAAGCAAGTACCAACTTTGAGCGTCTGTAGGATCTAGAAGTTCGAGAAACGATTAGACTCGCAATAATAACGGAGCATGTGTCAACAGGTGGTGAGCTTACCGGCTTCGAGGCTTTTTGTGAGGTATTGGATAGCCAGTTCCTGATTTTGGAAGGATGAGCCGTCCTGGTGGTATAGCCACCCAAGTTGCTGCAGAACTTTGGCATGACCGGGGTTGGCCTCGACAACGCGCTCGTAAGCGTCCTTGGCTTGCACGTGCTATGTATCGACATGGATAAAAGAGCATTGAAAGATACGCACGGAGACGACTTACATTCTTCTGCTGTTCGAAGACATGCCCAATTTGGAACCAGATGTCCGCATGAGCGAGCGGACTTGGAGGATTGCGAAGGATGTGGTCGAAGCGATCTAACGACTCTTGGAACTTGCCCTGCTGTTTGTAGATTATCCCCAGACGGAAGAGAATCTCATTCTCCTTGTCAAATTCTAAATCTTGAAGGAAAATCCATCAGTGGTGCTGTACTGGAGGCGGGCGATGAACGGGACAAACCTTTGCACATGCGCAAGACCGAAGCAAATGCCTCTTCGGCGTGGTCGAGGGATCCATATCGGTCGTAGAGAATGCCGATTCCATACCAAAGCTTTGGGTCCTCCTGGATTGATAATAAGCTTGTGAACAAAGGGAGAAGGATAGGGTCAAAGTACCTTTGGGTTTGGAAGGAGGTAAAGGGCTTGCTGGTATGCTGAGTATGCCTTTTGCAGGTCGTCCTGCATAAGAAAGCAGTGGCCTTGAATGATGTTATGAATATTTTTTTTGTGCATAAAATGAAAGCATACCTAGCGCACTCCATATCTCGCCATTGTCTTCTTCGACCGCAAGGACACGTTGGAAGAACTCGACTGCCTGTTTGAGAAAGAAGACGTCATAAGCAAGATGGCATCGGGAGGCAAATAGAGCCAAAGTTGAAAGGTGGAATCCGCGGAAAAGGACAAGCTTACCTTTGGATAGTTTTCTTTGATCCGAGCGATACCCGCAACCTGTGTCAGCCCAGAAACGGATGTCGGATTGTGCCGGAGGGCGTTTTCGTATGCAGAAAGTGCATGCTCGAGATCTCCCATTTGCTCCGCCACGCGTCCTGGATGGGGAGTCTGAGCGGAGGCAGGGGACAATTTTTTAATTTTTTTTATGAACGTACCTATGAGGAGCCACGTCTGCTCGTTTGCGGTATTGAGTTTGTGGATGATAGAAGGTGGTTGGGTGTTGGCATTGGGGCCTGGTGGTGGAACGACGGGTGCACCGTTGGGGGTGTGGTGGATGAGCGGGTGGGGGTGGAGGTCGCGGTCTGGCTGACGCGAGAGATGTCGATGGGACATGGTGAAAGTGTGGGGGGCAAAAGGAGCGACTGATGTGGCGTGCGTTGGATATATATAATGGGGGGAGAGATCAGGGCCCAACAACCGGCTCCTCGCACGATCATGGCGATCAAGGTGACGATGGATCTCTCCTGTTTTTTTGACGAAACAGCCGCGTGCCTTTGTTTTGCCGGATTGAGATTGTTTCCGTGCGGCGCTTACTTGATCTAGATCCACCTTCTCGCGTGGGTGTTAACACCTTAATCGACAGCCACAAACCCAGCAGATCGTTATCAGAAGCCCCCTCTTAACCCGATCACATCGTTCTGCAGATCCTATCGCTCTCCCCGTCTTGGCAAGGTACATATCTTATCTTATCATCGAGATTCCCCCACAAACATACCTCCTCCGATCGGACACCACACGACATACATAACATATAAGCCCATACAATACAGCTGTCGCGGTTTTGGAATCGTGGAATTAGAAAGGAAAGAATACGTTGTCAAATGTCAGATTACAGGGGTCTTTTTTTCGAAGGGTCAACGGAGCCCATTGGTCCTTGGATTCTCTACCCGAACCTGATATATATTTCCATTCCACCTCAACCCTAAGCCCTTCGCCAAGTTGCCGCCCAAATTCAAATTCCACCTGCTCTAGTGCCCTACTTGAGTAGTTCTATTTCATTGAGTCCGGGGCCTTGACAAGCATGTAAAAACGAACCCCGAATAAAGACGACTCGAGGCAACAACATTCAGAATCATTGGTCTTCGTTCATGTTGAGGATCCCGGCCCGAACAAAGCAGTCCAGACGTCGCCCAAAATTTTAACCCGAATCGGGTGACCCAAGCTTATTTTCTTCCTTGACGGAAGCAGTTGCGGTAGTTGGATGGACTTCTGGAACCAATGAAGGGTGATGCGATGACTACACCCTGCAACTTCGAAATTCCTCAACGTCTTGTAGCAACAACACATGTTGTCGAAACTTCGGACTAATTATGCCCACCGCCATCTGATTTGGATCGTGGAATCCTTCTGACTAAAATGGCTGCTCCCGGATCTCGATTTAGGGCGATGATATCCCCCGTTCCACCAACCTCGGTCTCCTCAATAATATACCCTGATTGTGGCGGCCTCCTATAATCCGACGACCGGTGGATATCGTCCCTTCAGGACTGTAAACCTAAAATAAGGGAGGATATGGAATTTTCCCTGCACCCAACGGCCACAGAACCCATGTTTTCTCCGGCTGCGACTCAACATCAGAAGGAAGCATTTGCGAAGCAGGTATCGGAATCAGCAAAATCAGCGCTTTTCGGAGCACAGCAACGCTAACGGCGAAATTAATTTTGTTGGTTTATGTAGTTCTAGCTCCGACAGAACTCCGCTCCAATCCTGATCAACCTGTGGTAATCTTTAGCCAGTCATCGGCTTCTGACCTCCACAACCTGCTCCGTGCTCATTATGACTCGTAAGTGCCCGAGATTCCCAATACACTTCTGCACCATGCCTCCTCTTCCCGCACGCTAAACGGCAAGTTCACGTCCTATGTCTCTCTTCTCTGGTTCTCTAGGCGGAAATCAGCGTGAACAAGATCGCCTCAAGGCGCAGAAAAAGCTTGCCAACCAAAATAAGCCAAAGGAAAGTGCGAGCAGTCTTCAGAAGCGCAAGGAGCAGTGAGTAAATCCCCCCTTTGTTCCCCGTTCGTTTGATGAAATTTATGGGGGGGGAACTTGTATTAGAGACGCTGAGGCTCTTCGAGCAAAACAGAAAGTGAGCAGCATCACAACGAGGCTCTAGAATCCAGACTCTGACTCGATGCCCCAACCTAGAAAAAGGAAGAGGAGAAGGCAGCGGCGACCGCATCAGCGGCCTCTTCAAAGAAAGGGTGATATCAGGCAGTCCGTTGGGAATCGGGATGAAGGGGTTTAGTTTGCACGAGGACACGGGATGTACTCAATTGCTTTCAAGTTAGCTTTCTTTTGTGTTCGTTTGCGGCGAGAAGGAGGGCCAGATTTATACTAGAACATAGCCGGCATGTAGATGGTAGATGGATCAATATGGACATTCCTATTCCAGTGGAAGATGATAAATATGCTGATTTAAGGACTCCGAGGACCGAGATTGTTTGATCCTGATTTCTGATCATGAATTGGGTCACCAGACATTTCCACCATAGGGTTGAGCAGGGATTTAGATACCAAGGAGAAGAGCACCTGGTGAAGGTCTCCGGGAATTTTCAGGGACCAGGAATGTGGGTAAAGAAAGAACATGCAAGTGCCTGTGTAGGTAGATAACGACGCTTCAAAATTACATAAAATGCATGGACGCTCCTCCACAGACGCCGGAATTCTAATACTGGATCGCATTCCACGTTAAACAAAGGATACGGCGGTAAGGGCGTCAACTACGCGTCTATTTCCGTTCGGCGTTGTGTCCTTTCTTCTACTTGAAATAAACGATGCATCGAAGGCGTTGAAAGACGATCACGATTATCAGTATAAAACAAAACTTCCAACTGAGTTCCCGACGGGTGCTTTCGCCTCCGGTGGGCGACCTGAGAATCGTGCTAAGTATCCAGTCCAGAGCTTACTTAAATAAAGGTAAGCTCTGTGACAGAGATCAGGTGGACCCTGACATTCCATCGGCAACATTGGTTTACAGATCAATTTCAGGATGACTGACACCGATAATTTAGATAACCAACGTGGGATCCATATGAACAACACACAAACTGACGTGTGCTGGGAAATTGCATTGCGAAAATTCCGTGCTTCGGATCGAATTACATCCTCGGAAAACATTCCCTACAAAAACTTGGTTAAAAAGCCCGTCCACAAGGATGTTCCTTCTCCGACCCTCACCTATATTTAAAGCGGAAGAACAATACGCCGGTATGATCAACAGCTCGCCGGCACTATGGTCGTTAGGAGAAGGTTGGGACCTGAGGACTGAGCCTGAGCGCTGAGCATTTTGGGGCGTTTTCCAGGATAAAGGCGCGTGTTTGGAACAAGGGAGACGGCATGATCCATCATGCATCCATCATACATCAAGCCTCAGGCTCTATGTGGAGAAACTCCTTGCAAGGGGGATTGGGTGCTTGATCCTTAATCATACATAGCCTTAGCAACCCTAGGCGGCTGGCTTCACATGAGGCTCCTCCGTTCCTGTCAATTGCCGCTTGAAGGAATTGCAACCTGAGTAAGGTTACCTTCTAAAATTCGCAGTGATCTTCGCCCAACACGGAAGAAAGCTGTGAACGTACCGACAGAATTCAATCGTCAAGCCTAAAATAGCAGTCCGCAGTCAAGGAGGTTAAATGAGAATGACGATGTTCGGAAAAATCCGATATTTAAATGAAAAGTGCACAAGCTTCAGCACTGAGAGCAGTGTCACAGGCTGTCTGTCCCTAAACATGTCCCTGCGCGGCATTTGCCTGTGAATATGTATCTGAGATTTCATCAATGACGAAAGGCACATCGGGCGGGTTGTTGTGCTCACCTTAGGTATGTAGTAAAGAATACATTGTGGAGGGGTAATTTTTGTTCAGGTCCCATGAAAACAAAGCAAGTACCTAACAGATGCACCCGAACGATAAATAGAGGGTTATTTGATTTTCGCGGCACCTCCGTCCTCGAGCCGTCGCCGCCGTGTTGGGGACTCAAGATCTTGCTCGGACCGGTAGCGACCCCAGCTCGGCGTAGGGGCCGGGGAAAGGTAGCCGAAGTGGTGAGCAGGGAACGGGGTTGCGGGTGCGATGGGAAACGATTGGCCTCGATGCTGTGCAGGCTCGGTGATAGGTTGGTGTTTCGCACGATAGAGCGAAAGTAGGGTATTGATGAACACAGTCAAAAAAGCCAGCGAAGTCAGCGTAAATATCTAATCCAGGGTGGTCAGGCTAATTCAATCATTTTCCTATTACGGTGCAAACGTACCAGAGTCTTCCAACTGATGGGCTCGACGAATCCGTTTACAACTTCTGCGATCAGCTCGGCGCCAACCTTGGCGCGTCCAACGATGGCAGGATCACGGTTCATGCACGTCTCCCAATTGGAGCATTGCTGGATCATCGCCGGAATTGGATCCGGTTGGGCACACCGATTGTCATTATACTGCATAGCACACATGCTAATCTCCTGGATGATTTCTTCGAGCCAGTCAATGATTGGTAAACGCATCGCACTTGAAAACATACCATACCTTGAGAGTATTCCAGTATCCGATGCTCCACGTCTTTTTGCACAGTAAGAATAAACTGCACAACCAGGTATAGAAATATTAAAATCAGGGAAAGATTGAAGAAGAACTGAAGATAGCTGTGGGATGTAAGCAATGGGAGTCGATCGCAGTGAAATTCACTTACCCCAATAGAATGTAGGGTAAGTCCGATTGAGGAGCTGGGTTTGCAGGCATATTGAGGGTATAATGATTTGACGTATTCTGAGTAACTGGCGTTATAGCCCCGTCTTCTTCACTTTCAGCGCCAGAACTCGAGCCTTCCTCGTGTTCGTGTTCTCGCCCTCGTCGCCGTGAGTACAGCCGCTTCGTCCGTTGTTTAAAAACACGCCGAAGACCCCCAGTTGCCACCGGTCTAATGTTGTCAGGCTCTTTTTCCTTCGTCGTTATATCCTCTGCCCCAGCCTTTGTATCCTCGTCTCTAAACGGGCTCGCCTCGGTCATATCAACGTCTTTGACTTCAGGGAACGCTTTTGAGGGTGAGAAGTGTGGCGGAGGTGCCCATGGATGAGTCTGTGGGGTTTGTGGTACTGGTGTCGGGTGAAAGAGAAAGGGCACATTCTGGTTTGTGCCAAAGGTGGGCTGTTGAGGAGTGCTTAGAAGCGAGGGAGTCGGTGTATTAAGGGTGTCATGCGAGCCTTTGGAAGTGATAATTACTAACTTTGAGAAAATGAAAAGAAATATATCATCACATACGTTTCCGAGGAGTACTTGGCTCGTCGCCACCGGCCGCCCAAGCGGGTTTTACAGGGCTGCGATTGGTCCATTGGTAATCCATGGGAGCATCTTTCGAGCGCTGTGAGTATGGAAATCTTGACGCCATGAAAGCAGGGAAGACTGCCACGGTGTTTACTAACTTTTCTCAGTTGACGCGTCTGTCACGTGCCGAATTTCTCGCCAAGTATTTGAAACCCCATCTTCCCCTCATCAGCCATGTTCCTGCGGGCCACCGTTTCTACCGCTCGATGTCAGTCCTGGAAGGCATCAACGAGGCTCTTTCACCCTCTGGCAGGCCAGTCTATTCGGTCAATTCAGGATCAATGGCATTCCCCACCATCGGCAAATCTTGTGCCTATCGTCATTGAACAAACAGTTAGTCATTTATTCATGAAATATCATCATTCACCATACATTATATAGGGCAGAGGAGAGCGTTCGTACGACATTTTCTCCCGCCTCCTGAGAGAACGTGTAATAATGCTTCATGGACCCGTATGCTTCGCTTTCTTCTGCCGTGGCCTACTGCCTAACAAGAAATTAGATACGAGACGCCGATTCGACATTAATTGTAGCCCAACTACTCTTCTTGGAAGCTGAGGACTCAACTAAACCCATCCATCTCTACATAAATTCTCCCGGCGGCAGTGTGACTGCTGGCCTTGCGATTTATGACACAGTATGTTTGTCCAAAGCCAAACTACAGGTCACAACTAACGACCTTTGCAGATGCAGGTGGAAAATCTTGTCAAACCTTTTATTCAACCTCTGATTGATGGCTTAAATAGTATGTTTCATCTCCAATCCACACTTACAGTCTGGGTTTAGCCGCGTCCATGGGATCCTTGCTTCTCGCATCTGGCGAGAAAGGAAAGCGGCACTGCCTGCCAAATGCCAGCATTATGATTCATCGTAGGCGACTAGTTCTTGCCTCTTATCCGAGCCACATTGATTTCCGACGCAGAACCTTCCGGTGGTGCCTCGGGCCAGGCGTCAGATATTGCCATTCATGCCAAGGAGATACTACGGATACGTCAATTATTGACGAACATTTACCAGCGTCATTGCTATAAAGAAGGAGAGTCTCAAGCCGAAGGCCTCGCACGGTTCGGTGAGTGTCATTCTCGGCCCGTTGGACTCTTAATAGGTTAAACATTCTCGCCACAGAACGGGCTCTAGAACGTGACTATTACATGACCGGTACGTCTTTGCCTTGCTATCGAGATCAGGGCGCTCAACCTACGAATAGCGCAAGAAGCCATGGATTTCGGCATTGTAGACGGGATACTGGAGAAGAGACCATCTGATGGCGATAGACCACCTGAATAGCCTGTCATACCTGTAAAATGTCCATCTTATTGCGTTCTTCGAACAGGCTCTTCCTCGGGAAAAACGTCTCCAATTCATTTTAGCGTCAACCTCAATCCGTACATTCACGTCAAGCATGTGCAAGTATCACTCCGTTCTGCTCTACTATTTACGGACGTTGACGAACTGCCTTCAACAACCTTAAACTTGCTAACCCTGGTACCGTCGCCGATTGCCTGATTGTTTTGAATGGGAATTCCGCAGGCGTCTCTGTCCCTTGAAGACAGATTACACACTGAGAACGGCCAAGAGTAATTATCTTTTCCTGGTAATGAATACGACACGATATTCGCACAGACTGACATCGTTATCAACCCATCATCCGGTGAGTGAATCCCACATAGAGATAGTGACTCGTCAATGACGCGATTAGATACATTCACGAAAATGGGGTTAACTCGGGTCATCGCATCGGTGGGCCCACCAGCACCCTTCGCTCGAAAGAAGCCCGAAATATAAACGAACCGAGTTCAGTCCTCTGCGAAGCCTTCCACCATGTGCATCTTCGTGCGACCCCAGCACTTCTCCGAGCACCCTTATATTGGCAACGAAGGCAGCATCCCATTTCCATACCTGCCGGGATAGCTTCTCTAAGGCTCATGATTTCACAGATGATCACGGAGGAGGTTCCATTCTTCCGCTCCAAATGCAGATTAATGTGTGCCGTTAAGCCTGTTGTAAGCGCGATTCAATGTTATGATTAGGGCTTTACCTCACGCCTTCAGTAAATGATACCTTTTAAAGGCCCAAAACAAAGCCTAATCCGAAAACCCAGGGATCCGAATGGTCCAATGAGTAGGCTCATCTATTTTCTACCTTACCGGTTTGGATCCCCTTCGTCAAAGAACCCTGTTCTGTATAAAGTTACTTACCTCTTGCAGGGTCCACGCTTTCGGCGGAAATGAACACAAGGACGCCAATTGTTCAACTAGAGCGAAACTACCTTGTTAGCAAACTCTATTGCTGACCTATCAAGCCCTAAGTTTACGCATCCCAACCATGAAAGTTATTCCGACTTCATCTCGATTCTATATATACAGTAAAAATAAGTCGCGGACAAGATCGTGGGCTGTAGATGGGCAACCCAACAAAATCACGCTGCCATCCCCGGCCTCTGAACTATGCCCATAATTCAACCTAAAAATATACACGGCTGCCAGGGCTCCCGGACATTGCAAGCTCAATTGCAAATGATGAATATATAAGTATCAGCGAGCAAAGATAAAGCGCTATATAAATGAAGCCGAAAGCAATTCGACTAGGACCCTTGGAAATTATACACTATAGACGCACAGTCCGTATGACAAGCTAATGAACAAAGTCTAGCCGATACACATTAACGCCAGCAGTCCTAATATCGTCTTGGCCCATTGTACGCATTGTCATCTACCCAATCCATTCGATTATTGGCGGAGTAATTGTACCTTAAATTGTGGCCTTCACCCGACCGCGACCGATCATGTGCAGCTGGAGGCACGCGAGTGTAGGCCGTACTGAATGCGAGGTGAAAACGAAGAACAGATGAGTAAGGTTATGCCAGTCGAGTATTATATCCGAGGATCATCGACCTACCTCGATCCTGCCAGAGTGCGTGAGCCACCAGCACCACCAGTCCTGTCGTACCCATGAGGATCAAAACTGGCCAGCCTCTCGTGTGTTGTCGCCCTCCCCATCGGCGGAGTGACTAGCACTGCTCGAGAAGGTGGTTCCTTTCGGTTGCCGCAGCAGCGTCTCACGCCTGTCAATAGTAGGAAGGGAAAAAAATAGATGTAGCGATGAGCAAAATTTCTTTATCACACGAAAGCAGTAGATCAGCAAACAAACTTACTTCGAATGAGAAACCAGAGAAATAGAATAGCCACCAAGCCGGCAACAACGGTGACCGGAATAGATATCTGCAGATTCTGTGTATACCACGCCTGTCGAAGGAACGCGATCACAAGGGGTACATACTTCTCCGAAGAAACCCGGAAAACATACCTTCGCCGTGTCCAAGAAGCCAGCAGATTGGCATTTGCCGGACAGGCAAGTACCCCCGAAGCCTGTGCGATAATCGCCAACATAAGCAAGATTGCGCTGGGTAGATGTAACGGCAGCGTACCACAGGGAGATCCGTCGATAAGCAGGGAAGTCAACCTGATGCAAGCTGCTGAATTCGTGGGGTCCTGACATGAGATCTGACAAGATTGATCGTTGCGGTCAGGGCAGGCAGACTTAAGACCCATTGAGGCCCCGACATTCTGACATTGTTCTAATCACAACCATCCACTTGAGTATTGAGCCAGATCTAGAAGGGAAAAACGACGACTTACGAGCAATGGACGTGCACTGGCCGCTAGCACATGCCAAACTGTTGCTCCCGCAACTCTGTCCTTAATTATGAAAGAGAGTCTGTCAGAGAGCAAGTTCCCTTTTGCAGAAAATAGTCATTCACTCACCATTTGGTGACATCACATCTGTCGGACACGAGGAAGAATTGCCAGTGCAAAATTCCGCGGTATCACACTTGGAGTCGCGAGATGGACGGCAGATCTGTGTTGTTGCTGCGAACGTGCATTGCGATGTACAACAAGGACTGCTGTCCGGATCGCACACTGCGTTATTTTTGAACTTGCATGTGTTGACATCACAGCAGCTTGATGTGGCCCCAAGGCCTGGGTCGCAATCCTCGCCTTTTTCGACTATTCCATTTCCGCACATCTGAAGAGATATGGTCTGGCGAGATGAGTCTGGATCTACAAGGCAGCTCGTGTTCACTCGTGAGCCTTGAACGCCTTTCATCACGGAACCTTGGGGTACATATAATAAGCAGGTGAAACAGGAAATGTCCACATGCCGGAGGTGGCTCACAGATATTTCCGAGACTGCAGGGTGAAAACACTGTCTCGCCAGCTTGTGCAACGGGGCTCATGATGAATCGCGCGTCAGCACTACATGTGGTTGAACTGAGCGGGCAACATGATGAATTTGATGTACAGCCAGAGGCACACTGAATGTGCAGATGAATTAAATCGGGATGAATATGACGCGACCTTACGGAGAACTCACGTCGTGCTATGAGAAGAGATGAATCGTTGAATGTTAAATCGAAAGGTTTAAAGACGATATGGTACTACTCACGATTGCACCAAAATTATGACCGATTTCATGAGCAATGACCTGCCATTCCGTGCGTCCAGCAGTGGATACGGCTGTTCCTGAAACAATGGAAGGATTACTTCCCGAAGCGTCTTGCTGACATCTGTAATAGGTATAAGTGAATGAACGAAGAGATAGAAGCTATTAACACGCACAGCGTTGCAAGCCAGGCAATCCCAACCTCTGATCCTGTCGGACAACCGCTCATCAAATGCCACAAGCCAATGCCATCATCCCCTTTGTTGCCTCTCCATTGAGAAAAAATCGAAAGCCGGGTATCTAGCGCCGCACTGCTGCAGGGTATGTTCCAGGGGGTTGTAGGATCTACGGGTGACGGGCAACTAGAATTCACGTTCGTGAAACGGAATCTTCAGAGTTGAAAATATATCTTACACGGCGCTTCGAACCTGGAGTTCGGCGATACCAAGGCTGACATTGAAGCTGGTCTATCACATATACAGTGATCAATGCAAGATCCAATACAGCGGCGCGTTTGAAACATACCTTGTATAAAGAACTTGCAGAGTTCCAATTGTTCAGAATTTGCTGAGTGGCGTTCTCTTGACCGTTATATTTAGAAACATAAGTGCAATCTGCGGCCACACCCATGTAGATCTTTGCGCGGTTAGGAAGGTAATCAAGCAATCAGATCTGACAAACATACCACTTTCTGTGTGCTAGGACATCCCTCCGTTGAGCCAATGGAATTAACGAAACTGCATGACAAGATATATCAATTAACCAACCATTAAAAGCCGCAATGTGAAAGAAGCTAACTTTGTGCCCATTCCACCGTTTCCTGTCGGTACGTCATCCCTTTTATACAAGGATATTGAGGAATGGGTTGAGAAGAGAACCTGACCATGACGGTTGCAAAGAAGTCCGAAGCATAGGGTTCTGGTTCAGATCGTTGTAGTCTAGCCTATCGTGACCGCACGACTGGGGGGTGGCAACCTTCTCCGGAGGGAACATTACACCAGTCTTGGCAAAATGCTCCTCTTTGGGGGTCATAACATCAGATTCCCTCCAGATGACCAAGGACGCATCGGTATCGTCGACCGGTTCGGTGAGTAGAGGGTCGAGCTCGTGTTTGTTGCGCAGGTAGTTCTCTTTGGTCATAATATGGTATATCACCCCGCGGGCAGAGAAAGCACCCTCAAACACAGGCGGGATCCCTTCGTTGGTATTGCCTTGCTCATGAACCATGATTCGAGCCCAGCCGAGATCTTCTGGGTGGGTCTGGGGGATCACTCCAGCAGCATCCTCACGCATGCGAGCAGGAGAGTGGTCTGCTGAGATCACCTCCCCGAGGTAAGCTTTAACAGACTCCCGAAGCAGAGGCTTGGTGTGGGTGAGCACTTCCTTTCCATCCGATGTTGTTGTATAGTAGTTGATACGTGCAGCTGGGTGGATGAGGTGGTCATTAGGGCGCAGATGGAGATGGAACGTCTCATTATAAGCAGATAGAATTAATCGGAAAGAATCGTTATAACGCAAGGTATTTGGTGGCTGTCGTTTGCTCAGGTTTGAAGGCGAAGAAGAGTGGTACCGATTTCGAGGCAGAATTTCGAGGGAAAGGGTGGATGGGTTAGCGACTCTCTTTAGCGGCCTGGCAGGAGGAATATGGGCTGTGTGATCGCAATGTCAGAAAGGCATGTCTGGAACCAGGTGGCTGAACGTTACCATTAATTGGATGTGTCCATGAGATAAAGAGGACGACCAGCGCGAATAAGGATTGGAATGGATGCATAGAAAGAGAACCGCCTGGGGTATGGTAGGTGACGGGCGGTAAAATAGGCAAATGACCTTGACAATCAATATCCTTGGCGCTTTAGTCAGCTGTGCCAGGCCAGACTTACCTGCGGGTCAAACAGCAAAGAAAAAAAAGTAGACGAAGGCCACAAAAGCCCGTCTAATAAAACGAAGGTAGAGGAACGGAAAAGACTCGAGTTCGAAGTTCTCTCCTTCCACTCCGTTGCCACTTTCTTTCTGCTGACATAACTACTCGCCGCCGCCAAGTCCGCCCTCTCTTTCAAACCATCTCTACCATCTCTGAATTGTTTTGCTCTTGTGAATTCTTTCCTTGGCTCATCCTCATGCTTTATAACCATCTGGGACGATACATACAGCTTCTTACGTCGATGTCGGGGATGCCAATTACTGTGTTTCCTGTGCTAGGCATCTTCATGGGATTAGCCAAGGAATTTACTCGAGCTGCGCCGCAGCTATGTATGCCTTGAAATTTTGCATCGCCTCACAACTATCTTAGTGGTTACTTGGCTTCGTCTGTAAATATGTAGAGATCTTTTCTCTTCGTTTCTCCGCGCATATGAATACCCGCGCCCAAAAAGGCAATGCCATATTTTTTTCACGATCAACAGTTCACGAACGCTTCGATCACTTCGACGACTCCACGACATCTATCTTTCTGAGCAATGTCGGCGATACAATATCTCAGAAAGTCAAGAAACCTAAAAAGGTCCAATCCAAAGAGAAGGCCGTAGACGCGGAAGATGCACCGGGAGATATTGAAAATGGACAACCCATAGAGGATATCAGTGAGTTGTTGTAGACTTCCGTTTGGCGAGGCCTTCATTCAGAAATTGTTGATCTGAAATGTTTCTCGTAGATGACTCGATAGAAAATGGTGAGAAGAAGAAAAAGAAGAAGAAGAAGAGCAAGAAATCTTCGGACGACGCATTGGAGGCCAGTTTGGAGCAAACTGCAATGGTTGTGGACTCTGAAGGTATGTTTGCACATAACAGTCATGCATAGTACCCAGATTGAACGGCTATACAATCAGAAACTACCCTAGATGACTCCAAGAAGAAGAAGAAGAGGAAAGACCGCAAAAAGGCGGAGGATGAAGTCCAACACCCTCCGGCTGAACCAGAGCCAAATGCAATGGCTGTGGACTCTGCGGGTATGTCCAGTGCTATCCTGAATATGATTCAAGAACTAATTCTACTCCAAGAACCTGAGGTTGCCGATTCCGAAAAGGCAAAGAAGAAAAAGAAGAAATATAGTGAGGAAGGAGAGACTACTCCAGGTGATGTAGAAAGTAAGCTCATTTTCATCGATTTAGTATGGATTAATTCTCACCTCACATAAACACAGCTTCCGCACCTGTTTCGGAAGGAGAAAAGAAAAAGGAAAAGAAGAGAAAGCGTGAGGAGGCAGAGGACGAAGTTCAAGCAACCGAAGCCGGTCCATCCGAATCTAAAAAAGAGAAAAAAGAGAAGAGAAAACGAAGGAAAGAAGAACCCTCCGCCGAATCCTCATCCGCTCCCTCAAAGGCTACCTCTCCCGCTCCTAAATCCACAGCCTCAATCTCCCCTACAACGCCAGCAGAGGCTTCTGCTTTTCTCGCAAAACACTCCATCACCATTCACACTCCCCCGGATGTGCCCAGTGTCACTCCCATTGTCAACTTCTCACAACTCAGCGTTCCAGCAGAGCTAAGTTCAACGTTTGCCGGATTCAAAGAGCCAACGCCTATCCAGGCATGCACCTGGCCGCCTGCATTGGAAGGTCGCGATGTCGTAGGTATCGCGGAGACAGGAGGCGGAAAAACCCTTGCCTTCGGGATCCCTGCCCTCGTCCGCCTTATCAACTCTGAAAGCAAAAATTCCTCAAAATCAGGAAAATCTACAGTTTCGACCCTTGTTGTTGCCCCCACCCGCGAGTTGGCGATTCAAACCCACGATACCCTTACAGCATTGGGAAAACCATTCGGCATCGCGAGTGTCGCTGTTTTTGGCGGTGTACCCAAGGACCCACAGGTCAGGATGCTCAAGAACGCCAACAAGGTGAAAGATGGGCTGACCACCCGTATTATCGTTGGTACCCCAGGACGGATATTAGATCTGATGCAGGAGGGAGCTTGTGATCTTAGCGAGTGAGTTACCTTCGGTGTCTTTCCCATGTTTGACGGCTGAGGAATTTTGTGTCCAGGGTGAACTACCTCGTGCTGGACGAAGCCGATCGCATGTTGGACAAGGGATTTGAGAATGATATTCGTAACATTATTTCAAGTACAAAACCTTCTGCCGAACGGCAGACGATGATGTGTAGGTTCCCCCAAAGATTTTATTTTATTTCGTTGGTACTAATACCAACGTCTACAGTTAGCGCTACGTGGCCAGAAGCCGTCCGGCGCCTGGCCAGTACGTTCCAGCGTAGCCCTGTCAGAGTAACGGTTGGGAGCGACGACTTGACGGCAAACAGTCGTGTGGAGCAAAGTGTAGAAGTGTTTGACGACGAGCGGTCAAAAGAGTGAGCAATTACTCGTTCCCATGTATATCAAATGTCTAATCTCCTCACGATAGTCAACGTCTCCTTGCTGTCCTGAGATCTCTGGCGCACAAAAAGACGACAACGAACGGAGCTGCAGAATCCAGAATTCTCATATTTGCTCTATATAAAAAGGAAGCATTCCCGAGTGGAACAGATGTTGGCCAGGCAAGGGTACTCGGTGGGTGCGATCCACGGTGACTTGTCACAGCCACAGCGAATGCAAACGCTGGAGAACTTTAAGAATGGGACAACCGGTTTGATGGTTGCGACTGATGTGGCTGCGCGCGGACTGGATATCCCGAACGTCGGAGCGGTGGTAAACTACACGTTCCCATTGACGATCGAAGACTACATCCACCGAATTGGTCGTACAGGTGGGTGTGAACGATGATTATTTTTACTTTGGAGAGAGCTTAATATTTTATTTTAGGTCGTGGTGGAAAGAGCGGCAAGTCGATTACATTCTTCACAGGAAACCAGCACGAGCGGGCGCTTGCTGGAGAATTCGCACGGGTACTGAGAGAGGGTGGATTTGATTACGAGGCTCTGAAGAAGTTCCCTATGACAATCAAGAAGAAGGAGCACAGTGCGTATGGGGCGTTTTTCCGAGACGATATCCCAGTTCCGAAGGGACCTACGAAGATTGTGTTTTAATAATGGTAGATCACGAGAGTAGAAATGACATCAATTTGAGGCGCGGGTTATATCTGATCACGAACGTGATTTTCTCGGATTCGACTTGAACACACCCACCAGCCTGCACTCATGTTGGGTTTATTTAGCCAGGCCGGTACCACATTCAATCGGGTCGTTAAGCCTCGTGGCCCTCTCTCGGAATCAAGCGATGACAAGCCGCCTTCAGACACTGAGCCGGATGATACTTCAATCCTGTTCGTAATCCACCTCTCAGTCCAATGTCTTTCTTTGATCTTGACGCAGAATGCAGCGACGACAATGAGGGCTCCATCATCGCCTCTTTGATCTCCCAGTTGAGGCAAGTAGACTCTTCGGCTTTGTGCTCGCCGTCTAAACTTGCGTATCCAGAGTCGGAATGGATCTATCAAAGGTCACATTCCCAACTTTCGTTCTCGAGCCCCGGAGCATGCTCGAGAGGATCACCGATTTCATGTCTCACCCCGACCTTATCTTCGGGCAAGTCTTCTTCGCCAATCACCATCTCCCGAAGTAACTCTAATTCAACCTATCCAGCGCCGAAGGATTCGATGATCCAGAAGAGCGTTTCATTCGAGTTTTGCAGTATTATCTCGCTGGTTGGCATATCAAGCCCAAAGGCGTGAAGAAGCCGTGAGTCAGAACTACTCATATTCAAAGGCAGTGCCCAACCCCAGCTGCGCTTATAGATACAACCCGGTGCTTGGAGAATTTTTCCGCTGTAGATATGATTATCCAAACGGGACACAAGGGTTTTACATATCTGAACAAGGTGCGCTTCACAGAACAAGGCCTTCTTTATATATCTGAATTTATCCTCCCCCTACCCAAGTATCTCATCACCCTCCAATCTCTGCTTTCTTCTACATCACGCCCGCCAACCATGTGAGCATCATCGGGGAACTCCGACCCAAGTCCAAGTTCCTCGGGAACAGTGTGTCCACTACAATGGAGGGTGAAAACCGAGTAACGCTGCTTGGTAAACCTGAAGATGGGGGTACGTAGTCCTTGATCTCCATTAGTATCCTCACAGGTTTTTTCAACTTTCGTCATGGACGACAGAATATATAATCACGATGCCCAACATGTACGCTCGGGGGATCCTGTTTGGAAAAATGGTGCTGGAGCTGGGGGATACTTGTATAGCAAAGAACGAGAAACACGGACTTTATTGCGATTTGGAATTCAAAACAAAGGTTGCTATTGCCATTCTTTTTTTTCTTTAATCTCGTGCACACGACACTTACGCTCAAGATCTAGGGATTCTTTTCTGGCGTGTATAACGCGCTTACAGGTCGCGTACGCAGGAATTCGTCAGATGTCGGGGAAGTCACGGGAAGGTGGAGTCATGTCATGGAAATCAAGAACCACAAGGTGAGCTATATCATCCAAACGTAACACAAACCGGTGGAGTTAAAGTATGCGAAATAGTCTGGACAGAAGCGTGTGCTATTCGACGCCGTCAAGGATGGCCAGAGTATATCGCCCAAGTGGGTTCCACCAGAGGATGAGCAGGAACCCAATGAATCGAGAAGATTATGGGCCGATTTGACCGAGGCGATCATCTCGAAAGACATGGAACGAGCGACTGTTGCGAAGACAGCAGTGGAAGATGCTCAGCGAGAGCAAAGGAGACAGCGAGAGGAGACAGGAGAAGTATACATGCCGAGGTTCTTTGAGAAAGTGGATGGACGATGGCAACCGAAGATCAAGTCAGTCTTGTGTCGCTCTTAGAATCCGATTTTCATATTCAAATTTGTACAGACTCCCAAAGGACCCGCAAGAAGCGACACTTGCCGTTCAACAATGGATATTTCCATCCACGACGGGCTCAAGTACGAGCCCCACGCCACGTCCAGAGCCGATCCCTTGAATGTATAAATCTCCACTCAATCACCTTACATTGCATTTTGTTGTCCTTTAAATTTGCTTATTGTTCCATGTAGATTCTCGTTGTTAATTGCAATCTATCCCCGAGTGTACAAGGTAGTACGAATGATAAATGAGGGTATATATACAGATTCCGCATAAAGTCGGTTCATATGAATGAATGAGAGATAAAAAATGAAATGAGGGTATGGGACCAAATAAAAGGATGCCGAGAGACAACGGATTAAGGCTGAAGGAGCGTCGTGGACCTGAAGAAACTAAGGGAATGTGTGTATGCAAGAAAATGTTATGTGCGTAGATTATGTAGGGTGCCAGATAAAAGCCAAAAAAATGAATAGAATATCGATAGCATATCGGGGAGAGATTATTGCCACCAACCATCGTCACCTTGGGTCGGCGTGACAGAAACTGTGCTTGGAGTGGGGGATGGTCCTCGTGGATACTGAGTATAGGAAGGTCGGTGAGCTTTTGGTGTCGATGGGAGATTGGAGTAGCGTGCGACGGGCGTTTGATTAGGTGCCCACTTGTTCTGACTAATAGGTGCATGCATCGAGTCCCAAACAGACGTTTCTGGTGCTTGAGTCGAGACGATGCTGCGAGGACTGGAATATGAGTTAATGCTGCGGGCGGGAGTATCTCCGCGAGGCTCGTAGATGGTGCTCGCACGTGAATCGGGGCGAGATGGGTGGCTAGTGCCGTTTGTCCGGGGTCGGAAAGGTGCTGGAATCGCGGATAATTTCCGAGTGCTCGCTTTCTCCAGTTCAATTTGCAAGAGGGCGCATTTGGGCTCGAGGGCGGTTATCTGATCTCGCAACTTGCCTTCCCGATCCTGATGAAGTAAAAAAATAATGAAATTAATTGGTGGTCGGAATGCATAACGTGAATGTAATTTACCTTGAGTAATCGGTTGTCAGCTTCCTGTTCTTCAAGCTGCTGTTTGAGAATAGAGAAATCGGCATCGAGTTGAGATTGAGTTTGTTCCGATTGCTCATATTTGGTTTGCACGAGTTCGAGCTGCCCTTCATATTCCTTTGCACGACGTTCCCACTCCGAAGACCGCTGCTGTGCTTGCGTGAGGCTCTGACGTGCGGCCGCCGCAGATCTATCGCTGTTTGCGAGTTTGGTATCGAACTCCTTGAAGCGTTTAAGTGCCGATGCATTTTCGTCCTCAAGAGCCTTGTTGCGTGCACGAAGGACTCCAAGTTCTTTCTGCTCTTCGCTCTCGGCATTGTCGAGGAGGTTGAAAACCAGATTCATCTTCTCGGTCGCAGCCGTAAGGGCTTCCCAATTGCTCTGCTGATCCAAAAGCAGTTTGTGCTGCGTTTGAAGGGCGTCGAGAGCCTTTGATGCATTCTCCCGTTCCCTGTAAGCAAATTCGACCTCCACTCCCAAAGAGTCAACCTATTAAATGACGTTAATTAGTTATCTTTAATGAATGAAAGAACCAGTTAATGAACCAACCCTAGACTGCAGTTTCTGCTTCTCGACACTAAGCTCCTTATTAGCCTTCTCCAAGTCCGCGATGCTGCGCTGGTTGGCCTGGGTGGCTACATCAGCCGATTGGAGACGAGCAAGAGCCTTGGCAAGTGCTTCCTCCAGCTCTGAATTACGAGCTTCCAAAGTACCCGTTTCTGTCGCTTTGGCAGAAGCAGTCTCCTGCAGTTCGGTCGTTTGCGCACGCAAGCGATCGCGATCAGCCTCCACGATAGCAAGCTTCTCGGCCAACACATCCTTCTCAACGCGAACCTGGCCATGAGACCCACGGGCCTTAGTCAACTGAACCTGGTACTCCGTATTGAGTTTACGAAGCTCCTCCAGTTCACGCTTCGAGTTGTCGCGTGACGTGATAACATCCGCTAACGCATTTTGGAGACTGGTCGCAGTAGTCGAGAAATTGTCGGGAAGGGCGTTAATCTTGTCCAAAAGGGCTTTGTTCTGTGAAAGCATGCCCTCATTTTGGTCGCCTAGCTTCTTCTGGTCTAATGCAATGGCTTCAATGATGGCCTTGATCGCAAGGATATTCGAGTCGGTTTCGACGGCAGGTGTTGGTTCATTGAGCTTCTTCAAAATATCCTTCTGAACTGCAACAACCTCCTCAAAGTGTGACCCCACTCTGCTGGGAAGTTCGCTGATAGACGACACGATCCGAGTTTGAGACTGATTATAGCTATCCTGCTTTTCGTCGAGAGCCTTCTGAGAGTGAGCCAGTTGATCCAACGCAGCTGGCACCGTGTAGAGGCTGTCCAGCAGATTGGAAACGCTATCCGTAACCCTGGATGTCACGATATCCACATTGAACGCCTTGTCGCGCACGGCAAGTCGTGAATCCAACCGCTCTACCACAAGGTCCGCCACCTGCTCTTTGATCTCGAACGCGTCGATGGGAGCAATGGCCCGGCGAACCTCTGTAATGAGTTTCATGGTTATGGCATCAGTGTCTATGGACACATTCTTCAACGAGGGCAAGAGGGGCAGAATCCTGTCAACGATGAGGCTCGCTGTTTCGCGTTTATCAGAAGCAAGGTCGATAAGTTGAGAGATGTGAGGCTTGACGGCTTGAGTTAATTCTCTCGTAAGGAAATCGTAGTCGATAGGGTCAGCTTGCAGGGAATCTATCATGGGTGACAACACATTAACGAGCTTGTCGACGATGAGGTCGTGTTCGCGACCAGGATTATTCAGGGCCACAGCTTCTTGACGCGCTGCAAGTTCCGAAATGGCTTCAACGACGGCATTAATAGTCCTGTTGCCAACCTGTTCGACGACGGGGACCACGTCCTGAGATACATTTGCTGCATAACTGGTGGGAAGCTGTTGAGTGACCCGATGAATTTCCCGCTGGACGGCGGAGATTAACTCTTTGTGCCCGCCTTCGACAACGTCTTTGATCATCTGGAAGTCCAGTTCCCCTCTTGCGTCCATTTGGCTATCTTCCATGCTGCGAGAGGCCGACGCTTGCAATTGGGTGCGGAACAAAGAAATAACGTCCGCCATCATCGACTCAGTTGACGAAGACACACCAGCACCACCATTCTGCTGCTCCTTGCGCGACAGATGTCTGCGAAGTTCCGCGAACCGCTCGTCGAGCACCTGGGTAATGGATGTTTCCAAGTGATGCAGCGACATGCGTGTAGAGAGATCTTGAGGAAGAACAGACGCGCCCTCCAACGAACGAGACGAGTCATTATCATGAAGAGCATCAGGAAGCGACGAGCGCCGGCGAGAATGTCGAATCGAACCAAAGACATCATCATTTCCTGGACTCGGCCTTTCACCAGGATCGGTGACGAGCCTTCCACGTGGGTTCCTCGCGATCAACGCCACGTCGTCGTCGTCCATAGACGGACGATGCATATGTTCGAAAATCTCCCGCGAACTAAGACGCGAACGGACGCTTCTCCTTGTCCGATCAGGATCTCCAGTGCCCACCAGAGCTTTGAACAACCCGGCCGGTACCGTGTTGCTCGAAACGGGATGCTTGAAGTCCAAAGGAATCGGTGCACGCTTCTGCTTCGCCACAGGTGGCACCATTAGTTCTTCATCTTCATCCTCCGCGACCCGTACATCGCTGTTATCCGCCTTGGCAGTGCTCGAGTCATTGGGCGTCTCCTCCCCGTTGACGTGTGGCGCATCCACTTGAGCCTCATCATGCTCCTGCGGCATCCAAGGCATGGTTTTGGCCACAGCAGAGAAGCCTGCAAATGTGAATGGCTGAGCAGATGGATTGAGCTCAGGCTGAGCATCAGAACGCGAGAACGAGCTAGAACGACGGCGACGAATCATGGCTTGAGGCGAAGAGGAATCCAACTTCATTGGGAACTTGAAGGAAGACATGCTGTCCCCCTCCTCCATCGAGGCACTCGATCCACGACGCTGCCTCTTTTCCCTCCCTTGAACCTTGAAAGGCGAAGATTCCACCGATACGGCAGGTTCCACGTGGTCAGGCTGTGGTTGCGGTTGAGGGAACCCAAGCGCGGGAACTGGCATTTGAGGTGCACCGGGGAGATGGAAGCTGAATCCACCTGGTTTAAACTCCGGAGCAGAGACATTGAGAGGCTTGCCGAGAGAAGGCAGGCGTGAATGGGTTTGCACATACGACGTGCTCGGAACAGGCATCGAGGGGGCGTTCGGCTGCTCAGCCAAACGGTGCCATGATGAACCTGAAGATTCTCGAGGAGCTCCAAAGACGAAGGGTTTGGCAAATGGGTTCAGAGATTCCTTGCGCCCGGTTGAGGATGTGGATTGGTGCATGCCTAGGCCTGGATAAACGAAATTACTAGATCCCTGACGGGAATGTGCCATCGCTGGGTCATGGGAAGAATACTGGCTAGACCCGACACGAGAATGTGGGAGAGGCATGCTAAGAGAAGCGAGCGGGCCACGAAATGAAGTCGATTCCGAGTAATATTGTTCTGTGGCAACACCAAGGAATTCTGCCCGGTGGCCAAGTGGCAGGTGTTCTTCGCTTGGATTCGATATAATATCTGCTTCTCTTTGAGATAGGAACGCCAAGGGATTTTCGGGAGGTCGAGGGAAGTTGGGGATGCGTCGAGGTTGATCCATCTGCTGCTGTGCAACTCGGCGTCGCAGGCGACGTTCAACGCGTTCTTGTCGGGCCTTTTCTTCGTCGGATGGGTTAGACCACTCACCGATACTCTATAAGATAAGTCAGAAATCTGTATAGCAGATCTGTAACAAGATACGTACCTCGTCATCCGAGGTATCCAGATGCAAATCTTCTGACCCCGTCCATTCCTCAGCAGGATCCAAGTCCAAATTCGGTGGCGGGTGATTCTCCTTTTCATCCTCCTCCGAGCCTTCGTTAACTTCTCGCTCCTCTTCGCGCTGTTCGGCTTCCTCTGCAGCACTCGAGAATTGTGCTTGGAAATTGCCACCAACGGAACGTAGAGACAAAGCAGCAGAAAGTTTCGAAGTATGGCGAGAATGTAACCGACTGTGCGGCGCGGTTGTTGTCCCGTCATCCACGTCTGTGATCTCGTCGTTAAAATTCCCGACCATCTCCATATCCTGCGTAACATCGCCTTCATCAATTGACCGCTCCGTGCGACGTTCTTCTTCATCTTCCTCAGATTCTAACGGAGTTTCCAACCCAAATCCACGAATAAAATCGATATTCCCTGCGTTCGCGGATTGGGTTGAAGGTGCGAACGCAGGAGCAGCCATGGGAATTCGGCCTTGTGGGGCGTGGATAGGATCTCCTTGCACGAAGGAAGAATCGGAGGCTTGACTGTCCGCAACAGATTCAGTTCCTAAAATAGAGTGGGGGCCGAAAGGATTAAAGGGTGAAGGTGAAGCAGAGTAAAGCGAAGACTGATAAGAAGGCGGTTGAGCGAGAGACATGGTGTGTCCGTGGCGGCTTGTGGCAAATCGTGGGCCGCGGTTGGGTGAGGGCGAGAGCCCTCCGAATGCGAAGGGTGGCTGAGGTGATATAGGTAGAGAATTGCTGCCTGGCGAGTTCGCTTCTTGGGCTTGATGAAGTTTGTTGAGTTTAAACAACAAAAGGGCAGGATCCGCAGGGGATGATATCTAATGGTCTGATATCAATACGAAGAACACGTGTAGAGCATGAGTTGGCATACCGAGGCTGCCCGGGCATGGGGTGCGTGAATGAATGGAAGATTACTTCCCGAGCCACGCTCAACGCCTAATTTCTCCAACTTCTCCTCAATACTCTGTTGCTTTAGAGCGTCCCAAGCGAGCTATTTTTACACCATGATAAACCCCCAAAACGTTCTGAAGGAAGTGGCATACATACCTTTCCTGGAAGATAAACGTCAATGGAATTAGGCAGTCCAAGCCTCCATGCATCCGGAGGATAAGATTCCGCGGTGGTCGTGTCCACCGGGGTGACCGGCACGTCTATAAACACGACCTCATTCGCGAGTGGTGATCGGGCCCATGATGGACGCGTCGCGGGCTCGCCAGCTTCGTTAAGTGGTGCTTCTTTGGGCAAGTTGACAATTACTTTCTTCGTCTTTTGGGGTGTGGGTGCAGCTGCTGTACCAGGAGCAGGACTGACGGAACCAGGCATGGGGCTAACCTTGCGTGCAGGACCGCCCAAAACGGCCTTTGGTGGGCCGCCAATGCTCAACTGACGCCTATTGCGATTAGGAAAGGGGTGCGAGGGCGGTTGTGGTTGCCCGCCGGGGCCAAGCATCATGGAAGGCCGAGGGAAATGGGTAGCGACAGGAGTTATGAGGTTGGGAGGGTGGATTCCCGCTGCAGCAAGCTGAATACTGGCTTGGTGTGCATGATGCGTAGGGCGGTTTGGCGCTCCTGGCATTTGAGGTGCGAAGAAAGGCTGCATGGGAGTTTGCAGCGGGTTGCCCATTGGGAAGGCTGGATGGAAGCTTTGCTGGAGACTTGTTGGCAAAGCTGGGGAGTATAAGGCCTGATTTGGGCCGCCCATAGGCTGCTGCATGTTGAGGTTCTGGGCGATATTAAGGCGGGGTAGAGGGTCGCGACGCTTGGTGGCCATGGCGGGCGACGAGTAAGAATAGGAAAGATGAAAGGAGGTATACGATAATGGAGGGTATACAGTTCCCAGCAGAGGCCTCTCAACGCTGAGGAGGACTCAGCGGTGGTGACTGGCGTCGTTGTAGACAAGGCACATCAACATTTCCCGAAAATCTTTTCGCCAAACTCCACGTGTCCGTCCTTTCATGTCCAATTTCTCACATTCCCCATCCTCCTCCATTCCACTTGCTATAAACGCGTCTATCGACCTACTGTACAACTCGGAAGCAAACAACTTGCTGGCTCGGACCCAAACCATCCCAAACCGTCTTCGGGCCCCTAAGTTTTCCGAACGATGCTGGCAGAACTGTATTTAATTTCCCAGCGTAAGTTTTGGCGGATCCCTTTCCAGTAGGCTCATGAATTTGGAGTCTAGATAATTCTATTGGGAAGATATTCTGAACCATACCGCGTATTGTCCATTTCTGAGCAGGAGAAGGAAGCTGCGAAAGTTTCCTAATATATTCGCTGGCGACATCGTCCAATGCTGAATTGTCATCATCGTCCGTCGTCGGACTGAATTTCTTGCACGCCTGCAATTCATTTGGGCGCTTAGTTGTAATGACCTTTTCATCGACCGTGAACGAGAGTGTTCTATTGTCGTTGCCCCTCCGGTCCCAGGACCCACACTCTCTCCTGCATCCCTAAACCTGCGCAAGATCCTAAGCTTTAAGTCTCCCTGCCATCGTAGAAAGTTTGACCGAGTGTCCAGGGACAAAACACTCTAGAGCTGGATGATGAGCGACGCCCTTCAAAAAGGGAACATAAATTTGTTCAACAAGGTCCTTGAGCAGATCGAGAAGAGGGCCAGGAGGGATTTGAGCATCTGCGTAGATGAACCGGGATATAATCCTGTTCCATCTCCGTAGACCGTGCCGTCGTCCAAGTACGCGTGCTCTTCAACTCATTCGTCGACATGGCTGAGGTGAGTCAATGTTTGGTAAACCGCAAGAATTGACCCGACTCAGAACATGGAAAAAAATTCCCCAGTCGTCAGCTGGAGTGTGCGCTGCTGCTGCTTCCCTGGCTGGTAAGAGCCTGGCCCCAGTAAACTGCCACTGCACCGTGTTACAGTGCGGGACCGTTGTCGAGGGATCTCTCAAGGTCCTTGGTGCCCTTGGCAAGGTCCCAGTCGATTAAGAACTCATCATGACCGCTGTTTATAAAATTGCCAAACCTAATATCAAAATGGAGGATTTTTGCGTTTTGTTGAACAGCATGCGTATGAGCTAAGGAGAAGGAAGGAGAGGTAAATAGATATCAAAATAAACCTCACTTCGCGTAAGTACCTTGCAAGACATCGGTCAGAATCTCAATCAACTCCATCGTCGTCTCGAACGACGGTAAGGCCACGGCCTGCTTTATCAAGAATGAATCGATAATGGGCGTGGGTCGGAGCCTACTACGGCCAAAATGGTGGGCAAAATTGTGCGAACGAGTACGGCAAAACGGCCAAATAACCTGCGTCGTCAGAAATGACTCTGCCGGAATCCAGTTGTCGATGAGAGAGGCGTCGGATAGTGTGCGCTCGACATCGTGCGATCTAGGGGGAGGTGCGCCGATCACCACTGATGCGCAGGATCCAGATGTTCATGTATACGGATATCAGAGTTGTTCCAACGATGGTTGTAGATAGGCGGTCAAGAAATCAAGCTCACGGAGTAAGTAGAGAGTACTGGCAGATAACTGTCGCAGTGAGAGTTGAACATGGAATGAGGTTACCCAAATCGGGAGTCGGCCTGGATGCCGAGCGGGAGTAATAACCGAAAAGATTGCAACTCCCTTCAACGACTCATCCATGTCGTTCGCTTTTTCGCGTTCTCTGCGTTCATATACATCATTTGGTAGGTACGCTCCGAAATTAGGAACCCCTGCATGGAGGACCACAACCCCACTCTTCCGGCTTCAGAGCACAATATCTGGTGAACCTTCGGGTCTTGCTGATATCGACGTACGTCCCTCACTGGTCGTTCAACCTCTTTCAGCTACATTAACCATGTCCTTAATGTATAGCCATCGAAATTGCAGATAACCAAGAACCCGAAACCCAAAGAACTCCCAGATCTGTCCACGTTAAAGTTCGGGCACACCTTCGTGAGTCACTCATGGACAATTTCTCAGCTCATTTGTTCATTGTACCCATCCTCAAGACTGACCATATGTTGACTATTCCCTGGGCTGTTGAAACGGGATGGGGCACACCGCAAATCCAACCATGTTCGTCGGCCTATTCTTTTCCCATTACCCAACCAGCGTCTGACCATCAATCAAGACGGCCCACTCGTGCTCGAGCCTAGCTCTACCGTATTGCATTACGCCCAAACTATCTTCGAGGGTATGAAAGCATACCACGATGCTGAGGGACGGATACGATTATTCAGGCCCGACATGAACATGAAGCGGATGAACACCAGCGCCAACCGTATCGCTCTCCCCGTCCGTAAATTTGTTCCGGATCATACATCTCACTACTCAATTGATAAATTACAGACGTTCGATGGCGTTGCCCTACTGGAGCTTATCAAGGAACTGGTCCGCCTCGATAAGCACTGGATACCGAAGGAACCCGGCCATAGTCTCTACATCCGTCCCACCCTCAGTAAATTATCCCCACGCCGAGTATTGTCGTTTTCACTAATCCACACACTCCCTTGCAGTCGGCACTCAACGCGCCATTGGGGTCAGCCCACCTAACGAGGCACTCCTTTTTGTTATTCTCAGCCCGGTCGGACCATTCTACCCCAATGGATTCAAGCCCGTGGCGCTTTATGGCACAACCGAATTCGTTCGCGCCGCTCCTGGTGGTACGTATCCCTGGCGCCATGTTTCTGAATCTACCTCCTGATGCATGTGGTGTGCCATGCAGGCACTGGCGCCTACAAGCTCGGTGTTAACTACGCCCCTGGTATTCTTCCCCAAAAGCACGCAGCGAAGCAAGGTTACGCACAAAACCTCTGGCTTCATGGTCCCGAACACTACCTCACGGAAGTTGGCACCATGAACTTGTTCGTCGTTTTCCGCAAGGATGGAGGTAGCACTTTTTTCTCAATTCCTCTCGAAATTCTGATGGATTCTAATTTTATTTATTCAGGCTACGAGCTCGTCACACCTCCACTTGACGGGATGATCCTTCCGGGTGTAACACGCGACTCCGTACTGACTCTTGCACGCGAGCACGCGTCAGGCGCTTACACTGTGCCAGGCCTGCCTGAGAAACTCACCATTACCGAGCGCCCCGTGACCATGAAGGAGGTCAAGAAGGCTTCAGAATCCGGCACACTCGTTGAGATGTTCGGCGCTGGTGCGTATCTCAGCCCCACGTTAAACATTGACGCCGGATCTTTGTCTCAACCCTTTTGCCCCTCTATAGGTACCGCCGCGGTTATTAGCCCTGTCGACAGGATCGGATACGAGGGTGAAGATGTCCTCATCCCTACTGGGGAAGATGGCATGGGTCCCATCTCACGACACATCTGGACCGAATTAATCGGACGTCAGACCGGAACCATCTCCAGCGACTGGAGCGTCGTGATCTAAACGATTTACTTACCACCTATACGCCTTCAAGAATATGAAGGAGTGCTGATTTTTCATCATTTATACATACCTTTTGCATCCACTGGCTTACCTTTTTCTTTGCTGCTTTACTGGAGGTAGTACCACTCTCTGAGTATTTCATGACAGGTATCTTCCTTGTAGCTATAGGTAGAACGATTGTCCCTGAAATAAATTCAGATTGAGGTCATTCTCTATCTTATGTCGGACGTCTCACGACAAGGCTCTCAACGCTGAGCCCGCTCAGCGCTAGCGCTAGCGTCGGTGACTGACGCTGACTGGCGTCCTTGTGCGCCTGGTTTGCCAGGACCCAACGCGTTCTTCGATACTGGAGGTTCGAAGTAAAACCGTCCCAGAGCATCTTCGGGCCCTACGTTTTGCGAACGACGCTGGGAGAAATGGAAAGATATTTTCTCGTATAAATGGCTCGGAATGAAAATATTCCTCAAGCTTGACCTGATATATGTTTCAAGGGCATCTCGAACTTGAAAAACTTGTGTGCGGATGTACCCCTCAAGTATTTCGTGAAGCTGCATGTCCTCCAATGACCTAAGCGCAGGTACTTATTTTCCTTGCCAGGCAGAACTGTTATCCCTGAAAAAAAATCAGGTTGAGGTCATTTCTATCTTATGACCTTCACAACTAAATTTTGAGCAGCAGGAGTAAGGTAATACAAACATGGCAGTGAAAAGAATCGAACGGAAGAGAAATAAAGAAAGCAACCAAGATCATCAAAGCAACCCCATCCCATCCTCGTCATCGTCCCCTCCCCATCCACTTGCAACAATTTCCTCTTCTTGCAAATGTGAATGCTGCACATCAGGGGTCTGTGGCACCTCCGTTGAGGGTCCATTGGTAGGCTCACTAGCTAGGGGTTTTGTTGTCTGAGTCGGCGTTGTAGTGCTTGCTGATTCCTTCCCAGTGGACCAGGATATTTGCACAGAACCGACGATAGGAACGTTCGTGCCTTTTGCCAATCCCTATATTAGGAAGGGTGGGTAAGCACCAAAGGAGAGAGAGTAGGAATAGGAACAAATAAAATCATTGCGCACCATTTCTGCTGCCGATCTTGACTTGAACGATACAATGTACGCGTTGCTCTCCGCCGGCTCCACGGACTCTAACTGACCGGTTGTCTGCTCGTAGATTCAGCATCCATGCAGTAAGAAATGAAGAGAATTACATACCTCATACCAGTCCTTCAACGTTTGCAAGTGCTCTTCCCCCACTCCTTTCACTAGTAGCTTCTTTGGACGGTTATCCAGCTTCATACTGGCGCGAGGTGGGCCACCGCGCATGACAGCGCCGCGGAAGAACCCTCCTCTTGGGCCTCCCCGTCCACGCCCACGGTATCCGCGATACGCACCCCCAGATGGTGACGGGAGCGCAGAGTCCAGACCCAAGCTCATAGCCTCAGCCTTGAGCTTCTCCAGTTTTGCTTTCAAATCCTCGGTGCTTTCCGCCGGCTGCTCTTGACCACCATGCATCTCCAGCTCCTTATCCAATCGCTCACGTTCTTTCTTCTCGTGCTCTGTCAGCTTCTCCGTAGGTTTCTTAGCCGCTACTGTATTTGAGGTGCTGCTGCTGCCAGCGGCAGCCGCGGCTGTCGAAGGCGCCAACTTGGTCATCTCCTCGCCCAACTTCCTCAAGCGTGCCATGATATTCTTCTTCTCCTCCGCCGATGCTGTGTCGAGGGACGCCATCAGCGATTTTTGTTCAGCAATTGTCTGTTCGAGCTGCTGTTGTTTTGCCGCTAGCGCAGAGAGTGCGGCGGATGCGTTTGGGGTAGTGGATGCTTTCCTTGGTATCGACGGGGCAGTGGTCGAAGTTGTCGGCGCCGAAGGCGTCGTCGTTGTCGCCGGGGCGGGAGGTGCGCTGGGAGTGCTGGACATGTTCGCAACCAGCGGCGCGGATGCAGCCAACATTCTCGCTCCAACTTGCCCATGACCCTCCATCGGCCGATGCCAAAACACCTTCACAAACCTGTTCCCAAATACCGCGTCCTCCGACTTCCACGCTGCATGAGCGTCTTCATGATTTGAAAAGCTCACGAGGGCTTTCGCGTTGACAGCATCGATCGCGACATTCGTGACAGTGCCGAACCGCTTAAACCAGGAATTCACGCCCTCCAACGATAGCTTGTCCTCCGGAATCTTCTCGACCACCAGCGTCTTGTCGTTCCGTTTTTCTGGACGGAAGTTGTGCACTTCCCCACTGAACATCCCTCTCCCTCGCCCAACGTTTCGTCCACCTCGGAATTGACCGCGTCCGAGCGTTGGCGGACGTGAGCCGGGCATGTGGGTACGAGGAGCATTGTCAGTGTCCATAGGGGTATTTGTCGATGGGTACATATCGCCGTTCGTCGCAGAAGGCATTGGGTTATATCCACCCGTCATCTGTGGCGTGTTCGTCGATGGGATAGGTGCAGCGGGCTGTTGCATATCAACATCGGACGACGGTATTGGTTCAGCGGGTGGATTTTCAGCTGGAACTATTGGTGTTAGGTCTTGAATAACTGGGAGTTCTCCTGATGCATTAATGGGATGCATCACCCGACTTCCGTCCTCTTGTTGCACTCGTGGCAACAGAGGCGCCCGTTGATGTTGACGGCCACCCATCGGACGCATGTCCATCCTCGATTCATGAGGGTCATAGGCAGCTCCCTGCATAAACGGCATTCCGTTTCCATTACCAGGAAACATGGGCAGGAAGGGCATCCCAGGAAAAAGTTGACCAGGGACCACGGCATCTTCTCCGTGACTATATTTGCACATAGCGCCACTCGAGCAGTAGCCACTATCTACAAGAAGGTTATAAGGGGTCACCCGACAGAAGAGAGAGATACTAACTGTGATAGTCACGACATATTCCTCGCTTTTGATCAGGGGGCTGATAGCCTTGGGGTCTTCTCCCGTTCATCATTCCGCCCATACCAACTAGGGCATTCATCCCGTTCATACCCATTGCAGCCAGTTGTCCAGCATATCCGCCCATTCCCATAGCCATACCACCCCCATCCCTAAATCTGTCGCCATGCGGACGATTCCAACCACCCGATGATTGGGAACCCATATGTCCATCACCCCCTCCATTCCCGTATCTCGAAAATTGAGTGTCGTTGTTCAGACGCGGGCCCTTCGCTGGGGGTCTCCCGTCCCGCTCATCGTCGGCGTCACTCCGCTTCCGTATTCTGTCTGAAGATGAGGATGGTATGAGGGCGTCGAGGGGGATCGGGATGCCGTTGTCTAATGGCTTGGAGGCGAAGGAAGAGGGAGAAGATGGAGTTGCACTGTATGGCATATAGGATTTCGTCCGGATGACAGTAAATAACGTATCAACAAACGAGCTGCATTCTGCTTGAAAACAGTTAAAACAGCGATTTTTGCTGTCAAACATGACACGAAACTCACCTTTTTCAAGAAACTCGTCGAGCTGGACCGCTAGTTCCTGTCGCATCTCGCTTTCTGGAACATTGTGTTTCAATAATGCGAGGATGTAGTCAGCAAGGGCACCAGGCTCCGCATCGCATCTGGAGAATGAAAAAAAGGATTGAATTACTATCAACTTGAACTGCAGAATAAGAAAAAGACGGACATTGGTTCTAAGGTTCTGACTAGCCATGGCTTGAGATGGACGGCAGATGCTGAATCAAATACCATAGATAACCTGGAAGAGGCGGTTTATTATGAAGGAGAGAAGGAGAGGGCTTGGAACGCAAATTCCGATTGGTCAGCATCGGCACGCCCCGAGCCGACGTCAGTCTCGTGAGCGCTCTCTCTGCTGCATAGGTAGAACAAAACAAAACTTAAAGAAGGGGTTTTGGCTGATACGGAGAGCGCGAAAAAATTCTGCGTTCAAAATCTCAAGTAATTAATTAATACATGACCGAGCAGAGAGGGTTAGGCAGAGAGGGTTAGGCCCCACTCTCTGCACCTGTGAGCACCCAGATTACCACCGATGGGTTCTTAACCGCGTTATTGGGAACACAGCGATACTGGGACTAAAGGAAGAGGAAGGGACCGAGGAGGAATGGTTCCTTGGATAATAGCTTATCATATATTGAAGTTGGTTGGAAGCCCAGCATGAATAAACCATCTACTTTTACTTCACATGATTATTTACGCGACGAAAGCCTTGCCCTTCTCAATGTTCTTCTTGAGCTCGGGTAAGCAGGCAGCGAGAAGCCCCTCTTCAGCGGCAGAGAGCTGGCCAATGGGGTGGATCTTCTTAACACCGTCCAACTGGAGCAAAAAAGAATCGTTCAGTACAGATTAGGACATTGATACAACTAAAAACTCACGCCAAGCTCGACGTTTGATGAGAAGAAATCAATACCCTGATCCTCAAACAGAGGGCTCTTAACGAAAGTGGGCGTAATGACGCCCTTTTCGCCGTTCAAACCCCGCAGGAGCGCGTTGGTGAATTTGGCACCAGCGTAGGCCATGGAGAGAGTGGCACTTCCAGCACCGTCCTTCGCCTTGACGACTTCATCACCACCGAATTGGATGCGGTGCACGAGCTTGTCGTAAGCCTCACCGGTGATGCCCTTGCCATGCGACGATTGGGAGAGAAGGGGGACAATGGTGGGGCCACTGTGGCCACCGACAACAGTCACGGCAGTGTCATTGGGGGAAGCACCGGCGACCGCGGCCAAGAAGCGCGCAGCACGCACAACGTCAAGGGTGGTGACACCGAAGACGTGGCGGGGGTTGAAAACACCAGCCTTCTCGAGGGTACCAGCAACGATGGGGACGGTAGAGTTGACGGGGTTGGAGATGACGAGGATGTGAGCATCTGGTGCAACACGGGCGACAGCCGAAGCAAGGTCGCGGACAATGGAGGCGTTGGTCTATTTTTAATGTCAATATAAGCCAATTCCTTTAAACATAAAAACAGAATCCCAACTCACATTGAACAGGTCATCACGGGTCATCTAGTTCAATGTCAGTAGGTCGACTAATAACGGTTACTCGAGACTTACACCAGGCTAAAACCAGGAATAGGTGAGCAATGGTCAAAGTCGATTAAAAGTTTTATTCACCTTCCTCGGGACACCAGCAGGAATGACGACAACCTTGACACCCTCGAGAGCTTGGTCAAGCTGATCAGCAGCGTAACCGTTTACCTACACGTAGCGGTCAATCCCGCTGGTTCGATGAACATAATGTTACTGAACACGTACCTCGCTTCCGGTGTCGACATGGCTAACATCGGCAGCAACTCCTGGCGCTCCCCGGATATCGTACAAGCTCAAAGATGTGACGAGAGGATCACTTTTGAGGAGTAAGGACAGAGGTTGGCCAATTCCTCCGCCAGCGCCGAGAACAGCAACTTTTGTTCGGTGAGCTGCCGAAGCAGAGAAGAACCGAGAGGAGGGCGCGGCCCAAACGCGAGCAACTGAGCGAGAAAACATGGAAGAATTGACGAGATGGTGGTGGCGGTCGAAGGTGAAAAAGGTCGTTCCGACAGTCTGTCACGGGTTTTCCCAGGTTTGCCCCGGAACTGTTCGGGTCGCATCCCGCAGCCCGCTTCGACGATGACCCTGCTTTCAGCCGTTCTTGAAGAGATTCAGGCTGATTAAGGTATCAGCATTGTTGGTTTATCTAAACAAATTAAGTATATGTTCTTTAACTACTGCTTTTTGCTCGCTTTATGATCAATCATCACAAATCAGTCTCGAAACCAGAAGTTATGCATTATGGATAAAACATTCGGGATCAGAATTGCTACCCTCGTTCCGTTGTCCATGTTAAGAATCCATCGAATCATCCATTTCCATCTACCCTAAAACGAAGCAGTTGAACACACTGGAGGCGAGTCTATACATCATGTTGATGGACAAAAACAGGACTGCCCACGGTCCAGCGGTCCGGCGATTTCCGCGAAAAATGTTTATGTAAACTCCCCTCAGTCCTCCCTCCATCCCGTGTCTGGCGAATCCAGATTCCAAGGCTTAACAGCCGCTTCATGATACCTGCTTCGGACATATGTTGGAATATTTGCACCCTAAAAAAAACTGAACAATCCACAACAATAACCCAAAGAAATGGCAGCGAAAGGTTATCCCAATACACGGCTTCGCGTCGAGGCTAAGGAAAGGACAAGAACATTCGCGACTGCCTCTGAAATTCGCTCTGCATTAGGAACTGATAGCCCGGATGATCTAATTGAAGGTCAGTGGCGAGTCACTTTTCCTGCATGTATTTCCAATGTGATCCACAGCTCTCACTGCTTTGCGAAACCAGTTAACCGTCAAAGCTCAAGAGCTTTCTGTACCACCTCAAGATGCTAGATTGAATCTTGTAAAGCATTGGATAGGGAGCTCACCTGATGTCCACGATCTATTTTCAATTTGGGACAGTCAAACTCGGTGAGCTTTGGTTTTCTTGTTGGCTATGGTTTTTTTCTGATTTTTTCCAAGCGCCAAGCTGCTTTGATTGCGCTCACTATATCCACCTTATCATCGATATTGGTTTTGTTATCGTCCCATTACACGGATCATGCCCTGGGACAGCCCATAACCAAGGCACTCCTCTCCCCAACGCGCCTGCGCCGCCTGAATTCCTATATTGGAGGGGCAAACAATGAACTAATCATCGTGACGCTAAAGTTGTACAATGTGCTGTCGAGCTTTTCTGGTGGCAGGGAGAAGAAGTCGATTCTGGAGGGCTTTGCATGGGAACTCAAGGTGCGAAAATTTGTCCTCTTATTCTTGCAGCATCGAACCTCTTTTTTTTTTGCCTTTTGGCTAGTCCCTGCCAAAGCTGCTGGCCATGAGAAGAAAAGCACACGGTGAAAAAGATAGGACGGATCCATTGTTAAGACCAGGTTCGCAGATAGATTTTTTTCTTTTGCCTTGGCTCATTCTTTAAAGATATTAGAACGCATTATGTCCTCTTTCTTCTCTCCTTTGTTGGTGCAGACACACCCACGCAAATTAAAGCATTGTTCTTGGAGCAGCACCAAGAGCCATTCCTTGCTATATTCAAAGGCTTGAATCAAGACCATTATTCGCTCGCTCGGAAAATCCTGGAAGTTTGTTGGGCCGGAATTTGGTCAGATGCAAAGCTGAAGAGGACCCTCAAGGTTGGGTTATTTAATGAAACGACAGTTGGTCATGTATGTTATCCATTTTAGCCATCTTGCGATGATTGTTTAATCACGGTTTTTAGCTCATCAAATTATACGAAAGAACCCAAGCTGAAGGCGATGATGAGGAGTGCATTCCTGCCAACCTGGTACACCACTTCCTACTTGCCATTTGCACTCGTCCTGGAATTGGGATCTGCTTCAAGGACCGAGCTTGGTACGCCAGGGAAACCGACGGTGACGAGCCTCCGCAAAAAGAAGCAGCCGACCTCAAACACAAATCTGGGAAGATTTACAACAAAATCCTTTCCAACGTCGTCAAAACTCTCAAGGTGAACGAGGATTCAAGGCAGCAAGAATTGGCCATTAAAATTCTTTCGGCCTGCCCAGAGCTGGTTTCAGGGTTCGTCAACCATTTTTCATTTAGCCTTTGCTCGGGTCTCATTCCATTCTAGGTACTGGTCGGCTGCAGCACTCACCCTCGAACCCCGTCTTTCTTCCAAATGGATAACCAATATCGCCATTTTCGGCAACATTATATCCTTACCCCTGCCAGGCTCTTCTTTTTACCTGCCAAACACGCAACTTTACCAACCCACACCCCCGCCACTTTCCACTGTGATAGAGAATATCTTTCCATCGGTCAACACGAAGAACAATTTTTCGAAAGGCCTTCAATCATCGTCTGGCTTGGTTCAGCATTGCACGGCGTTGGCGCTAAACAGATGCCTTGTCAAATACGGAGCTGTCATTGAACATTTTCAGAAGATTGCTGGTGCTTTGGAAGAGGACGTGGAAGAAGGGCAGTGGTACAAGAGATGTCGAGACCTGGAACGGGAAGTACGCCGTCGTGTTCCGGAGTTCCAAGTTGTGGTGGCATTTTCGCAGCAGAAAGTTCGTAGTGCCCCGAACGCCCAAGTTAACGAGGCCAAGGTGGCATTGCTGTCAGAGAGCGCGCAGAGGCTGTTGTGGTTATACCACAAATGTTTGCCATCCCTCGTCGCTGAAGCGCGATTTGATGTTGGGAAATTGCTTCAGACATTTTCGCAGGATTCGGATGTCGTGCCAGGGGCTGTCCATGAAGAGGATTTGCCTGACGCGGCATCTAGGCTTTACCGCGTGCAGAAACTTCATGTGCTTAGGCTCCTGAAAAATAGCGACCAGTTTAATTGGACTGGAAAGATAGGTGGGTATTGTAAATTGGTCTTCTCTAGCCAAGCAAGAAAGCTCATTTTTTTCTTTGAAGCTTCGCTGCCACAAACACCTTTCCGTATACTTCTCAATGGCTTAACTTCAGCTCAGATTCCTTCCATCCGTTCGGCCCTTGCAGGTCTTCTTGAACATATACTGTCCCAGAGCATTCTCTTCCAGGAAGATCGCCACGAGCCCGACCTATGGCTCAAAGCTCTTCCTTCCAGAAGAGCAAATCCTATAGACTTGCAAAACGGACTCTTCCAAAGTGAAGCAGATGCGGTGGCCTCCTTCATCGATGACTGCGTTCAGCGATGTCAGAAAACGCCGTATCGTTACGTGGAAGCTTTGCAACTCCTCCGCAAAACTTCGGTTAGCATAAAACCCGAGCTCTCGGGACGCCTGGAGATGTACCCTAGCCCGCTGTTGATGACGCTCTTGGAGCAACTCGAAGCGAAAATCAACAACCAGTCGCTCACTCCTGCAGACGTCATTGCTATCGCGTCTTATACTAGGAAGCTGCTGTTCAACCTTGCAAGCAAGACCACGGATCTCCAATTGTTGCGGACTATTGGTGACCAGATCCGCGTTATATTGGAGGAAGAGAAACTACCTCAAGACTCCCCTCCTCTTTTGGTTGCTGTGAAGCGAGAATTGGAAATCCTGAACACCAGTCTGTCCTTCTCGATGTTGCCTTCAAACTCCGCAGCGACTTTCAGTGACGGAACCCTCCAGGATTATATATCTGAGGTAGAACGAAGGCCAGTTCGTAAGTGCTACGTTGTTATGGGGGTTATTTATCCTAGACTGATGTCCGCTCTCTCTGTAGCAGTCTCTAAAGCTCTTAGAATTTCAGCAGGCTTGGAGATCGTGGACCGTGTTCGAACACTTCGCGACCCTATTGGCGGCCAGGAATTGAAAAGGCTTTTTGATCTATCTCATGCACTTGACCCATCAATCACCCCTTTGATCCTGGAAAATCTAATACCTGGCCATGCAGACGTATGGCAAGGCCGTGGACCTTCATTTTCCGAACTGCGGTCCCAGTAAGTTTGGCCTCAGGCTTTGTCTTCTTGTATGTGACCAACGTGCCTTTTTAGGCTCAGTTTTGAGTGGCTATATCTTCACTCTTCGAGAGATGATTTGTCGAAAGAAATATGCCAGCAGGCTCTAGCGGAGAGCGTGTTTTCCCATGGGCCCAGGCCGGTCGACGTGACGCGAGCGGTGTTCTTCCTCCTTCACGGCATTGCTGCTTCCCGCCAACAGGATGGATCAATAGTGGACCACCTCGCCATCCTTGCCCGGATCCTGAAGTATTCGAGTGCTGTTTTGGCTTCATCGGACTTCAATACATTGAAAGAGATGGTTTTTTTGAACCCAATTATTTTCAACGACCTCATGATGGCACCCGTTCCTCCACTAGTTCTAGAGGGTGAGTTAAAGCATTCTTTAAAAATTCCTCCCATCTCAACATCGTATAAGGCATACAACGTCTCCTCGCCTCCTCGGTTGATCCCTCTTCGCAAATCGATCGCTTCATGGTTTCTAGTATCAGCCAACACTGGTTCAATATTTTAAAATCCGACATCGATGATCAGACGACAGCGTCGGTGAGTTAGTTCGAAAAGCAAATGCCTGTCTATCCTCTGATGTTTTGTTTAAAAGATATCTATGGGCTGCATCTGGGTCAAATACCTGGAGGCGGCTCAACTTTTCGACCTTCTGGATCACCTCCATCACGACGCTCAGAGTATGCCGTCATTTTCGGTCCTTGAAACGATCCAGGTTATTCTTCAATCTCTTCGCGAAATGATGTCCTTCGATCCACAAGCTGACGGTCTGCTTGTGGATCGGCTCCCTCAACTCCTGTCTCTGAAGTCTGTTCTTCCAAATTCGCATTTACTCGAGGAAATTACGGCACTTGCGATGGAGGCTTCCCTTCCTATCGGTTTGGATGGATGCCCACCATCATTTACCTGCACCGACCTTGTACAGGTGATCAGACGGTCGACAACTCGCTGGTGTCGAAAGGGCCATCGACCAATCGAGGTCGATTTGCACGCGTTGTTGACGCAACCAACGTTTTCTGAATCGACGGTTAAGATTATAACAAGCCAGCTTTATCAAGGGTCGACGGCTTCGCATAAAGTCATCGCCGAATGGTTGGCTTCGGACCTCTGCTCACAACGAAGTTCCGAACACCTCGTACCCATCTTTTACGCCTTCTTCGACTCCGGCTCCTGTGACAGATTGGCCTTGGGGGTTGACTTTTGCCTTCCATTCATTCATCGCATAACAAGTTTGATTGTCGACAAGGGTGTATCCTCCGATTTGCGACTACGAGCTGAAAAGTGCTTGCTCCACATTCTTTCATCTCCTTCAGGCAATGTACTCGATGTTTTCCTCAAGGAAGTGAAGGCAACTTCGAAGAAGGCAATCTCCTTCGAATTGTTGTCGTTGGGTGCACAACTTGGTCAGAGGCTGGGGTCAAAAGCAAAGGACCTTATCGGACTTCTTTCGGAACGAGGAATGCAGTGGTGCATCGATCGATATCCAGACGAGCTAGATGCCGAAGAGTTCCAGAGATTCACCAGAGAATTAAGTAAGTCCGTTTTCCCCTTATATGGTGTTGGTTTGAACCCTACGAATTAGTATCCCTGTTTAAAACGGCTTCCAACTTGAAAACTCACCTTGTGGAAACATTACTCTCGGTCATTATACAACATCGGTTCCTCGACGTGGATGCGCTACGCCTCGCCGTGGCCAGCCTCCCCAATGCACAGCTTAAGGTTTTTATCATGTCGAGATATAGTTTCAAGTATTATTAACCGTTTATTTAGCCTGTTACTGTCAATCGTCACCTCCAAACGGCAATTCAGCACCCCCAATTCTTCAAGGTCTGCGCCAGCTCCTCCCCCGAAACCTCAAGGATTCGGGACGCGATGATTGAATTCCTCGACATCCTTTTCCATCTCCATCCGTTCAACACTTGCCAGATCAGCCATATCGAGCCTCTTGTCAAGGTGTATAGAGGAACTTTATCGACATCAGACCTTCGCATCCTCTCGATTTTCCAACTCTTTGAGGAACAACGAAAATTATCTGTCGCTGCGCTTCTCTCTCGGTGGTCATCGAGCCAAAACGTAACCTCGCATTCGGCATTGGAAGCACTGCAATCGTTGGACCCTATCATCGTTTTGCGGACATGTCTGAACTTTCCTCGATGGCGTCGTTTGGAGGTTCAATCCTCAACCAATCCGGAGCCCCAGGGGCCATCCTTATACGACCCTTTCTTCATCATGCTTCTTTTCACCCAGATGCTTTCTGATAACCCTCCCACGTCAGCCTTATCTTGGATCGAACTTTTCAGAACGAATATCGTATCCTTATTCATTCGGGCATTATCTGCCAAAGATGGACGAACGAGGGATTACGCTTTGTGTCAAATTGTAGCACTATGGAAACACATGGAGGTTCGTGTTTCTTGTCCTGCACTTTGGTTTTCTTGCTAAAAGCTTCCTAGACGGCCGATCTCCAAGAAAAGCACCATGTGCAATATATCCTCGGGCTCATCAAAGACCTTTATCCACCTTTCGCTACCCCCGTCCCCAATTCGCAATACCCTCGCCAGCTGCCTACCTACACGACGCTCCTTCTCATGCATGCCTTCCGCGCAATCTTCAACCCATCCAACTTCTTGTATCCTATTACCGCCCGTTTTCTCCTCCAACGTCCAATGCTCGATACAACAGACGTGCCACTTCTCTTCGGAATGCTTTACAGCAGTTCAGACGAGAACTGGAAAAAGGAACGTGGTTGGATGGTCAGATTCCTTGCCGATGGGATGGTGAGTTCGGAAGACTGGCGAGTGTTGAAGAGAAGGCACACATGGGATTTATTAGCTAGTCTCTTCCAAAGCGCCGATGGCTCCCAAGATGGGGCTTTGAGAATGGGTATCCTTGAGGTGCGTCGTGTCGTCTGCGTGTTTCGCAAGTATTTGACCTACCTACCCACCAGGTATTGGCGAACTTGACATGCAATGCCCAGGCCACGGCCTCGCTAGTCCTGAAATCAGCCCTTCTGCCTTGGATAGAAATGCAGCTTTTGCACTCGAATTCGAAGTCTGAAGGAGTGGAATGGATCAAAATTCTCGAAAATATTCTTGTTATCGTTGACCAAAGCAAGGTCGAAGCGTCAACAAGCGGAGACTGGCGTATGATCATATGTCGCTGCATATCGTACCTCTTCGATGAAACGAAATTTAGTGAGTCCTAGCTCTGCGCCTGGCCTTCAACTCGGAGCTTATTGATTCATTGTAACAGTGAATGTCTCAGAGGTCTTCCCACATGCCGTTCCTGTTATTCTTCGCTTGGCATTGCTCGATGGGCCTCCATTGGCAGCATTACCTTCGCTGCTCGATCGCTCCGTCGACTGTCTGGAGAAGCTGGAAAGCACGATGCAGTTTAATCTTTCGTCACCTTCTATATCCACAACGGATCAAGACATAAACCTCATTCCTTACCCTCCTCATCGTTCGCATTCTATCCATCAGCGTCTTTCTTCGTCTTCTTCTGTTCAGAATGCGTTGCAAACCGAGCCGGATCCACAACAGCTATATGGCGTTCTCCTGGAGATGCTCTGGCGTGCTTCGATGACCCTCGACGGGAAATGCGCTGCTTGGGAGAAATTGACCCCGAGGATGTTGCTATGGAGGAGCATTGCCCCTCAAAATAGTGCGAATGCAGGATCTCGCTTCGAGGTTGCTGAGTGGGCGAGGAGAGAAGTCGTGGTAAATATTGCTGGCGCTGAGTAGGCATTTATCATAACCTGTTCACTATACAATTGGATTTTGACAAAATCACTACTTAGCTGACTCTCACATTTCACGTTTACCTGTTTTGAATAGTCTGTGACGCGCAGAGGTGAATCAGTTTTGGGGTTTGGAGGTACAACCATGCCATTATTGAATACATATTGAATGACTCAAGTTCCATTCCTCGATCTTTTGTGATTATCGGACAAGAGGTGCAGCAGACATGCATTGTCTCCTAAAAACATTTTGCGGAGAGACAAACAAATACTTTCATGATAGCCCAGATTTCGAGTTCCCTGGACGCATATATTTGATTCGAGCGACGTATAAAAAACGCACTGTCGTACAACTAGAGGGTACAAGATATTTCAGGGTGTTGTTCACAGGCAGAAGTGCACAACGTCCAAAACATGGAACCTCCCCGAGATTTGCCAGTGCCAATTATGTATCCTTGTAAAAAAGTCCAAGCACTGACGGCGTTGCCTCCTTCATCCGTAGTCGTAATGGAAAGGAGTTACTTGCTGAGCAACCAGGGACATGTTTCAAATGCCAATAAACCAGAATGACGTTTTCCGTCGCTCCAGCAAGCTCCAGCATCCCCAGGATTCAGAAAAAGGGATAATCATTCATCCAGCTATTCGTATAGGGGTGATACACGAGATGGTCCTAGAAAACCAGAAGGCACAAAAATTGGTCCATGGTCCACGGAAATATTGCGACAATAACATGGTTCCAATGACTGGGAACCATGGTACAAGATCAAGGGTTTTTTATCGCTTGGAGAATTGTCTGAGCAGCCACGAGGAGTAATTTGGAACAATGGCGCGATTTTGCCGGGAGAGACCGGCAGTTTGGAACCTTACGATGTTCCGCGGCAGAAAGACTGAACGAGAGGACGCAAAAAGGCAAGGGAAATTTGAGGCTCTTCACTGCCGAGAAGTTCATGAAAAGTAGGAAATGCGAAGAATGCCAGGAGAATGAAAATGGTGAAGATAGTACACGCTTGCGCAGTGACAGTCCTCCTGTCGGAAGCCGGCCCTCGACATCCGATGAAATCCCTTGCATGAACCTTGAGCCTCTCAGCTGACTGTCACACAGATCATCTTCTCCCAACATAGAAGTTCCCGAGTCAAATGCCAAGGGTTCCCGAGTCAAATGTTGACTCGGGAACTCGTCGACCTTGTGACCGACCGTGAGAGAGGTTAGGTGGCCCACGCGGCGCGTCGTCGAAAAAAAAAAGTGTGGCCTGGGCCGCGTAAGACCGGGTGACGTTGATCAGATGCCGACATGTCCCGGTTAGGAAGGTTGGCGAGGAAGGAAGCATAGGAGGGGACGACACCGAAGCGACGCGGCTGACATGGAGCGATGGCGCGATGAACGGAGCGATAGGCTGGGCTAGCCTCGAGATAAGGTCACGGAACGGCGAGCAACCCTTTTTGGGAAGACAGGGAAGGGAGCGGGAGGGGACCATGGACTGTAAGAATGGTTCAGTAGAAGGGCAACGATGAGGAGAAGAATATGGTATACCAACTCACTTTGAAGTGTAGGCTAACATCAATAACTTGTATTCCGAGCCATTTCAGGAGTAAGCAGTCACCGGCCGTGGAGGAAGTAATTTCGGGAATGAGGAGGAAGGGACAAAAGAAGGGGGGAGGGACGGAAAGAGCAGCGAGCGCAGAAGGGGAATGTGGGGAGAGGAAAGGAAAAGAGCGAGTTGCGGCATTTGATTTGTGAGGCTTTTATATGGTGACGAGTGTTGGCGTGATGAGGCATTTAAGCGTCACGGAGATCTGCGATTGGCTGATGTTAAATTACCAGGACCCCAATCACCTTGAGGCATTTCCCCGAGCCATCCCAACTCGTCCCCGACACACAGAGAGAAAAACAATTTGAGTTGAAAAAAATATTCTAATCCTCAGTACCCCAGTCTCCCTTTCATTTCTTCACTTTTTACCTTCTAAACCAGGCAGAGAAAACATCTGCAAAATATTGGCGTCAGGCGACCAACATAGCACAAGTGAGCTCAAGCTTACCTCGAAAATAGATTCAGACGGTACTCCCCAACCCCGTACACCTTCAATGCCTCTATCCATTCTTGTCCCAAGCATCACGCCCACCACTGCCCCACTTTCTTCGTCGATAATTGGCCCACCGCTCGATCCTGCTGTAGGGAGCGGCGTAAAGAGGAGATGCGAGAGGGCATCATAGGTTCCAGGCTGCCGGAGCAGGAACTCGTCGCAAGTTTGTCCAATATCCAATCACTGTACAACTCACCTGTGTCTCGCGACCTGCAATATCTCGATATCCAATTATTTTCCCTTCGTGCCATTTCCCCCACGTATCACCTATCCAAGGTGTCCATCCAAAATCATCGGGCTTCTTGTGTCTGACGAAATGTGCTCGTATCCTCGCACCCTCGTGCGCTGGATATGGAGACACAGGAAGAGTATCCAACGCACCAGGTGGAATCGAACACGACAGAAGGATCAAATCCGAACGGGGAAGTGCAGAAACCACGCGAGACACGGGGAAGATTTGTAGTCCATTTTCCGAGCTAGTCAGTACGAAGGTACCTGTGGACCTCCTCGAGACGTCCGAGGGCGCATCCGACAATAACAAAGGAGATTGTCGTATCTGCTCCACACCACAATTGCAAGTAAGATACCCTCAATTCGCCTCTCCAGAAAGCGGAACTTGCCTCTTCCAAAGTATGGCCACATGTCAAAATCAGCGTTTCGCCCTTTCTATCCTCGATATTCAAGGCGAACCCAGAAGACAGGGTTATTTTGTGCTCCAAGCCAACCTGTGCACAATGGGCAACTGTGATCACATTCTTGCAACTGTGCGCCGGGTTCGTAAGACTGGGTCGACGGGAATCGGAAGGTCGAGATTCGTAAGGAAGTGTTAAATCCAGCACAGTTCCCGCAGTCTCAATGTACTGCTTGATTATGTCTGGAAGGAGGGTTTTTCGACAATTAGAGGCGGCTTGCAAGACTAGGCTGTCGAGTACTGGTGGGACAGATTCTGAGAATTCATCACGAGTAGGCTCCGCCGGATGGGGTGCTTGCCCAATGATTGAAGGAGAAACTGTCGCATAAGGCCTCTGTGCAACTCCCGCACGAGCAAATATGCCAACTGCCCGGCGTTTCGAGCAGGTCAGAAGCGGAATCGAACGAATCATCGCGGTGAATGGCAGCAAGTGGCATCAAGCCTTGGAAATTCCCCTGTGACGTCAGGGAAAGAAATGCCTCATAAAAATCATCGTTGCAAAGGGAATAATTACATAGGAACCAATTGTATACCCAATTAACCTTTCCCAACGTACCGCTGCTTGTCATATTCCTTCCACAAAGCCTTAAACGTCATCTTCCCACCACCATCCAAAGCAGAAATCATCAGCGAATCCCGACTATGCTCGCTAACCATACTACACAAAGCAAAAATACCAGGCTGCAGTTCCTTCCTCACATCCAGCGGCAAAAGACAGAGTGGGTCATTCATGGCCTCGATATATGCCTTGAGCACATACACCGCATGCTTCGAGAATGGTTTCGCCAGCGACTCGGGTTTCTGGTTCTCTGAAGTTGCTGACGACGATAGAACCCTGACCGTTGTCTTTGTGTTGAGGCTCTCAAGGAGACGGCCTAAAATTTTAGCTTCCTCTGCGCCGAGCGGTTGAGAGGCGCTCATCCACAACGGCTGGGTGTTCATGACGATGGAAGTCTGCTTCGCACCAAGGTGAGGACGACAACTCCGCATGCACAGTAAGAGCTGGCGTAGGATCATCCCAAGGTGGGGAAGAGCATGGGAAACGAGATCCCGTCGAAGGCGGATGAGCGAACTCAGTATAGCGACGATTTTGTGAAAAATGATTGGTTCAGTATCTTGGTCGTGCACCACAGAGGGCGCCAGATATTTCGATAAGAGGAGCCAAATGCCCGCCGCATCCAGTGAGCGCAACGCTGCTTGCTACAAATTAATTCAGCCGAAGTCCGTAAATGTAAGCAAGGCCTACTGCTCACCTGATATGAACAATGCTGGGCGACCATCTCCAGAACCTCCAATCGCAACATTATAGGGCCTCTTACGAAATGATCTTTCTCTGAGAAAATATGTATGCACCTGGTCGCAAATTTCTGGATATGGACGAGTGAGTCTAGAGGGATTGAAAATTCCAGGGTGAATTTCGGAGGAGGCTAGACCAAGGAGAACGTACGTGAGGGATGTTCGCGAAGTAAGAGGGCTGCTAAATGCACGAGGTGCAAGAGATGGCGGCGCAATACCTCGACATTCGATAGCGACTCAGAAACAAGTGACTGCAGGTGGATATAATCAGACAGCTCAAGCCCTTTACAAGCCCTTGCGAGGTGATCGTCAAGTTCCTTTTGACCTGGAAGACAGATATCAGTTTTCAGAATATTCATTACGATTCAGAGCACATACTGGCTTTGTCGACGGCGTCAAAAAACTCCAGATAGACAGCAATGATGAATTCAAGATGTTTAGGGTGTTCTGTCAAGGGCCGAGAACCGATCTCTTGCAACAAAATAGCCAAGGTGGTAACACAAAGTCCGTCGAATTCGAAAGGCTTTCCGACCTTCATAGAACGGAGCACCATGGAGCTTAATTTCTCACCAACAAATGCTATTGTCGTCGCTGAATAGATGCCATCAGTTTAAAGAAATTAATCGTGAATTTAATGGCTCGAACCTGTGGAACCCAGCCATTTTCCCAAGGAAAGGAGGCAATGCCACCCCGAGCACAGGGTGGTGATCTTCTCCAGGTTAACTGAATCCAAGGGCGTCTCTGTCGCGGATATAATGCCAGGCATCAACGACGAAGATATTTGTACATGAAGTTGTCTGAATGCAGCAACGACTTCTTCAGGCAAACTGAGGAATACCACATGAGCAACTGTCTAATGGATAACACAGAGCTTGGAACGAACCTAGTTGGAGGGAATTCCTTGGAGAGAAGATCAACGAGTGCAATGAAGTTGGCCGAAGACATTCCCTGGGAATCGACAAACAAGTCAGGTGGAAACGTTTTCAGGACCTTCAAAAGCGCTCCTGCCCCATGCTTTTTGGAAACTTTGAGCAATTTCCTATAAAGTCATAAGTTCATCGTCAGGACATAGGGAAGTGCTCCAATTTACGAGAAATAAATCTGAGCCAAGTCCAGAGTGGCTTTTGTGAAATCTGGGTTTGACCCGTGTGATGGCATCGGAGTTTCCAAAAGATGAACCAAAAAATGGGCCAGTTCGGTGCTCTGCCAGAATCAAACAAATCAGAGACGTAAGAATTGGAATCGTGGACGGACGCACCGACTCCTGGGCCACAGAACCAGAGTAAATATACGCTCTCTTCAGGAAAATCCGGAGGGTTATCAACACCTCGGTTGCGCCTTGATCATGGTCGGAAACGAGCTGGCAAAGCGCCATATCGGCCTCCACGACCCGTTTCACGAGATCATTGAATAGCTGCCAGGAAAAATATTCCATCGGAATGAATAATAGATAACGATATATTTGGAGCCTCGCTAAATCGACTGCTCTTGGAGCGGTAGCTTCAGGAGTTGAAGTCATTTTGTCGAGTAAATCGAGGAAAACATCTAATTTGACATTAGACAAGTGCGAGCAATGAAATAACGAAGCAGAAACTTACCGCGAATGTTTGGGAGTTCCCAGAATTGGGCCGAATGGAAAACTTCCAATAGAAGATGTTCTGGTCGCAGTTCTTGACTGGACTGGGGGTTAGAAGGGAGCTGAATTGACAAAATGATTTTTAACAGCCTTTCGAGCTGCTTGGACGACGCCAACCGGCTGTAAAAACGTAAATTTGAATATGCTTCACAGGAGCAATCCTTGTATATCAACTCACTCAATTTCTGGCATCCATCTCTCGATTATCAAGTGCATTATTGCAAGAGCAGCCTGGCCCTTCCCACTTTCATCCTTGGTTAAATGGTGGCCGTGGCCAGACCATTGATTTCCGGCTGGAGAGAAGTGCTTTTCAAGATAAAGCAGAAGACGATCGAATAACTCTTGGTGGTTCTGCCTGCTTTCGAGGGATTGTGTGTAGAGAAGTAATCGGAACTGGCAAAACATGTTAATAAACCATCACACCAATTTGGTAAGGAGAGTATGCACCAGCTCTAAGTTTAGCTCGGGGAGGGTGCTATCGTGGAAAGCGAGCTCCAACATTTTCTTGCAAAGCTTCTCGTTGATCTCGACAGGCAGCGCCAAGTTCCTGGAAATATCCAGGGCGTAGAGCAGCCTTAGATTGGCCACCATGGATACTTCTCCAGCCCAAAAATCACTATTCCCTTGTTTGCTGATTGCCTTGACGGATTTTAAGAGGGTGTGGTGTACGAAGTCGGTTCGGAAATCGACGAGTAATTGCTGAACAGTTTTCAGGTTGGTTGAGGAAAGCGACGCAAGTGGCAGAGCGGATAGGACCAGCGAAGATAATTGAGCGACGAGAGAATATGTGATGGCAAGTTCTTCCGCGTCATTTTCGATCGTAGTGCCGATTTTGGTCTTCGCCTTGGATTGTTCCTGCTCGCCATCATGTCGACGTGAAATCCGATGGACCTGTTCCCAAGATGCCTTCAACGTATCGAATACAAGATTCGTCATCGGTATACATTGACCTTCCGTCAAAAAAGATTGTAAAGCCCGGGAAAGACGCTCGAGGTGAGCAGTGCTCATAATTGAACTCGAGAAACATCTCTGGTAGGTCTCACGAGAACTGCAAGGCAGAGTGTTCCGTGAAGAGAGTGACGCGAAGAGATTTTGAATAAAATCTGTCATGGTTCGAGTCTTAGTGTGATAACTCAAAAGAATTCCGAGGAATTCCAGAGGATGCTCGGATGTAGGTATCTGATATCAGTTGTGTTGTCAAAAATTTTACAGAGGGCATTGAAACGTATCCGACGTACTTGAAGGAGAAGTGGCAAACAACGGGTGACGAAGGGTATGACAAGATCAAAGTCAATTTTAGCGATCGTTGAAAGGCATTGGACAGCAAGCGAAGTACGCTCTAGGTAGTCCTCTATCTTCGTGTCAGATATGTAAAATACCAGAAAATGCATTTGCTCTCACGTTTCCAACCGTCATTCAATGCCACAAGGATAAGTTCCAAAATCCGATTGAACGTTATCTGGGAATCCAACTGTTTGCTGCTGAATATATTTTCTCGCTCCACGATCTGGAGGAGGAGGACCCTGGTTTGCCACGCTTGGCAACCTTGGTTCGAGTCCTTTACAAGGCCCAGGATTAACGAGAAAAAACGCATCCCAGTTTCATGGAGCTCGTCTAAAGATGCCCCGGATTGTGCCTGGGACCCCTGGCTGAAAAGTGCTCCTCTGTGTTTCTTATTCGCTGATATATACTGTGCGAGTAAAATTGGGAGGTTTTGCATAACCAAGTCCCCGTCCGTGGAAAATATCTTCTCCAAGGATTCCACAAAGAAGTTTTCATTTTTGGAATCATAACTTTGTCGCAGAACGTCGAGGTTGAAAAGGGTTTCTACACCCGCGTCAAGGATTGCACTCCTGAAGGAGCCATCGTGAGAGGCAGATGGAGCCGACAGTGCCTGAAACCAACTTCTGAGATGAGTTTGCAAGAAGGATTGAGCTAACTATAGTTAAAGGATAGTTAACGAGCGAATAGGTGAATATAATGGGGGCCTGGCACCTTTTTCTTGTTCGAAGAATTGGTCAGGGAGTTGTGATATGAGGTAGAAACCATTCGACCGAGTTTCGAGATGCCCGAGTTGTTGAGACCTAAAGATAGGGTATTGAGGAGCGAGCCGTAGCATTCTTGAAGCAACTCGGTGTTCATCCTTTGGACAGCGATCGGCCAAAGGGTAGAGAGGCATGAGCTAACCAGGTCCGCGATATGCATTTGATCCTTTTCGTCGACGGCTTTGAACAAAGATAGGAACGAAACAACTACAGGTCCAAGAGGGACGCGGTGAAGCAGTGGAATTAACCATGTTTTAGTAGGACGACGCTCTGCAGTGGGCGACGCAGAATCTTGGGACAAGTTTAAGCTCGAGAGGAGTTTCCAATATCGCGCGTCAAAGATAGGATTTATTGGTCTAACAAAAATGGCCAACTTGGTCAGCGGAGGCACTGAACGCAATTAGAATTTCGACGCACACTTCCTTTCCCTTCTCCTTCAGCAACTTTGTCAAAACCCAATCCGCGATGAGTTCGGCTTTGCTCGGAACATAAAAAGACGCGTTATTCCATGCCAACTGGGCAATCTCGACCTTCAAAGGGCCTCCAGCGGTTGGTGGATCTGAAGCACTTCTAAGCGCGCGAACAAAGTCCTGGGAAGACTCGATGGTGTCGAAAGTCGAGTGTTCCGGCATTCCTAGTAAAGACAGGCCCTTGAACAGCCTTTCTTGCAGCTTTCAGATTCCCCTTTCGGCCTTCTAGGAAGTGAGTAAAGTATGTCCGTGTTAGCAGGAGAAGAGCCTTTTTTTTTGGAAGAAAATAGCCCTAACCCTAAAATTGGGCTTGCTCAAGCGGCACCGCGAACAAACCCCTCTCTCGATCTATATGTAACGGACTGTGAAGAAACGTTTGTATTATCGCTTGGTCTCGGCTATCTTGAACCAATGCAAGTCATATCACTCTTCGTTTGAATAGGATTGCCGCATTGCCTCCAGGCAACTCCACGCCGCAAACAAGTAAGTCGTCTTCCTGACTCCGAATCACCAATGACTCACCGGAAGGTTCCCTGAAGAAATTTCTTTATAATCGCCTTGAGTTGCTGTGCCAATCCCCATCTCCCGGTGGGCCTCATCGTCCTGGACCCCCGCCAGGTTCTACATTTTACAAGTTATTTGGCGACGTCAAGGTTGGATGCCCATTACGACCGAAGACCTTGAAACCTGTCAAGGTTTGCAACTAGAGGAACTTGAAGTTCTTGAGGTCGGTCTTGGGCTATTTATAGTCATAATTTTATACTTAACCAGTCTTCAGTCAATTTATCCAGAATGTATCTCCAGCCAGAAGTCGGATGGAACTCTCAAACTCGAGATTCCTATCGAGTTTGGGGCGCCTCGATCGGTCAGCGTGAAGGCCTCTGGCCCAAATGCACCTTATACGAGCCATCATGACGAACTGCTTTCCCTTACCGTTTTACCTCCTATCCTTCTTGAGGTACTCTTACCCCCATCATATCCACTTTACCTGCCACCCCGCATTATTTTGATTCGAGCGGCCAATAATTGGTTGGTCAATAACATGGCCCTTCAAACAGCCCTCTCCCAGAAGTGGGAGTCTGGTGAATCTGTGTTGTATGGTTGGGTCGAATACATCCGCTCCGGAGACTTCTTCATGGACATTGATTTAATCTCGAGCGACAATGTTACCTTCCAGTACGTTCATCCCCGTTTTATCTCTCATTGATATTGATCTATCCTTTGGCAGGATCCCCCATCCCACCCCACAACTGCTTTCCTCTGCGCTAGTAGAATTTGATTCTTCCTCCAAAACTGCTCAATTCTCCCAAAATTCTTATCCTTGCTCCATTTGTTTAACCCACCTCAAAGGCCACAAGTGTCTCCAACTTTCCTGTAATCATATCTTCTGCCGCTCGTGTCTGGAGGACTTTTGGCAACTGTGCATCGCAGAGGGTGATGTCGATCGTGTTGGATGTCCGGATCCAGTTTGTGTCAAGGAAGGAAGGTTGGCATCTCAAGAGGAAATAATTCGAGTCGTCCCCGAGGCTGAGGTGCAGCGTTGGAGGTGGCTAAAAAACAAGCAAGAGCTTGAACGAGGTCAGCCAAGCCGCCGTCGCTCTCGAAACTCCCCGTTGACCCTCTTGGTATAGATCCAACGATTTTGCACTGCCCCGTGCCATTTTGCCAAGCTCTCGTTCAGAAACCTGTCGGAACTGATCCAGAGTCCCGGTGGGATGCGTTCAGACAATGCCCTACCTGCTCTTTTAGTTTCTGTGCATTCTGCAAGTACACTTGGTAAACAAAATCTTTGTTCTCAAACATATGGAGCTTTCTGAATCGTACCTATAGGCATGGTCCTATTTCTCCCTGTCCGATCTCCCATACAGAGCAGCTCATCCAGGAATATCTCAAAGAAGATACGGAGGGACGAAATACGCTTGAGCTCCGCTACGGCCGACGACTGATCCATAGCCTCGTTGCCCGCTACGAACAAGAACAATCAACTAAGCAGTGGATTCACTCTTCCACCACTTCTTGTCCTGGATGCAAAAGCAGCGTCGAGAAAAGCATGGGATGTAATCATGTTAGTAAATTGTTCTCTTCTCTTTTCGTGTCTCCTTATAACTTGCTTTCCGTAAGATGACATGCACAAGATGCAAGCATCATTTCTGCTATCGCTGCGGAGATAACCTGAACCCCGACGATCCCTACGCCCATTTTTCGGTCCCTGCCCAAAGGTGCTACAAGAAACTCTTTGATTGGGATGAGTCGAACGAAGAAGAGTGGGCTGCCTGAAATTCGTAGTCGGTCTGTGCGCCGATTTTTCCACCTTGGGCTGGCATTGTATTATATTGGCTGTATCTGTAGCGTACCTATAATATGTATAATATGTATCGAAGTCATGAAGGAAGTCATCAGCAAGATACTTTACGCATCGTCTCTTGGATACAAGGATGCCCTAACCCTAGTTTTGGGTTTTAGCAGACTCTTTTGGATTTAACCCCTGTCGAACGTCCAACCTTCACACCAGCATGCTGTTGAGGTAGCCCAATCTCGTCCTCTATGCTCTGGTATATTCTGCTTTATAAACAAACTACGCCTCCTCCGTGAACTGGACCCTTGGAACTTATTGGAATAACAGTATCCATTTGGAAAGCCATGGCAATTGCAGATGATGACGCGCCAGATATCGAAGAATGCCTGTCCATGCAGAAGGAGGAGTTCGAAGTGCTTGAGGTGTGTACTCCGAAGGCTGTAATGTTGAGGTGCTAAAGCTGACCTGGTTTACTACAAGTCTATTTTTCCTGAATACCTCTCAAGCCGGAGCCTTGATGGTACTCTCAAGCTCGAAGTTCCAATCGAGCTCCCGACTTCGATGTCTGTAATCATTTCAGAGCCAAGCTCATCAGCGATGGCCGCGGCACCTCTGCCCGAGAGGAAACCCACCGTTATGTCGATCTCGATCTCTGCGCTACCTCCACTGCTGCTTCATATTATTTTACCCCCATCCTATCCCATCCGTTCACCACCGGAGATCAGCTCACTCAGAGCTTCCCACTTATGGCTGCCAGATATTCAACGACTGCAGGCTGCGCTATTGGAGATGTGGCAAGCAGGCGAACCTTTACTTTACAACTGGGTGGAATACATAAGGACCGGAGAGTTTCTCGAAAAGATGGACCTACTATCATCAGCAAATAATGAGCTCATCGTGTGAGTAGGCCAAACTCTAGTTCGGCCCCGCTGAATCTGCTTGTCGTGAAGGTTGTCACACCCAGCACCTCGTCTCATCGCACCATTACTATCAAGTTACGACAAATCATCACAATCTACCCAATTCTCGCAAAATTCATATCCGTGTTCTATCTGTCTTACGTGGCTCAAAGGATCCAAATGTTTACAGCTTATATGTAACCATATTTTCTGCCGATCGTGCTTGGAGGACTTTTGGAAGATGTGCATAGAAGAGGGCGATGTCAGCCGAGTTGGCTGTCCGGATCCGGAATGCGTGAAAAAAGGAAGCGAAGCTGGAGAAGAAGAGGTAGCCAGAGTGGTTACGGAGACTGAACTACAGAGATGGAAATGGCTGAAGGAGAAGCGAAATATCGAAAGAGGTGGGCACGATCCATTTGTAAAGAAGGGATCTGCTGAATTACCACATAGACCCGACCGTCGTTCACTGTCCCGTCGCGGTGTGTCAAGCTCCGGTTTCGAGACCTACGGATGTCGATACGGAATCGGGTTGGAGCAGACTCCGGCAATGTCCCCAATGCGCTTTCACATTTTGTGCTTTTTGTAGAAGAACTTGGTGAGTAATCTCGGTGCACAGCTTATTAAGGCTCATTCGTTCATAGGCACGGGCCTCTCGACAAATGCCCGATTGCGCAATACGAGTACTTGGCTCTGGAGTACCTGGAGGCCGAGGAAGGATCAGACGAAAGACTTAAACTAGAACGTCGTTTTGGGAAGGCGAACATACGACGACTCGTGGCGACGTTCGAGGAGGAGAAGGCGAATCTGCAGTGGCTCAAGGCTTCAACGATGATGTGCCCAGGCTGCCAGTGTCATGTAGAAAAGACGTTGGGGTGCAATCACGTATGTATAATGAGATTCTCAAATTTCGAACGACACTAACAAGCAGACCAGATGACTTGTTGGAAGTGTTCGCAACATTTTTGCTACAAGTGCGGGCAGAGACTGAATGGAGAGCAACCGTACAGCCACTTTTCGAACCCAGGGCTTGGGTGCTACAACCAACTGTTCGATGTAGTAGAAGTGGACGAGGAAGATTGGGAGATAATGGAATAGTATATAAAATATCTGAGTCGCGGTTATGTCATGTCGGATTTGAAAGCCCGCGGTATGTTTTTGAGCCGCGCCCTGAGACAGAAATTGGTGTTGGTGTGTTCCTAATCGTATTCTAAGTTGTCTCTGCTTTCTTTCGTCCTCTCTTCCTTCATCTTCACTCGACTGGGCTCGAAAAACTTGAACATTGATACCACTTTGTGTCAATACCCGCCTATCCAACATACCCGCCTACATCCACCTCTATAATGGACGTCTACACCACATCTTTTACTTATCCACGCAGGTCGCGTCATATTCATTCCCCTGCTTCCTCTCTCGACTTCCAGCCCTCCGACCTCAAGCCCTCTTCCCTCCTCGACCCGTTTCCACAACAAGCGCAGCATCTCGGTTCAAATCTCCTCGACGTCCCCGTCCCCGCAGATGCAGAGGCCATCCAAAAGCTCGTCATGATGGCCATGTCCTTGCACGGTTGCCATGTCTCATACTACTTGGTCGATCAAGGCAGAGGCTGGAACTTTCACATCAGTGGAACCTATCAGCAGGTCATGATCACTCGTGGTCTCATCTTGAAGGAATGTCCCATCCAGGTCAGTTTGTTTCATACGTATTCTCCTGCCGCTCGCCAATACCATCTCCACAGCACCGCGCAGCAATCAAGGTGACGCGGTCCGAGATCCTCGACTCCCCATTCTCGAAGCCTACTCTTAAGCCTGAAGTTCGGCGCAGGCTAGATGACATTGCTTCCCAAACCTTGGCTCACATTGCCGTCGTCAACAGTCCCTTGGCGCTCTCAAACCGCACCCCTCCCGACGGAATCAGCAGTAGCGCCGGTTGGTCTGGCTTGGAGACGGAAAGGGTCTGCGAATTGGTTGTCACCGGAACGGAGGATGCTGTTGACCTCGCTCGTGTTCGTTTGTTGGTTATGCTCGATGAACTGGTGCGCCATTCATCCTTCATCCATTTATTTTTCTTATTTGTCTCATTTGGTTTTTAGAGTGGTCTCCATTCCGAGGTCTGCGAAATTGACCATAAACTGCACGCTATTATTGCTGGTCGAAAACGCAATGTTTTGCAGTCAATTCAAGAAGAGACCGCGACGAATATCTATTAAACCCTTCCCCCTTGCAGGATCTTATGGGCCCGGACACCACCACCACATCCTCGACCGGTGCCCGTAATAGCAACGTCATTTGGATTACGGGCGAATTCTTTGGAGTTCAGCGGGCTCGAGACATGCTCTTCCAGGTCTCTGTGAATAAGGTCGGTTTCGCGTGCTGGCCGTATTCTTGTCGTAACCTCATCTTCGCAATTGTAGACCAAGTCAGTTATATCAAGAGATACGGCTATTCTTCCTCGCAAGTTGGACTGGATGGTCACTGACCGAGCAGAAGACCTAAAGACCATCATGAGCGACAACGCGACCTTTATCCAGTTTCCACCGTTGGGCAGTTCTACGAGTCTGATCACAGTCTACGGCGATCACAGGGTCAACATCCAGCGTACCATTCGCTCCATCATGCAGCTTGTAAGTCAAAAACTTTAATTTGACAGCGAATTCCCTTTCACGTCGGTGACACTTTGTTTAGGCTTGCCAATACTACGTCGGCTCCTTTTGGTTGTTGCCAGTCCAGTTCAACGCGCTCCTGCCGCCTGCGAATCTCAATCCTTCGACGATTACTGCTTTACTCAAACAAATTTCGATAGCTACTGGTGCCGAAGTTGTTTTCAAGAGCATGTGCTTCGAAATGCACGGCCTGGAACACGAAGTACGCACCGCGGTGAATATGATCATGGAATTGGACGTTATCAAGGTAGCTTTTAACTATAGACACTTTTTTGTCTGGGTTGACTAATCTTGGTCCGTCATTTAGGCCTTTCACCATGAGATTCGCTTCCAGATCGAACTGTCGAATGAACACAGAGATTTCATCAGCGGCAAGAAGAATGGGAAAATCAACAAGATTATGCAAACTACTAACGTCAAGATAAAGTTTGAGACATTTAACGACCACAATTTCCTCATCGACATCGCCGGTCCCGATACCTCTGTTCTGCAAGGTCTGACTCTGCTGCAAGAGGAACTCCCCGCCGAGATCTCTTTCCATGTTCCTGAAGGGTACCACAAGCGTATCATCGGCGTCGGTGGCCGCAGCATTCAGCGTATCATGAAAAAGTATGGTGTATACGTCAAGTTCTCTAACGCCGAGGAGTTTGCCGCACTTGGCGGGTATAACGACAACGACGACAATGTTGTGGCTCGAACACCGGCCAAGAACGCAATTAACCTGGATAACCTCAAGCAGTCCGTAATGGAGTTGGTCAATCCCAAGGTAACGTACCCCGTTCGCGATTCCTACTACGAATGTACGCTGACTCGACTCAGGATAAGGACTTTGTGAACGAGACCGTATCGATTCCTCGCCGGTATCACCGTACATTGTTGGGCGAGAAGAGCATTTTTATTCGTGACATTGAGACCAAGACCAACTCCCGTGTCCGTTTCCCTGACAAGGAGACTGCTTCCGACGTCGTCACAGTGTTCGGGCCTGAGAGCCAAGTTCAGATTGCAGCTACGATGCTTTTGGTGCGTACCTCATACTCGGCCTGGATGAAAGTCAACTAATGTTACATTAGGATCACGTTCCCTTTGAAGCCGATATGGCTGTCCCACCTAGCACCGAGCTTCCTCGTGTCTGCGCTTCGCCCGAATTCAACGCAGTGGTGGAACACATCAAGCGCGAGCTGCAAGTCTCGATCACCCCCAACTTCAAGTGGGCTGGACTTGCCAATGGGAGCACCGGCACGGAGACCCCTACCGAATATTCCTTCAAATTCCGGTGCCAGCGAAGCAACAGCGATTTCTTGATTACCGCTCGTGAAATGTTGGAACAATTTTTGCAAAATCATAACGTTCATGTCTATCCCTCTCCGACAGCTCACGCCCACAAGAAGAACGACTCCTTCGCGGAAGCGTTCCCCCACTTTGACAGCAAGGTACTCTCGACTGCAAGGACACGTGGACATGGCATGTACAGCTTTCTTTTAACCTCGGCTGTGTGCTTATCTCTATTATAGAATCTATGGACATGGGTCGATCAGATCTCATGGCGGATCGCAGGCTCAGGCTCGCCAGCTCCTCTCCAGACGTCAAGGCCTTGTTCAACGCTCCAGCCTACATTTATGGCCATGAGACGCAAGAGGATCTCGAGACGAACTTCATTCCTGCAGGCCCACCAGTTCCAGGCCTCGACTACTGGACCCCACTTCCGCCTATCGTAAGCAATCCTACACTTTGTGTGTAACATTCTCGTGCTGACGTTCTAATTTTTCAGGGAACTGGTATGCCCCATCGTTCAAGGCATTCTCAAGACGCAATCAAACGTGGCTCAGATTCGCTCCTTGAAGCTAAACTAAAGGAACAGATCACCAAACAGCCCCGTTCCATGAACAATCGCGCCCAGTCTCTAGATTTAACCTACTCGCTCTCTCGAATTACAGAGTCTGGGTCCGGCTTTCAACCTCCCGACTCGCCTACGACCTCAACAGGTGGGACCGGCGGCAACTCGAGTCCCAACTCGGCCACCGCGCCTTCCTTCCCGAGCGTTTATGGGCCGCCGCTATCAGCTCGTTCTTCTGCTGTCTTTGGATCAACAACGACCCAGTCAAGGGCCAGCGCTCTCGACGAGGAGGCTGTTGATGAAGTATCCCGAGTAATATCCAATCTCGGCTTGTAGATAAGACTATTCCTTCTCCTCATCGGACGATTATCACGGGGGGGGCTCTCATCGACAGCGACAGAGCTGCGAAAAAATGGATGTTATATCCCTTTTCGATGTAACAAAAGTATCTGCATATAGTCAGACCATTGTCGTGTTTTTTTATATATACTGTTACTGCTATAGCTTCACTTTGTTTATCTATTACCAACATTGTTTCCATTCCTCTCCTCTCTCTTTCCTCCTCGAGTGCTGTGTCCTCCCATCTCTCTCTTTGTTGTCGTCGTGGTCTGTACAAGGTCCTTCGTCTTCTATCCCCATCACTTACTTCCCTTGTCTGTACACATAGTTACCTTATCCTGCAGCAAGTGGGCTGGTCATATCCTTATCCTCTTACTAATAGAATGGGTGAATAAACCGTGTCCATGGATAGAATTACAGCAGTGTTTCTTTTATTTCGTGAATCGGGCTAAGTAATAATCCACGGAACCTCGTAAAGAACGAAATCGAAAAATTCTTGATCCATGAGTGTCTGGTATTCCCCAATGAAATCTTCGGCCCCAAGTTTCTTCCCATCAGCCGCATTGGATCTGGGCCGAAGGGAAGCGAACTGGGTTTGAAGAACGTTGAACAGCTTCTTGACATTTTTCGGATCGGGCTGAGATGGATGAGTAAAAATGGGGGTGAAGATATGAAGGAAAGATCTCTGTACCTTGATAACAATCCCTAGGTATTCGGCTGGTAAACCGTACCGTAGGACGCTCTCCACGAAAAGGCGGATGACCTTGAGGTGCACCAGGATTTGGAATGATTCTGAGAAATTCGTCCGGGAGAGCCTCAAGAGCTCCGTCTGGTTAGAATATGCGTTAGTTCGCGCTGACCGAGATTCTGAACTTGCCGCACCCATAGTTCCTTCTCCGTCGTTCTTGCCACCTCCAAATCTTGTTGTTCTTTAATAACGTCCTCTTCATTATAAACAAATTCGCGGACGATAAACCTTGGAATCGAGTTGGCCGGAGTCTCCGCAAGAAACTGATGAATGCAACTCACTTCTGCTCTCTACACTTCTGCACAAAATCGTCGTGCACACGGCGGAAGGCAACCACGCTGAACAGAGAGAACTCGTCGTCCGATGCTATCAGTCTATATAAATAAGTAGAGAATCAGCACGACTTCCAAGGAGAGTTTGGGTTGAAAACGCACTTGGATGTTCGAGGAACAATCATTGGTGTCAACCTTTCGTATTTGGCATTCCAGTCCTTGACAAGAGCCCTTGTGATCGATTAATGCAATCACGCAGAAGGGATGCTATCGTCTTACTTTGGTACGGCTACCAAGAGGGTCTCCATGTATTCCGAATCTTGAATGAAGTCGTTTTGCGATACGACATCAGCGAGCGACCGCGTGGACAGGTTACCACTGTTGCTTTGGTCAGGAATGCTAAATTAAGAATCCAAATGGACGTACAGTTTCTTCCGTTGCATTTGGGTCAATGAGCCCTTGACTAGGTTGTAGTTGTTCAACTTCGCCTTCAGGGCACTGTCGATTGAGATCATTTCCTGTACGCGTAAATCTTGATTGAGTGCCGATATATAAGATATGTGTCTGATGACATGCCTTGTTCAGGATGTCCACCAAATCACGCAAACCCTTCTGGATATCATAACGTCCCTCATTCCATTTCCAACCATTTAGCAAATAACTATCCACGCTCTTCTCATCAACTAAGATGTGTTGCTCGAGTTTGGCAGGGTCATTATTGAGGAGATTGCGCAGGGTGTCGACTGACTTTGCAACGGTCGTTGTAAAGAATCCTTCTAGCTTTGGAAGGTCCTCCGAGAGAGAAATCAAAGACTCTAACGTTCCTGCCTATAAAATGTTTTGTTCAGAACTTGAACCGCGTCCAAATCGGCAGGGTTGACCCGACCTTGAATGACGGAATGACGAGTTGACCGATAATTCCTGGGGACAAGGCGGGCTTGCTGCGTCACCTTTGAGAGCACCTCCTGGTAGGTTCCATGTGGGTTATGGCCCTGTGGAACGCATATGAGCCAGGTGCTTTGATCTGAAGGCATAGGGAAGCGGTACAGCACAGTACGGACGTCGAGGATTGCATTCTCGGATTCTGTTGATTCCTGTTATCTTCAGGGGCTATCGCCTGAAGCATTCGATCGCCGTCTACTTTCTCCATGATGGCACTGTTCAGGACCAGCATTCGCGTCTTTCACAGCTCTACCCGGAAAATGACCACTTCTTCAGTTACCAGGGCGCCGTTCCTCCTTTCTCCCAACCAAGTTAGCGAATTGACTAATTCTGGCCATACGCATTCCGTCTCTCTCCTGGACTCAACATGGTTCATGCCAAACTCACCAAGGAATGCCAAAGACGAGTTTCTGTCCAAAAGAATCCGTGGGGCTCAGTTTCTCGATCTCGACGAGGTAGCAAGTTCTCATGAGCTCGGTTTGAAGCATATGATGCCAGACAGTCAAACATTTGCGAGAGCGTGTGGTACGTGAAGCCGTCCTTGACCATTTGCACTTCCCTCGAGCTTCCATGGGCCCTAGAAAAACTTGGGATATCTCCGTCGACGCATGTTATTATGTGAAGCCTCTCCGTCATGATTCCATGGTTTTCGGGCTCATTTCCAAGATGTTGAAGATATGATTCCCATGGTGTCTTTTCATCCCCCCGCGCATTGTTCATGTTCAGGAGCTTTGGTCATGAGAATTCGAGTATCATCGATGGCGGACTTCCCCGGTGGGTGGATGAGGGCCACCCCCTTGATACCGCTGCGCCAATTCTTCCCGAACCCGGAACGTACGGCCTTCCGAATCTCAAGGAGGGTGCGATCAAGAGTAATTTCTCATCCTCGTTTTATCACGACCGTTCTCTCACGCGGGAATTCTCCAGATTACGATGACATAGTGGCCAATTCCCAACATGACCCTGCAACAAACGGACACGTCGAGCTCGTTCTGGATGCTCGACCCAAGGGCAGGTTCGTCCTTGCATGATAGTCATCTCAATAACTCAAATCTATCTGGGCTAGATATACTGGAACCGATCCGGAACCTCGTCCAGGCCTTTCCTCAGGCCATATACCCCACTCATACTCTTTGACCTTCAATCTCTTCTTACAAAAACACAAAACTAAAACAGGGCAGGAATACTCGACATTCCTTCCACCTTCTGAAATTAAAGCCGCTTTAGATAACGCAGTTGGTACTGCGGAAGCCAACCAAATCATCAATGGGCAGCGCCCGGTGGTGACTAGCTGCGGAAGTGGCATGACTGCGGGTGTCCTTTGGCTTGGATTGCAGCTTTTGGGAGTAAAACAAGTGGGTCTGTATGATGAGGTGAGCCAGGGAGTTCCTGATCGTTACCCATTGAATTGAACCCCTTTCTTTTTCATGACAGTCCTGGACCGGATATTCCATGCGACCAACCAGCCAGATTCAAAAAACCTCCTAGGAAATAATCGGAAACGATTGTAGATCGATGTGTTGCTACTAATTGTGAATTGGGCCATAAAAAAATTGAATTGTCTCATGGTGTTTCACGATATGTCAGCCATGCATCCTCCCCCTTCCATGTCGGTCAGGTCTTCAATCCGGAATCTCATCCAGCCAAAATCGAGCCGCCATCCAATTGTATGTGGATTGCTGGGAATACCAAGCGCACTTGATCGTTGGGTGGCCACGGACTTCGCTGTCCTTCGTGATCTCATTGACGATCGCGATGACCGCAATATCTGGTTACGCTGTGCATCCAACCGTTCGGAAAGTGTTCTCCTGGGCGACCCTACCTGTGATAGAATTGTTTTCGACCCTCCAAAGTTCGAAACTGTCGAAAGCTCCCCCGTTGAGCTGCGAGCCAGGGACTTGGTTGAAGTTTGCCATGCAGCAAGGACGCTTTCCGAAGAGGACGTTCTTATCCTGGTTTTGGTTGGTGACGGAGAAGGAGACGGCGTGTTCATAATTGGCAACGATGGTGACGAGAACGACTGTGAGCTATCGAAGGAGGAGTTGGAACTGGCTTTGCGTAACGTGAAAGCGACTGTCTGGCTAATCAACACGGCTTGTTACTCTGGAGCATGGGAAAGTCCAAAGTGGACACTGCTTGCTGCTGCACAGGATGACGACGCTCCATCCTCAGATGTTCTAGCGTCTGGAAAAGCCAGGGGTGGTTTTTTTGCGAACGTGGTCATGGCGCAACACGCCGATGAATTTCAACTGGCTGCACCTTGTCCATCGGTCGACGATAGTGAGAATCAGCAACGTCTACATGGTTTTGGCCCAGGCGAGGCAGTAAAACCTTCTTGCTCTCCCAGGATTCACCTGGACGACGTTCTACACCGTGTTCCGGCTTCGCCTGCAGGTAGCGAAACACAACCTCTGTCAGCAAATGTGAACCCGGTTGGCTCGTCTTCGCCACATTCTTCCGTTAAATCATCACTGACAACATCGAAACTGTCCGATGAAGACGAAAAGCAATTAATCAAGCTTGCCCAAGATCTCTTCCGATTCACACCCATCCAAACTGCCCGGGAAACCCCTACAATTGCGCTGTGCCACAGAATTCTTCGAGGTTGCAATCCACTCGACGATGCAGAAAAGTCTTGTCTCTTTTTAGTCTTGAAGAACCGGAAACAATACCAGGAGCTTGCGGTGGCCATTGCGATGAACTTGGGATGGCGTGAATTCATAGACAAGTTGGGTAGGCCAGATGGAGAGCAGGCACGGCTGAGCTCGATGTTTGCCCTACAAGATAAGGCAGAGGCAAGCGGTTGTTTGGTAACTATTGTGATCCACCGGCATTCTTTGGGTCGATATTCAGGATCTGCAGGTTGGCTTGCACGTATCTGGGAAGCTGCTGGGTCTCCGAGCATTGCATCACAAGATTGGAAGTTGGCAGTTAAGGAAAGCCATCACCAACTTGGATTAACATTGTAATGTACTACTTACAGTAAATTAGCTATGGTCTATCAATTCTAAATTATAGTCTACATCGCGCGCACACTTAAAAATTATACAGAAGCGTAGCGCGACTTGCTTTTGGTCTTGTGACCCAATTAGCGCGACGCGTTTGCAACGCGTCTAATTAAGGAGACTCACCATAACACCGTCAATAATTTAACTCCAACGCATTACATCATTCTGTCCTTGTACTCCAATGTGATTTATTTTATTGCAATGACTTGAAGAACGAGCCTACCCCTACTCCAGGTCTGCAGTGGAATTTTGGGGAACTGGCCTAGATTTAGCTGGGGCTGGGAAACACGTTGGATCCAATCAAATGGGGTTTGATTCATTGCCAAAAGAATGGTTTTACATTTCGCGTAAGACGCTTGGAACTACATTGTACATATATTATGAGGCCCGACATGGTAAAACAAATGCTAGTTAGTAGGTGGTTAGAGATGGGAGGGTGGATGTGCACACTAGGAATACATAAATATGTTTAACGATAAATATTAGTACTGTTGTGGACTTGTGCCCACTGTAATCTGTTATCACGATTAATGACATGTTTGTAGCACGGCCATGAACGGTGGATGTCGCCTCTTCGCTTTATTCTGGGCAAGAGCGGCTTGAAGAGTACATTAGATTAGGTGACGATTCCTGATATGTATTAGGAGAGGCTTACGACGACCACTATATTCGACTTCAACTCGGTGTAATTTAGCCTTACGAAGCAGGGTTACACGCCAGCTAGGTAACCGAAGAGAAGTCAGCGCTCGGGGTACTACTAGACCGGATTAAATGAGCTCTTACCTCTCTAGTAATAGAGCGTTATAGCCACTCTTCGTTATCTCTTTTAATAGTTGTTCACGGGCAAATACAACAGCATTGCGAAGATCGTTTTGTTGCCTCGCGTCGCGTTTAAGCTCGAGAACATAGGTCCTCCGCACATTGGTATCTTTAACGGAGACAAGGTCAAGGTCTATCGAGGAAGAAGTTAGCGCAAGTCGTCCCCAGATGTTCCTATCTCACCTTCATCTTCATAGTACATCGGAACAGGATCCACGCTCCTACTATCGACGACCTCCCAAGGGGTTTCTTTACGACGGAACAGCAACATGGTTAAATGGGTTGCGGGCGCAGACTGCCAGTGGCGACGAAGCTCGACGAGGAACAGTGGTTAGACCAAGGAATGAACGCGGGGGTGATTCACATTGCAACAGGCTCTTCGATATGCCAACCTCTTTATAAGATTGTATATTCCCGATTTGGCGGATGTGTCACCGCCACAGACGATTACTCGCAGCACAGGACTGCGCGAACATATTTGACAGCCATCAACGCTAGAAGGAGATGTTATTCCATCTCGCAACCTACATACTTACTTCGGGCTCTAGAATGAACGCGGTATCTTGGAAGGACCGCAGAAAGGACATGCCTAAGCATCAGGCCGGCATCATGATCAATCAGGTGCTCGGAGTGTCCTGTCGTTTCAAGATAACCCGCGTCCGGTGGAGGAGTCAGAATGGGGTTGAAGGGGTTAGTTGACTTGCGAATGCCATCGGCAGACTTACCGGGATTCGTGTCATGGATGATGGAGAAACGGATGAAGACAGAACGCGCGTAGACTTGCATGACTCATGTTCTGCTAAAACGGCAATTATCACAGACGATCTATCCCGCTTACTAAATATCTTGAACCAATCAATGCCCCGGTTCGGGCGCTCACCACGAGGGAACGCCCCAAGGGAAAGCTCGTGCTCGTCGGGGAAGATCGGAGGAGTCGTTTTCATGGAATATCATTAATTCCGGATAATGTACTAGAAATTATCAACGCCCAACATGAGTAAAAAGGGGATACATGGTGGTACATACTTAAGTGTATAAGTACTCTCGAAGCTCTGTCTTGTCATGCCGATGATCATGACTGATGATGACAAGCCTTGCTATTTATAGCTTGGCTTCATAGCTTGGCTTCGCGTCGGACCGGTGTATTTAGTTACTTGACATTTTTTAAGTACTGTTCGCTCTTGCCTTGAAAGCTTGAACGTTTGAACAAGTAAGCGAGATCTAATTTAGAGCTCCAGATACGGCAGAAAGTCTCGAAACCACTATCCTTAGGTTGTTAGAGAGGAAAATGTGGAAATATAATGAGATTAGCGCGCGGCTCCAATACTTCTGCGCCAACGGCTTGCAGCGTGCAGACTTCCGGTACTGTAATTCACCTTCAGATCCGCGGAAATTTTTTAGAATGTTCAAATGTTCAAGTACTACTTTCGAGACATTGAGCTTCGAGACCATAGCCGAGCTCCGGGTGTGTTCACTTTCGGCAGCGCATGGATTACTTGGAATTGAACCAGTTTTTAACATCATTTCATATTTCGAGGTACTTATCTCGAACACGCCCACATTCACATGAAAGCGCACTTGCGGCCGAAAGGTCAAGCTTAGGAACATGTTTCCATACATCTCCTATAAAGCCGCCAATCCAAGAACAGCTCCAATAAGCGTGAAGGGTATAGCCAGGGAAGACATGGCGTATTCTCTAACTCCAAGAGATGATGGTTTGGGGGTAGAAGCCGCTCCAGTTGAAGTGGAAGTGGCGCCGCTGGAGGTGGCGGTGGAAGTAGCATTGGTACAGGAGACATTCGTCGGTATGGTGAAGCTGTTACTCAGAGTCAAGTCGGCACACTAGAAGGCGACGGAAAAATCAGGAAGTCGGTCGTTTAATTCAATTGCAAAGAGGGAGAGCTCACCTGGTATAGTTGGCCATCACCACCGTCGAAGACAATCTTTGTCGTTTCGGTGAGTTTGTAATAATAACCTATCAGAGCAAAAGCTTACCTGAATGGTGACATTTTGGCCGGTGCTCAGTGAAGTTACATTGGACTTGCTAAAATCGAGGGGGATACAGAATGCGCCTTCGCCTTGGATTTGGAAAAAGCTGTTAACCTGGGAGAAGTTATTGAAGGACTTCGGATCAGGCAGGGTCGAGATCAACACTCCCGCTAAAAAGGGAACGGGTGTAAATAACTTGTGGTGTCAAGAATAGAAACCCTGGCTGACCAGTCCATTTGGGGTGTTCCGAATTTAAGCTGAAGAAACCTCCACTCAGAGGAAACTCTGAACGATTAGAGACTGCGGTCAGGTATCCATCTAGCGCAAGGTAAATATGGTAAATTCTAGAGTGAAACTGTGGGCCCAGCGCGTACCGCAAAAGGTTGGTTCATCGTCTTCAACGAAGACCCCACGGGGAGGTGGGTACTGCAGCTGAAAATGTGCATTCACAGCGGCTGCGAGAAAAGCGAAGAGGAAGACGAGGGTCGAGTGCATATTAGCAGTGCCTAACTGTGCTCAAATTGTGCTACCTAAACTCTGAGAATTATTTGGCTTTATACTAAAGCCGTGATTACAGTGAAAAACTTTTTTATCTCTAAGGGATCTATTTTTATCCATGATGGGTGATCCATGAAGGACACGCTATGCACACATGATGTGATCTGACAGTTATTTTTTTCAAAATATAAGGACCGTGGCCCGTGAGACCGTTATAATGGCCTGTGCCTCAATATACTTAGTGTAAGGAAACTATCACTGGTGGGACGCAACGGAAAAAAAGTTCTGACTGGGTAAGACCCTCCGAAACAGTTGTGAGCCGGGATATCTGCGTTTGACAACCACTGGGCGAACACCAGCCGTACAAGGAATCCGGTGCGTGTAGGATATTGTATAATTTACTAGAACATTCCTTCCTTTTTCTTATATACCGCACATCGTTCGTTAGGAAGGAAGTCGATATATGACGATATAATGTTAGGGGAAGCTTCCTATTGTCATCTCAAGCGCCCATAGTCACGTAATCCGACCTGGGCGCTTGCGAAAATCGGCAGCCAAGCATACCAAACTTGTGCTTTGCCCTTTTATGCAGCGTGCCAAGCGCTCAGCAACTGATGTTCCGTTTTAGGTAAGTAATTCCATGGAGCAATCGTAAATCATTTTATTGTGACAAAAGTTGTGTTGAAAATATAATGTGGATAAATCGAGAAAACAACACGGTCGTAAGTGCTAGTTTGAAAAGGTCATGGAGGAGTTGAGTTTTCCCCTCGTCATTAGCGTAATTCTACTCTGAAATTTAGAGAGAAGCTGCAGCAACGCCCACTAATCCCAAAACTAAGGCTGTAACTGCAGACAGCCCGTGAGCAGAGCCGAGAGCCCCAGCGGTTGATCCGGTTGGTGAAGTTCCAGCTGAGGTGGGGGTCGGGGTCGTCGTGACGTTCGAGCAGGTGACGTCCGAGGGTGGGCTCGTTAGGTTAGCAGAGAGAGTTAAATCCGCACACTAAAAGTGAGAGGAATAATTAGCAAGAAGGTTGAAACAAAAAATTGGTGAGAATTACCTGGTAGAGGTTTCCATCACCTCCATCGAAAACGACCTGGATCGTAACATTGGCTCCATCAGTGGCTCCAGCAATTCCGGCAGCGGAGATGTTGAGGGGGATACAGAAGGTTCCGGTATCCGCCTGCTTCGCATACGGGTGGACAAGCTGATCAACACCGTTGACCGTAAAGTTATCGAAGGAGTTGGGGTTTGCGACAGTTGAGATCAGAACACCACCTGCAATAAGGGCATCCCCAGTCAATATTTGTTCTACGAAATTTTCAAACGAACGAACCTGTCCAGTTAGGGTGGCCGGCTCTAATGCTGAAGAAACCACCCGATAGTGGGAAGGTCGTTCGATTTGTCGTAACATCCGTATAACCGCCTGAAAAAAATCGTCAATGACAAATAGCACAATAAGATAAGGGACAAGCACGCACCACAGAATTTGGGCTCATCGTCGGCGACAAAATTTCCACGAGGGAGAGGATACAAGAGTCGGAAATGGGCATTAGCAACGCCGAACAAGCATAGGAGGAATGTAAGAGTTGAGAAGATCATTCTAGGCGTATCGCTGCTCGATGAACGGGATGGGCGCAGAGGTCGAGAAATATTCTGGACTTCTCCATATTTTTCTTTCAGGTTTTATACATCGTTCAAGTTCGCTTGCAGATCAAGAAAACGATGCCTTGGTTCAAGGTTATGATCAGTGAAAAAGTTTTTTGTCGACCCCCCTTGGGATGTCACAGTCTTGGCCAGCTTGCCAAGGAAAAGACGTCAAGCGGGATCATCAAAAAAGGTGTGTCCACTATACCCTGACATAGAAAGTCCATGGTGGTCCCCAGTCCCTGCAATATATGGCGATGTTTGAATGTTCGGTAGAGTCAGTGAAGGTCCACAGCTTTCCCAACGGGGTGGAACAGGTCCAAGGCATCGCGATCCCATGGCCGTTTCAATTTGATAACGAAGAAAATTGTCCAAATATAGTATACACAGAACCTTACAAAACCCGTCCTCTGGTAAAGTTAACTGGGCGAAACTCTAAGTAATCAGAAGGATCAATGACCTGCGTCCACAGTTCCAACCCGACCGAAAATTGTTTCCCCAATACCGAGACCCAATACGATCGATATGAAATAAGCGGCTTGGAACGTCCTGCATGATGAATGAGTGAGAAATATGATACCTAAGTCGAGTTTGAAGACTGACATGATTGCCAACATCAAAAGGTATACAACAAGCACCTGGGCGGCGTACAGAATGCCACGCGGGACATCATGGGCAACGATGAACGGAGGAATGGTTCGACTTCGAGATTTGACCGTCCTGCCTTGGGAACCGCTTGCGATGGCGGGAGGCTGCAATTGCTGCTCGCTGATTTCTTGAATACCATCTATCATCAGCTCTTTGGTTTCAGAGGAATCGGTTTTCGAGCTCGGCGAGATCCTCTGTGAGGCAACAGAGAGATCATGAGATGCAGTGAGGTCCAAAGCCCTGAGAAATAATGAATAAAGGAATCGAGATAGCAGGAATCTAAAAAACCTTTGACGCCATTGCTTGTTAAAGACGTTCCTTGTAGCGGCGAGCCACCGTTCGAAAAGGCAGAGGACGATAAGTCCAAGGCAGGCACCAGCAAGGGCTCCTGCAGATCTTGGTTGCCAGGACTCGAAGAAGAGGGAATCTCCAACAGCGAAATGAAAATACGGAATCATCATGCCAGCATGGCTGGACGACGAGGAGGGCGTTGTTGATCCTCCATGGTCGGAATGGGCCATTTTGTCGAATGCGAAATGTGAAGAGGACAAGGTAGTCGAAACTTGGCGTGGGAGGTAACGATCTTTCAAACTGAGTTTGAATTTTACGGGTGCCGGAGCCGGAAGTGCAAGATACGGAGAACAAGAGCAACTGGATGTTCAAGATAGAGAGGGTTCTGTGGACGGATGACGATAAAAGGAAAACTCGGACTGCTGAGAAGGTAAAATGAATGGGGTCCGTCCTCGCATATTCATAAAACTTTGGCGCTTAGCCGCGGTTTTGTTGGCTGGCCAAGGGATCCACAGTCCAAATAGAAATGTTTTCGATAGAAAAAACAAGCAGTCCAAGGTGCGATGCACGGTTCCAATCGTTTCGGACACGTAGCGAGCGCTTCTGGCTGTTGAGAAGCAGAATATTGAACAGCGCCAAGGATATCGCTCGCTCTACCAGAGGCTTTGCAAATGGCCAAGAGCGCTCCATTGAAGAGTTAATCTCCAGTCATTTCCTTTGCATGTAAATATATCACTGGTTCTCGCCACCATAACTACAACGAATCAAAATGGGCTGGCGCGCTTGGTGTCCTTTCGAAAAGAGCGAAGCAGGAGAGCAAGAGGAGCAAGATGGAACAAAACAAGGACCAAAGTCACGAAGGAACATGAATGCATCAACCTTGGACTCTTCCCCACCTCAGGCAGGCAGAAAAGGAGACATTGCATCTTGATAGACAGATAGACTTCATGGGGGAGTCATTGCAAGCTTTGAATCGGAGAGATGCTGAGTCGATGACATGCGTAAGCTCCTCGAGAGCCTCGTGAGCTGGAACCAGGAGCAAGTTACAGGAACAGAGTAGACTCAGTAGAGGAACAGAAAATGAAGATGGTGGCTCAAGTGAACGGAAATGTGTTGTGGCGCGGTGCGGCAATTTTGCGACATTTCCCCAAGATCCCCCGGACACCCCAAGTATCTCACGTGATGCATGTCATCTCCTTATGTAATCACATTCTTCAAGTTCTTATCCACTTCTTGAAGTTCTTGCCCCCGACTTGTCCCTTCTCTCACCTGAACATTGAACGCCCCCCGGAAATCTCTCGGGTCGTCTCGATTTGACAGTATGTCGCTTAACACCTTCCGCAGGTCAGCTATTTGTGTGGCGAGGAACATCTCCAGACCTACTCTTGCATCGACTGCCATCCAACCATCGGCCATTTATGCAGCTCGTCTGAATTCTACAAAAACCTCGTCAACAGAAACCCCGTCATCAAAGCCTCCTAAAACTCCCGAACAGCTTGCAAGGAAAGCTGCTCTTGAAAAGCAGGATGATCTGCAGAGAGATTGGGATGCCAAAGTGCTGCCCTACGAGAAATTCCTTCTCAAGACTCAAAACCCATCTCCCGTACGTTCCCGATAAATTCTGCCATCGATTATATTTACTCAAACTTCACCTGTCCTTCATACAGAGCACCTATATTATTGATGTGCGGGAGCCTGAAGAGGTTATTCAAGGCATGATTCCATCTGCGGTGAACATTCCGCTATCCGTCCTGGGTGCCGCCCTACACACACCACGCGAAGAATTTTTGCAGAAGTTTGGTTTCGAGAAGCCTCGGTGGGAGCAAGAAGTTATCTTCTACTGTCGCAGCGGTATGCGAAGTACCACCGCAAGTGATGTCGCGAAAAGAAATGGATATAAAAAGTAAGGGATAGTTTCCTCATTATGTTCAGATGATTTCTTATTGATATTATTCGCCTCTGTAGCATTCTTAATTACAAGGGTTCATGGCTAGAGTGGACGTCAAAGCAGAGTAACAAACCTGTCGCCTGATCCCTATTATCCTGGTGGTTTTTAAACAAATATTACAAAGTTAAGAAGGTTGGGTACATGCAGGTTACATGTACGAAATTTCAGAGCACATAACAGGATACATCTAGAATATAATCGGCTTCCTTGCGAGCTAAGTACATACTCTATAAATTGAACAGGAAGATATCGCGTGCACCTCAACCAAAATTGCGCGTTTAGAAACCTAACCCTAATTCCATTCTTCCTTCAACAATCTTTCTTGCTTACCACCATGCTCTCACACACATTGCGTTCGCTATGTCGTTGCTCTGCTGCCTTAACACAACGTATTCCACATCAAGTATGTGCGATCCGTCGAATTCAGCGTGCTTCACTGCCGCACCACACCTCAGTTCAGAGTCGGATGATGAGCACTCCGCCTCCGCAAGTGAATGAGAGGTCCGTTTCAAATACCGCCCCGAAGACAGCGCACCCTGCTTATCTGGACTTGAAATAACTCGCACAGCCATCTATCTATGGATGAGTACCATACTATAGCTGACAAAACTATGGAAGGTCTGCTGGAAACACTGGAGGAGCTTCTCGACGCCGAGGCGGACACAGGATTCGAGGTGGACTATCATGTAAGTCCCGAATCGAGTATCGGAACACTTCAAACGTTGACTTTTCTTCGCTGAACGCAGAGGGGAGTGCTCACACTCAAGCTTGGATCGCATGGAACCTATGTCATCAACAAGCAGCCCCCAAACAAACAAATCTGGCTGTCTTCTCCTCTTAGGTTAGTCCTCTCGCCCTCGCTCGTTCGGCCTCTCCCATTCACAATGACCAAACCTTATAGCGGGCCCAAACGATATGACTTCCACGAGGAAACCGGAGAATGGGTATATTCAAGAGATGGACGTAGCTTCGATAATTTACTCTCGGACGAACTGAGCAAAGTCTTCTCGCAAAATATCACGATCCGGTCGTAATAATGACATGGGAATGTGCCAATTACTGTGCTGTCCTTTGATATCGGAGTCCTTTGGATGTCAATAACATAAAGCTGTCTTGGATGATGATCATTGTTTGCATTTAGATTGGATGGGATGTCAAAAGAAAGAGAAGTTGCGTAATAATACAGATGCTGGTTGAATGCAGGGGAAAGCGAGACGAGAAGACCGTGTACATATTCATTATTCTAAGGTTAGACAGTCGAAAGGGCAACTGACCACGATTGTCAGACGGCATACCAGAAAACCAGAGAAAAAGGACGCACAAAGGAGTCAGAGTCATGCATTGGGTATTTTGTCTGCAGAATAAAGTTCACGCCTTCGTGATAGGAATAATGAGCCTATGAATCTGCGTGAAGAGAGCAAATTAGAAAGATGCAAAGAAATCACCAGAAAATATTACGCACTTGTTCGTCCCCTCATATCGTTCTGTAACACGATTGACTTCATCTGAAGCGATTCCATCCCCTTTATATCCTTTTTCCATCAGCGCCGACGGGAAAGCCGGGCGTAGGCGTTCCTGCTGAAGCAAAAGCCCTTTGTCTGGAGACCGGCTCGAGATTGTGAGATGGGGAAGACCACTGGAAAGAGATGTCGTTTGTGGGGCTGGAGAGGGTGATGAGAAACAGATTCTGTGCTGTTGTAGTGTGTGCAATTCGCGAAGCATGGTATTCGTAGATTTGTATTCAGACTGTGACTGATCCTGTTGGCTGGGGTGAGACGATGCAAGGTTTTCGACTTCATCATCCGAGCAAAAGTCCTCTTCGTCTTCGGATGGATCCTCTAGGGGCCTTGCCCATCCACGAGAGGCACCGTCGAGCACAGGAGGTTGGGTCCGTCTCCGCTTTACTTTTCGTTCGATCAGGTCACCAGATGTGTCATTAACGAGTGGGACACTGGAGGAAGTCAGAGGTGGTGAAGGTGCGCGCTGTCGCTTTAGCATAGTGGTCTGAAGAGTGAATTCCTCGTCGTTAAGAAGGCTGGTGGGTGGCAGTAGGCAGACAAGGGATGTGACCAGCTAATCCTTATTATTACGCGCAGCCAATGCCGATTTGGCCCCGTTTCCTAATTGGGCAGTCCTTGATATTAGCTTAGGTAAGGTTTCACGGAAATTGCAAGTCGAACGCTTCACAGGACTTTCATAGTGCAACATGGACGACATGGACGTGTTTGCTGCCATGGGCATCGCTGGGTTCGGAAAGGCTGTCCAGAAGAAGCAGCTGGACCCTTCTCGGTTTGACAAGAACAAGCGAGTCGACGTGAGTTTAATGTTACCGACCTTTGTTCTAGCAGTTTACGTTTACTAACCCATTTTCTCAACAAGGGAGTGGAGAAAGCCGCTGTAGGTCCCACAGCGGGTCCTTCCTTACTTTCGAAAGAGACAGGGACACCCAGGGGCGAAGAAAATGAAAGTGATGATGACGAGCAGGTCCCAGCGCCGCCTCCAGCTCAAAACAACGACGCAGAAGAACCGTTCGAACCAGAATACGATCCCTCAGAGGACGAGAGCGACCTTCCTCAATTCCCAATAACGCACGAAATTACTCTCAAAGATCATACGAAGGTTGTCTCTGCTCTCGCGCTCGACCCTTCTGGGGCTCGCATAATTTCTGGTTCACATGACTACGACTGTAAACTCTGGGATTTTGGTGGCATGGACATGAGATGTAAACCTTTCAAGAGCTGGGAGCCTGCGGGGACTTACTATGTGCGTTGTTTGCGACTTTCTTTCTACATCTGAAATAACAACATCCTTAGGTCCATGACTTGAAATTCTCGAATGATGGCACAAAATTCCTATGTCTGTCTGGGACGACGCAAGCCAAGATATTCGACAGAGATGGCGAAGAACAGTACGTATGCTCTCGTTGGACTCTGAGCATGGTGCCAATCCCTGACTCCTAGGGCTACTTTTGTAAAGGGAGATCCGTACATTCGTGATATGAAGAACACTTCGTCAGTGCCCACCCACGATTCCGGTCTTTTGTCACTGAACCAAACTTATCGTTTATAGAGGGCATGTTGGCGAGCTGACATCATGTGCCTGGCATCCCAAGGATCCCAAGGTGTTTATCACAAGTTCCGCTGATTCCACGATCAGGCATGTTATCTCCTCGCATCTGATCTTTGTATGAAATTGACAATTTAACAGAATATGGGATGTTGAGAACAAGCGAAAGCAGAAAACGGTCATCGTCGTCAAGTCCAAGGAGAGAGGAACCAGAACGAAGGTCACAGCTTGCAATTATTCTCCTGATGGCAACCTCATCGGAGGAGGTACGCTCCTATCGTCTATTAAAATCACCCATGTTTGCTCACATGTTTCTTGTTCTCCGTCGCAGCTTGTCTCGATGGGGCTTTGCACATGTGGCGGACGAACTCGAATTTTGTGAGGCCTAACATGACAATTGAGAATGCTCATGTCCAGGGAACAGAAACGGGATCTGTTGTATTTTCTGTGGACAGACAGACAGTGCTTACTCGGGGCGGTGATGATACGGTCAAATGTGCGTCATTATCTTTCCATCCATCGATGGCTGATTAACGCCCAAAGTGTAGTGTGGGATCTCCGGTCATTCAAGAAGCCCCTGGCTGTACCTTCTGGATTGAATACGTTGTATCCAAATACGAACGCGGTGTTCAGCCCAGATGATAAGTATGTGATCACAGGGGCAGGGGCCACCGCCAAAGGGGGCCAAGGAAGGTTGGTAATTTTGAAGAAAGATGGATTAGAGGAGGTGAAGTCATTAGCTGTGGATGCGACGCCTGTGAAGGTGGCCTGGCACTCGAAAATCAATCAGGTGCGTTTTATGGTTCTTGAATGCTTATTCGGTCACCCTTCAATGTTTCGATAGATCGTGACAGGGCTTTCAAATGGACAAATCGTGGTACTCTATTCGCCAGTAACGTCCTTAAATGGTGCAAAACTGCTGCTGAGCAAGGGGCCACCGAGGAAGGTGACGATTGAGGATGTCTCGGACGCAATGGCAGCTCCGACCATTCTTACGCCGCACGCGTTGCCCATGTTCCGAGACTTGGATCCTGGGCGAGGGACGAAGAGGAAGCGAGAAAAGGACAGGATGGATCCCAGGAAGAGCCGACGGCCAGAATTGCCGGTCACTGGACCTGGAAAGGGAGGACGTGTTGGAGCGAGCGCAACACAACATGTCGTACAAAACCTTGTACGGGATACAACGCGGGATGTGGATGTGAGTGTCTTCTTTATCATAATTGTGCTCGCAAAGGGTCCTTGGTCAAATCCTTAGTGGCCGGCCATCGCTACAGATTAATTCTTTGATGGAAGATTGACGGGGTTGCCTTTGGCGCCTTCCCACGTTTAAATGTTATCATGATGATGATGGGCTGATAGCTAACGTTGTGTCCCCTCCAGCCTCGGGAAGCATTGCTCAAGTACGCGGACGACAAGGATCCGCTGTGGACTGCTGGTGCGTGCATTTTCCGTCTTCTGCACTGGGCTGCGAGCACTCGCACGTGCCATAATTTTTTGTGTTTTGACATGTTTGTTTGATGACAACTGACGTGGCGGTCCATTCCGAAACCTTGTTTTTTTTTTCCAGCCTGGAAGGTGAATCAACCGACGCCGGTGTTCGCGACAGAGAAGGAAGAGGAGAGCAAGGAGGAGTGAGGAGATGTGGCTGGGTAGACGGCGGGAAGAAATCGAGGGGGAATGGGCGGGAGGGAGGGGGGCGCGCTGAAGATGGCCCCTGCGCGGGAATCCAAACCTTAAATTCTCTGAGCTATAAAGACCTAGCGAGCATGCGATCCCCCTAACTCCCCAAAAATCTTCCCTTTGCCCTCTGTCACGCTGTGACTGTCACGCGTCCATAATGAACATCGCGCATCAAAACGGCGACAACACGTCTCTTGCCGCCGTCAGCAACGGTCTCAACGGTATATCGGCAAAAGTCTATCTGTCTGCAAATGATAACCATCCCTCTCCGGCCACAGACTCTCCTGCCACCCCTCTCGACTCTTTCGCGCCCCCCGATGTCACCATAGACATTGACTACCAGGAGCAGGAGAGCGACGTGCGCCATGAGCCCCTTCCTCTCAAGCATTTTGAGGACCCCATCGACAAGCTCGACAACGCGACCCCGCTCGCCCCTAGTATGTTTTCTCTCCGTGCATGTCCCTGCTTCTGTCTCATTTTTTTCCCTCTTCTTCCATTCTAGGCACAATCCCCATTCATGCACAAAGTGGTACTCCACCACCGCCTGATCAGCTCCTCGACGATGTCAAGGTACCGGTCACCAACGGCCTTGTTAATGGACACTCGCAGGATGTCGTCATGGGTGACGCCGACTCCCAGACACCCGCCGCCACCCCAGGCATCTCCGCCGATTTTTCAATGGCAAGTCTCGAGGGCAGCACCCAGTCCGCCACTAGGTCGTACCCAGAAGACAGCGATGACCACGAACCACCTGCGAAGAGAGCGAGAAAGCATTCAGACGCTGATATGGCTTCATTGACTCATGTGAGTTTCTTTACATTAACTGTACGCCGTTCTGGGCGTGCTGATCTTGTCCTCTCTGGCTCTCTTCTGAAAGTCCGCCACTCCACCTCCAGCGTCGGCCGTTATGTCTACAAGCCCGGCCCCGCCGCCGCCGCCATCCACTATCCCTCCTACAACTTCGGGCTCCACCGCTTTCCCTCCTTCCGAGTCGACGATCAGCATGCAGCAATTCCGCTTCCTTCAATCTACTGTGAGGACATTGAAGAAGTTGAAAGATGCCGCTCCATTTTTGCGCCCTGTTGATCCCATCGCGCTCAACATCCCACACTATCCATCAATCGTCAGGCATCCAATGGACTTATCCACGGTTGAAAGGAAACTCAATTCTTCAAATCCTCAAAAGCCTGATCCTAATCCACATAATCCACGTTACTTCAAATCCGACGAGTTTATTGCGGATGTCCGCCTTATGGTCCAGAACGCTATCACCTTCAATGGCCCAGATCACGGGGTATCTCAGATGGGAAAGAACATGGAGCTTGTATTCGACAAGCAACTCAAACATTTGCCCCTTCCAGTAGCAGAGGTTTGTTGTTCGTATCATTCGGTCCATATTTGGGTTAATCGTGATCTTTTTGCAGAAACCAAAACCTCCCGTCGTGAAGAAGGTCGCTACACCCCCTGCGCCACCCCCACCTGTTGTTGCCCCTAAGAAAGCTCAGCCCGCTCGCAGAGCTTCTACCTCCGTTCCTGTTATCAGACGTTCTGAAGCTGAAGCCACGACAACGCGTCCTAAACGTGAAATCCACCCCCCTCCTCCAAAAGATTTGCCTTATGCCGATTTGCCGAAGAAGAACAGAAAGGGCAAGAGAGCCAAGGCCGATGGGTCCACAGAGCAGCTTAAGTATTGCAGTAAAATCCTTCAGGAGCTGAATCGGAAGCAATACTACAACATTGCCTATCCTTTCTACAACCCTGTTGGTATGTGTCATCATTTCATGTGGTACGATTCCCTGTTTATCGTTCCATCCAACAGACTGGCTGGAGCTTGGAATCCCAAGCTACCCCAAGTTGATCAAGAGACCGATGGATTTATCGACAATTCGCAAAAAGCTGGATGCCGGAGAGTACGACACTGCTCAAAATTTCTACGATGACTTCAAGTTGATGATCCGAAACTGTTTCATATTCAACCCCTCGGGCACGCCGGTCAACCTTGCTGGGCAGGAGCTTCAAAAGCTCTTTGATGAAAAGTGGAAGGGTCTGCCGCCGCTCCAAGCTCCGGAAGCGAGTGATGATGAGGAAGAGGAGGAGGATGATTCAGATGAGGAACGCCGACGTATGCATATCCGTTCTTATTCTTTTCTTCGTGGCTAACATTTTTGTTCTTCGCAGTTGCCATTGCGATGATGGAAAGCCAGATTGAAACGATGAAGAACAACATCGAATCCCTCAAGACCTCCAAAGCTCCCAAGGAGAAAAAGAAGAAGGAAAAGAAAGAAAAAGCTCCCGTTGCTTCTACTTCGAAAGCTCCTCCCAAGCAAGCCAAGGCACCCACCAAGAAGAAGCCGAAGAAGAACATCACCGACGATGACGTTTTGACTTTCGAGCAAAAGAAGGATCTAAGCGAGTCTATCGGCAAGCTCGACGGCGCCCGCTTGGAGAGAGTTATCCAAATCATCCATGAAGGTGTACCGGAGATCAGAGACGTGAGTCTTGGCCTCTTTTTTTCCTCTCCGTTTTTTTCCCCTGCCCTTGCACATACGCTGGCTCTGACCATACGATCACATAACAGAGCACCGAGGAAATCGAGCTGGAGATTGACCAATTACCAGCGGCGGTCCTCACGAAGCTCTACAACTACGTCCTGCGACCCATCCGTCAGTCAGCTCAACCCAAGCGCAACCGCACCGGGAAAGGCACTGGCACAGGTGGTCTCAAGCGCAAGAGCATGGACGAGGAGAAGGAAGCGGAGAAGATTCGTCAGCTGGAGCAGCGCATGGCGCTGTTCGAGAACGGCGGTGGGGCTGCGTCGGTCCCTGTACGACGCGGCAATGACAGCGAGCACTCGTCAGACTCTAGCTCGGGATCGGACAGCTCTGGAAGCGATTCAGAGTAAAATCTTGCCCTTTACGTTGTTGTGCGCACAACTTCGGACGTTCTTGCCCTGTTGTTTGCACTTCATATATCCCTTCGCTTCAGTTTTGGCCTCGTGGTAGTGATGTCCTTCCCCACCGTGCTCCTGCGAACCTTCGAGCGTCTTTGTCTTTTCTTTCCTCCAGCTCTTGCTACCGATGTTGTCCATAAAGTCATATTTTTTTCTCGCTTTCAACATCGAATCATAATGAACTTTTTTATTCTCGCAAAGCCCCCACTGTAGCTCTTTAGTGTTTTGTTTACCTTCTCGTCTCTGTGACCTTGTTACCTCACCCAACCTAATTGAATCTTCGATTTTGTTATCTTGAAGTAAGCAAAAGCATTTGTTCAGAACGGTATGTACATCAAACCAAGAAAAAGTACAGAAATCATCCAAAAGGTTATCTCCTTCTCCCTGCGCCCTTCTGGAATTGTTGCCAGCTTGAACGAGCAGGCTTGCTTGCAGGGGCAGTTTGTGACTTTGATGAGGGAGGTGAAGGCGGTGGAGGCTGTATCAGCACCGGGTCTGACGGAGGAGGAGGCGGAGGCGGTGGGGCTACATCCGCCAAGGAATTCTGCGTGTTCGCATAACCCGTTGAAGTCCTCGAGGAAGGAGGCGGAGGTGGGGGTGTGTGCGGGTTCGTTGAGGTAAACCCAGAAGACCAGCCTCTTTGCGGCGTGTGTGATGGTCCTGCCGAAGAAGGTACAGGAGGCACGTTGCTTTGTACGTGGCCGTACGAAGGCGGAGGTGGAGGTGCTGCGGAAGGTGGGGGTGGGGGTGAAGGAAGAGGCTGTGAGCTTCCGGTATCTAAAGATGTCCAACCCGCATTACGGAAAGTGGGAATGTGACTTGGTATCTTATCTACGGGTTGTGGGTAGGATGGACCAGAAGGAGGATGCGGAGGTTGCCCAAATCGTTTGGGTGGTGGAATATTTGAGGAAGATCCGATAGTAGCCCATCCTCCTGATTTGCGGGTGCCGTCATGAGAACCGGAAGGATGGGTGTTACTTTGCTCGCTGGTAATTGAAGCCCACCCGCCCTTCTTTGGTTCTGCAGCTCTCGTATCGATCTCCATGCTTGTGGATGCATGGTCGATGTCAGCTGGAGGTGCCAATGCTACCGATGAACTTGAAGCGGCAGCCGGTTTGGGCATCTTGATCCCATTTGCGGCCGCAATCTTTCGGAGCTCCTTCTCTTCACGTTTACGCTCTTTTTCTTTCCGCTTGTCTACCTCATCCTTAGGCTTCAGGCGGATGCTAGCCTGCATATCCTTGAAACGGGCTTTGTGATGATGTGCATACGAGTTGGTGTGCTCATCGTATTGGGCGACGTTTTTGAATTGCTTATCACATAGTTCGCAATAGAACGCACGTAAAGTCGAAGATATCTCCGAATCTAGTGCAGTTTTGCGAGCCACAGACTCCTGACAAATAGAGAGAAGTTGGATTAGATACCATCGCCGCGCGATAACATCATTAACGCACTTCTCGTAATTTTCGTTGCTCTTCGCTTTCTTTTTGTTGCCTTTCTGAGTCAAGGCCTCTCCGCTGAGAAACCGTCGTTTCTATCATCCTGACATCTTGGCTGGTTTTTCCAAGACCTGTCAAATCGGATTTGATGTGGAATGGAATTGGCTCAGTTCGACCTGTTAGGATAAAAGCAGTATGAGAACGACCGAAAGCCTCTTCTTGAATATGGCCGTACCATCGCCTGAGAGCCCCACAGGCTGTCCTTCGACCCAGCCAAGCTTTGCTAGAAGGGCGAACCCCTTGTTCGAAGGCTTGATCTTTGTCTCAACGGTTATGACTTCCCGAGCCGGACCCCGGATATACTCGTCATATTTATGGAGGTGGTTTTCGTCCACATCCATGGGATCCTGTGGAAGGGGTGAAGGAGATCGAGAAACCAACGATATATCCGAATCATCGTCATCCCCCTCTTGCTCGTCCTCCGGTCTTCTGCGCTGGTGGATGAAGAAGGAAACGAGGGCAGTAATGGTGCACCATTAAGCGAGCGAAGTTGGAGTGAGTACCTTCAGGGAAGTTGAAGCTGATTCATCAGGCCGTTCGAGAGGAATGGCGTTCCACCGGGCGATTGTGCGCTCTGACATTATTTGATGCTGAGGGTAAAATCCCAGTTGAGAATCCTAGATCTTTTGCGAATATCTAGTCAGGTTTTCGCGGAACAAGCAAAAAAAAACCAGACCTGTATTCAAAGACAGGGCGACTGGTGACCTTTGGTACACACTGTTTGAGTTCAACGCTGTTCAACGCAGATTGAGCGGTTCACGTGACCATGACGCGTGAATTATTGCAACCAAATGCTGCCATCATTTTTGAACCTAGTTTAGTTTGTCTCTCCGCCACCATGAGCTCGGACGATTACTTCGACGGGGAGGACGATTTTGACGCCTCCGCGCTCCAGCAGCTCGATGCCATTGAAGCCGCGCATTTTTCCCCTCGGAAACAATCTGCTCATCAGCCAACCTCCCCTATAGCCGCGACGACGATTCCAAGCAAGAGACCCCCGCTAGGGAATGAACCCTCTTTTGGAGACATATCTTTCGATTTTGACGAGAACAACCTTGCACAACTGGATAACTTTATTGAGGATGCTATCGTAGGAAAAGCACAACCTGTGGCAGGACCAAGCAAACCAACTCGGACTGCGTCCGGCAATATGTTACAAAGGACACTCTTTGGAGATGTGGTGCCTCCTTCTTCAACCAATAAATCCGATGTCTCCAATAAGCCGAGGTCTCAAATGGCGAAGACCAAGTCCGTTCAGAATAATCTCTTTGGACAACAAGCCCCCAAGACCAAATCATGGGACCATACCGCGTTTTCCAAGACTGGAGTGCGGCAATCGAAGCAACGGGCTAATAAGAAGGGAAAGGGCAGGGCCGGCGATGAAGGGGAGGACTCTGGAGAGGAGCAAGTTGAATTCGAGCAATTTCCGGCCCCGTTTGTGAATGGTGAGTCACTTCACGCGATGAAATATACTCAAAAGTCAATAAAATGTTGGTCTTGTCTAGTTGGGTGAGAAATCAATCATTTATATATATATTGACGAGCTCATTAGAACCCTCGACCACTTCTTGCAGGCCGGTACGCAAATCCATGCGTTTCAATCATACTTTCCATTGACTGTCTCAATTATAGCCTCCTCCAATGAAACTAACCGCCGACCTTCTGGAAGCGAAACATTGGATATATCCTATCAACTTTCCGAAACGAGACTATCAATTCAACATCGTCAAGAATTGCTTGTTTGACAATACTTTGGTTGCATTACCCACAGGCTTGGGGAAAACCTTCATTGCGGGTGTTGTCATGTTGAACTGTAAGGCGATGAAATATTTTCCTATTGTTTGGCTTACACTGACGGAATATTTTCAGTCTATCGCTGGTTTCCTGAAGGGAAGGTCGTCTTTGTTGCCCCAACGAAACCTCTGGTGGCCCAACAAGTCTCTGCTTGCCATGAAACCTGCGGGATTCCGGGAAGAGATAGTATCGAGCTCACCGGCGAGGTTCCAAAGCCCATCCGGGCAAGACATGTGAGTAACCTTACAAGAAGAATCATAATTTAATGTTCAATCTCTCCTCAGTGGAAAGACAAGAGGGTATTCTTTATGACTCCGCAGACCCTCGTCAATGATTTATTAAACAGTACCTGTGACGTTAGTGATATAATACTCTTGGTCGTTGGTTCGTTTTATATTGCGTTTTCCCACTCACTGTTCTAACCTGCATTCAAAGACGAAGCCCATCGGGCGACTGGGGACTACGCATACAACCAAGCTATTCGTTTCTTGATGGCAAAGAACCCACATTTCCGCGTTCTAGCATTGACAGCCACTCCTGGAAATAAGGGTGAAGCTGTTCAGCTCCTGGTAGATGGATTACACATCAGTAGGATTGAGATTCGGGACGAACAGAGCCTGGATTTGAAGCCATACATCCACAAGAAAGTGAGCAAGGCAGAAAGTTTTTCTAGCTGTGTCACTAACTTCCCTGCTCAGATTTTCAAGCCACATATTATCAAACCTAACGAGGAACTTGCCAAAGTCAGAGACCTTTTGGTCAAGGTCATGGAGGTGCGTTGTAGTGGCTCTGATTCATCCAACTCTCATCTAAACACAATGTAGCCATTCATGAAGCCCGTTCAAAAAGCCCAACTCCTCTTTCCGACTGAAATGGCGACGACGTTGCATCCTTACCGACCGCAGATGATCATGACCAAACTTCTCGCCCACCAACGTGGGCTCTTCACTCCGCTTTCCATGCTGGGAAAGCTCGCGCGAGCAATGCTCTACCTCGTGGGTTTGAGCCTGTTATCATGTGGTATGCAGCTAACAACGACTGAACAGCTCACTGGTTCCTTCACTGCTTGCTACACTTACCTGCAAGAGATATCAACTGAGACGCCCAGCGAAGACGATAATGGCAAGAAGAAAAAGAATGCACAGAGTCAGAAGTTTAAGGACGACCCAAACTTTCGAGCTCTCATGCAAGAACTCGAGATGCAGAAGACGGGCGGTTTCAAGCCACATCCAAAAATCGAGAAACTTAAAACCATCCTCATCCAGCACTTTGGTTCCAAGATCTCAGACGAAGGCGGAGAAGACAACGATGACACTAAAGTCATGGTGTTCTCTTCGTACAGAGCGGTTGTGGACGAGATCGTTCAAGAATTGGATAAAGAACGCCCCCTTATACGTGCAGCGCGTTTTATTGGCCAGGGAGTAGATAAACAGGGAAATAAGGGACTTGCTCAGAAGGACCAACTCGAAGTGCGTGACTCCATCTTCCCTGAGCGATTGTGGCTGACTCAAAACAGGTTATCAAAAAATTCAAAGCCGGAGAATACAATGTTTTGGTGGCGACGTGCATTGGAGAGGAAGGCCTGGATATTGGCGCAATCGACATCACAGTCTGTTATGATTCAGATAAGGCGCCGACTAGGATGGTATGTACCCGCTCTGTTTTTAAATTCCAGCCTTGTGAACGAATATTCAATTCAGGTCCAACGATTTGGCCGGACGGGTCGTAAACGCGAAGGCACGATTCATGCGCTGCTTGCCGAAGGACGCGAGGAAGAAAACATCAATAAAGCTGGTGCCACTTACAAGGAGGTGCAGAAAGTGGTCAACCAAGGCCAAATCTACGAATTGTACGGCGATGTCGAACGACTCATCCCAGATCACATCAAGCCTGAATGCGTGGAGAAAAAGGTCGAGATCGAGGAGTACGTCCGAGAGGAAAAAGGCAAAAACAATTCGCCGCGTAAAGCCCAGGGTGTGAAAAGGAAACGCAACGATGACGTTGCACGCAACATTCCTGAAGGCACGAGCACCGGCTTCGTGTCTGTACGCGATCTCGTCGTCAAAGGCGCCAAGAAACGAAAGAAAACCCCGAAGGAACCCAAGAACTTCGATGCATGCGGGGAGGATGATGAAACGGATGAAGAAATTGCATCTGGCCGTGTTCTTACTCTGCCTCGACGAACGCAATCTGCCGCGGCTGCTGAGCCTGCTTCAAAGCCAGCCTCCAAGAGCAAGCTCAAGAAATCAGCAACAATTGGGACCAAAGCACCGCCCAAACCAAGGAAGAAGAAAAAGGCTGAACAGGTTGCAGAACCAAGCCTAAGCCAATTCTCGAAGCAGGGGGAAGATGATTCGGATGACATGGATATCGAGCAGGGCGTCGTCGTGCCCTCGACTAAACTTCAGCCACGACATACTCTCTCAATCGCCGAGTCGCCTCCGAAGAAGATGATAAATGATTCTATTATCGATCTATCCGATTCTGACCATGGTCAGGTCTCACCCAAGCGCTCTCCGTCTCGGGAAAGCCCACTTCCCGAGGTCGCAATGCATATGGACGATGACGAGAATATGGGATGGTTAGTTGACGATGATGACGACAACCGTGACTTTGAAATCGTTGACTCCTCGCCAGAGGTTCCGATACGAACAATTCCACTGGAAAGAATGGAATTTGGGGATGATTCCATCGAGATATCCGCGCCTGTCCCAAGCAAACGCAAGATCGATGTTGTTGATACATCTGATCCGTTTGAGACCTTGGTCGATGATTCCGTAGAGATTGTGGAGCCAAATACACGGCATGGGAAGTCAATTGGCGGAAGAATGCCTCCTAGTTGGAGTCCATCATCCCCTACCCATATCCTCTCGCCACCTTTACTATCCTCAAGGAAATCGAACACCCCCGGGAGGAAGAATTCCATGATATGTTCACCTGCAAAGGTCACCTCTTCGCCTCCTTGGAATTTATCAAGCCCGCTGTACCCAGACCAGGGCGAATCTAGCCGGTTGATGTTGCCTCCTGCTGCTCTTCCTCAGCGATTCCTGGCATCTCCGAATGACTCTAGCAGGTACGATGCACCAGAGCCATCACATCCTATCCGCCCTGTTGGACTTCAACCAAGAAGACGACGAATAATTGTCGAGGAGATGGAATCGCCTGCACTCGAGCTACCACCTCCATCCCAGCGCCGTTTACATCGTATGGAATCCACCCCAATCCGACCAAAATCCAAGGACAAGGCGAAGGGTAAATCAAAGCGCACACAACCTTCCCTTCTAGGTCGAAATGTCAACCCAATATTTGACGGCGAAGCCGCTCACTCGGGAGACGAAGTGAGCGAGGGGTATTCAAACAGCGAAGACGATGTGGAGAGCGAGTCGGATCGCTTGTTCATAAAGGACTCCCCTGCGACACAAGCGTCGCAGTCGTACGACCAAAGCATGATGTATCGCCAGGGCTTGCTTACCCAGGCCCCTGGCAATGGGCCAGCTTTTGCGGCTGGACCGTCGCGGCCGAAGCCGTTTGGAAGGATAGATGGTCCGAGAGAGAGTAGGAATTTACCGTCGAGCTCTCCCCCTCCACCAGATGAGGAACTGGATCACTATGAGTTTGGGACTTTTGTTGTTCCGGATGACGAAGAGATTTCGTATGAACAAGATATGTCTTCTTACTTATGATTACTTATGATTGTTACATGCATTAGGGATAATTTTTCGGAATTCGTTGTGTACTTTAGTATCCGTGCCATTTGTTATATTCGTGGGGGTATCCCTTTTAATGTGGATCGAGGTCAAAGAGAATAGGATAACAATAAGTAAATATATTCTAATGTTCTATTAGATGGTTTCATGCAGAGTCGGGCTCCGACGTGAAAAATCTACTTGGGCACGCGTCTAACGTACACGTCCCTGATCACTCCGTTGGCGCCTCCCTCCGGCTTGACGAAGCCAGCCGCTTTTTTCTCTTCTGCAAGCTGCCGAACCATAGCCAAGAAGTCGTCAACGGCCGAATCGGAAGTTTGAATATGAATAACCAAGCGCGAGCCGCCGAGGATGAGGGGTTCTGGAAGCGCAGAAGCCCTGTCTGCGATCTCGTCGAAAGTGGTACCAAGAGGAGTGGGATCGTAGAAAATCTGTAACATCGTCAATCAAAAAAAGACCTAAATTTTGGTGTGCGTAAATAAAAGAATCACTGACCATGCAAGTCTCCGCCTTGCTCAAGATAGTGGCGCCGATCTCCTCGAGACCCGCTTCTAGCCTTCTGGCGAGGGCGTGCACACGGGGTAGTTGGGGGAAATTGTGGGTGAGTGCGTACGCCGCAGAGGCGGCGAGGATACCGGTTTGGCGCATGCCGCCGCCGAAGAGCTTTCGGAGCCACCGCGCCTTCTTGATAAAGTCCTTTGGACCTACAAGCATCGACCCGATAGGCGCACCTAGATAGACATCGCCATGTTAAAATACTATCTCTATATTTTTCTAGGGAGGAATATTGCCATACCTAAGCCCTTGCTGAAGCACAAACTGACGGAATCAAAAGGATCACATAGCTCCTTGATAGAGGTGTTTGTTTCGGCAGCCACATGCCATATTCTAGCACCGTCGAGGTGCATCTTGACACCGACAGAGCGGACGTAGTTTGAAATTGCAACAACTTCTGTTTGAGGGATAATGGTCCCGTTTAAAGTGTTCTCAAGAGCTACAACTTCAGTTGGAGCACTAGGACGACGCAGTTAATATCAAATGAGTCTTATAAGGGTTATGTTTGGACATACAAGTGAATATCGTCTCCGAGGATGATATTATCCTTGACATCTTGGAGGGTGAGATGGTGTGCTATAAACCTGCGTCAATGGTGTAGGAAAATGCGAATTGATCGAAGATCGTACTGTTTGATGGGATTATGGGGAGTACAGCTGCACCAGAATGGAATGCAGTTCCTCCAGCTTCGTATCTAAAATTTCTTTCAGGATACGAAAATAGCTAAAAATGACCAAACCCTCACTTATGAATATGCGCACGGTGGTCGCACAGAACAGAGTACGGAGGCTGCGTGAGATGAGTTCTCAGGGCGATTTGGTTTGAAGCGGATCCCGAGGTCATAAAAAGTGCGGCTTCCTTTCCGGTCAATGTTGCGATATGGGCCTCGAGGGCTCTGGAAAAAAAAAGAAAGTTGATTCAGGAAAGGATTAGGAGCATAAAAGAATTTATTAACAATGTGGATGGTTCATGATACACATCGTCGCCGAGGGTAGCAAGGGTCGCATAAGCGTACATTTCCTCAGTTGGGACTGAAATCCATAGTCAGAGAGCCAATAATTCGCAGAGATACTTCTGCCCGACCTGTAATCGTGTCGGCTACAGAATTCAATTAAGTGACAAGGAGAGGCAACGATTTCCTTCTTCGACTCACTGATGAACGTCCTGGTAATTTCTTTCCGTTTGGCTGCATTCGCCACGGCGGGATCCTTTGGCAGAACATCCAGCTTGACCTGGTCAACAATAGAAGCGAAATTTCCAGTAGCCATCGTTCTCCTAGTCGAAAAGATCACGATCCGTGATATGGGGGAGCGAAGGGCAGGAAGGAAGCGGAGGACCATGTGCGATTATTCAAGTTGGTCATTTATAGGGTCAGATTTTGTGGCTGTTTATAGCAAAAGGTGTGGAGGACAATTGAAATCCAAGACGGCATGGACCTTTCGGGGAAGTTGCCCCTGCTGATCTGTTCCTCCACGCACTCTGGTTGGTTCGTTGGCTCCGGAAAATTGTGGACCAGCGCGAGGTGTATTTCACCAACTGATCATGATGTCATTACGTAAGAATCTAATCTCTGGTCGTGGCAGGATGTCCATTACGTAATCAACTAATTTCAGGCAAGCTTCAGCTTGCTCAGCGCTCAACAGCTTGCCTTCTCTCTCGATACCCTTCATCCACTAATCAACCATGGGAAACGTCAGTCGATCTCAGCCATTACATTGTTCACCCGGTTGAATCATTTGTTTAGGGTGCTAAAGCTGCCCAAAAACGTGAGCGCAATGCCGACAAGGGTGCAGCGAAAGGCAGTAAAAGCCAAGCAAAAGTAAACGAGGCTGCTAAATCAATCGTGTGTGGGACGTGCAAGCAGGCATTCGTGCGTGTATCCACCATTTCATCTTTTTCTCTCTCTATTGATCAGTGACCTTGCAGTTGATTACAACACGCGCACCTGCGTACGTCCTTGAGCAGTTCAATCTCACAAGTCCTCTACTAACCTTGTTATAAAACACAAAATTTCACGCTGTAGGCTCGAGGAACACTCTGCAAACAAGCATTCCAAGACGATGGCAGAATGTTTTCCAACGTTCGCCAAGTAGACAGCTACATCATATAGAGGTGGGGTTCGAATGGGTTGTTTCCTGGTCCTAGCTGTCGTATCGCATCTATTACGTCGCCTATTGCGAGGGTTGTACTTTTGTCGACAGGAATATTATAGAGGATTTTGACAAGACCGCTCGTCGTACCGGTTGTACGTTTATGTGTTCTCGATGAGTGAGGGACACGGGCAACCCTACAGCGGGGTGAATCCTCCAGCCGCGCCTCCAGCATTGGCGGCGCCTCGAGCCTGCAGCTTCTCTCCGACCTTCTTTTGCACGTCGTTGAACTTGGCGACACATCTGTCAATGCAAACACTCTCTCCCTTGTGCAGGTCGGGTTCGGCGTATCGCGGGCTAATTCACTTGGCGTGACATGACCTATTCGTATTGAGTCAGTGCAAGAAATAGAGCGCGTCCCGAGTCTACTAACTGAACCATTCGGTTGAAGAAATCCGTCACTGTGTCAAGCCTGAAAGTGTGATGAGAAAGCGAGACTGGAATTCGACGGCGATATACTCACTCAGTGACAGCCATGTCAATTTTATCAGTGTCGACACCACTAGCCGCTGGATTGCCTCTGCTAAGGAACGACATGGTTGAAAGAGGGAGAGTTTTGAGACCTTCACAACAAGGAAACGACTCGTCTTCAGAATTCGGTCACGTTTTCGATCAGGCACTCTGCCGAAAAAAAAAAGGTTTGGACTACAACCACGGTACCATGGATAGGAAACGAGAGACGACTACGCTCTCAGTTCATCGCTGCAGATTCGTCGACTATGCCCCGTCTGCAGTCACCGCGCTTGCCTATCCACCCTTGCCCCTTCCATCCGTGAAGGGCAAGAAAAAGACCACTGCCGGAAAACAGCCACTGAGATTCGGTCTCCTGGCTGTTGGTCACGCTAATGGAAATATTGACATCTGCGAATGGATGGGGGCCGATAGGGAACCCCAATGTTCGCAGGCCTGGGTGGTACGAAAAGTATGTGCCAGTTAATTCTTTGAGTTAATTTTCCTCTGATCAATAACATTTATTCCTCCACAGACATTACCGGGTCCTTATCCTTCAAAAGTAGACTCCTTGGCATTCGTGATACGCCACCCAGACGATTTAGGACTAGACGACGTCCCAACACAATCTGATCTTCGTCTATTTAGTTCGGGAGGAGGGAGCGAACTCATTGAATGGGATCTAGAAAGAGGGTGCATTAGGGTGCGATCTATATGCCTTACCCAAAATATGCTCCTCTCATTCCTTCGATTATTAGAGAACCATTAGCTCGCAAGGCGGCGCAATATGGTCCATCTCCGCCAACCCGTCCTCCTCGTCCCTAGCGCTCGGGTGTGAAGACGGCACAGTTCGTATTCTTTCCGTAGCACACGATACCTTGACCCACTCGCGTCGCTTCGACAGAGTGAAGTGCCGCATCTTGAGCATCGCCTGGGGACCACCAGTTCCCAGGCAATCACCGCGGACGCAGCAGAAAAATGCGGCGGGCAATATGGAAGAATCGAGTGATGAAGACGAGGACGAGGACGAGTGGACGGATTCGTGGCTCGTTACCGGTGGCTCCGATAGCAGTCTGCGCAAATGGAATATCGCGACAGGCAGAGTCATCGAAAGAATGGGGGTCGACAAAGTTCGTGGCGAGCGTACTTTGGTTTGGACCGTTGGTGTTCTTGGGTTAGAATTATTTCTCTTCTTGCCATCACAAATTCCTGATCTTTTTTAAATTGACTCAGCGACGGTACCATAATTTCGGGTGATTCATTAGGCATGGTCAAATTCTGGGACCCAAGAACCTCTACGCAACTCCATTCTTTCCAAGCCCACGGTGCCGATGTGCTATGTATGGCCATAAGTCCAGTGCGTATGCTCATGTTTCTTACCTCAAAGATATTCTCACTATTTCCATGATAGGAAGGCAAAGCCGTCTACACCGCAGGCGTCGACCAAAAAACTGTCCAATTCTCCCTCGTCAAAACCTCCAGCACCGAGAAAGGCCCGTCCGCCTCCAGATGGACACAAACATGTTCACGGCGCATGCACTCACACGACGTCCGTGCCCTCGCCATCTGGCCACCCTACCCCCCATTACCCTCATCGTACAGCCGGCAATTTGCCATCGATGTCGCCCCCGTACTCGCTTCGGGAGGACTCGACATGTCTGTCGTACTGACCCCCGCGGCTCTGGCCACCAGCACCATTGTCAAAATCACGAATCCGTTGAACACGAGCACAGACGCGACCTTTGAGGATTCATATCATCGCAAGTTATCGTATGTCTCGAAAGGCTCTGTACGCGTATCGAGAAGCGCGAGGCTGGTTTCTTGTGCGAGAGAAGCAGGGTTGAGTGTATGGAGGATACAGAAGAGACCAGAGGAAGGCGGTGTTGCTGCTGAAGCGCCCAAAACGCAGCCGGCGGAGGTGGACCTAGATGATGCACCAACGACAGAACCATTCGCCGGTGGATGGGACAAAGTGCTCGAAATGGACCTTAACGTCCACTCGAATATCGTCGGGCATGAGATCTCAGACGACGGCAAGTGGTTAGCAGTTTCCGATCTATATGAGAGTAAATTGTTTTCCCTCCGCACCGACGTACGTCTTCGCCTTTTCTTCCTCTACAAATGCCAATCATCTCTAAAACACTTTTTTTGATAGACTGGCGGCCAAATCGACGTCAAACGGATAAAGGACTTCTCTGCCATGCTGCAAGCCCACATTCCCGCCTCTTCGACACATCCAATATCAACAGGAGCAGCCGCATTCCAATTCACACCCGACTCGTCCAGACTCGTCATGTCGACCGCACTGTCCTCATATATTCTCATCATCGACTTGACGGGCGAAAAACCACGCGTGCTGCGTCGGTTCGACCACCACAGAATGCAAGACTCCATCGTGCACGACAGGGTTATGAAAGGGCGGTCCTCGAAGACGCCGAATAAGGATGAGGAAAGCAAAAAGATGGTGAATGGACATGTGGTGGTGAATGGTGATGTGGAGATGGCCGACCCTGAGGAGGAGGAGTCTCCGCCACCTGAGAAGTCTGCTGATGAGAGCGAGAAGAACGAAGAGATGCAGGAGGACGAGGATGAGGAGGAGAGTGAAGACGAGGACGTCAGGTCAACAGCGGCTATCGTCAGCGTGAACTGCATCACCGTGAGCACAGACGGACAATGGCTCGCAACGTCCGATAGTCGTTCCCGAACGCACATTTTCAACCTCGACTTGATCTCTGTACGTCTTTTTCCCAAACTTCGCTGATGTCTAATGATGTACTCACCCACTACTTCACCCTCAGCATCACTGCGTCCTTCCCTCCTTCCACCGCGCCGCCCAGGCACTCGCCTTCGACCCGACGCATCCATCCGTACTGCTCCTCGCCTTCCCAGATAACACTCTGCAGATATTCGACGTCGAAACGCGACAGTTCCCCGTCTGGGGAAAAGAGCTCAGCGCAAGCCTGCCTAAACGGTTTACACACGCACACGATCCCGTCCTCGGGGTATCGTTCGACCCCGCCGCCTCCACCACGGAGGAAGGCAAAACAAAATACATCCTCTTCTGGGGCGCGACATGGCTGTTCAAAGTCAGCCTGGACACGAGCGTGCGCACGGGGGCCAGGAAACGCAGACGCGAGCGCGAGGTCGTCGCGGGCGCAGCGGACGTTGAGGATAGACAATGGCGCGATTGCAAGATGATCACACATTATCGTCCTATCGTGTGCTGCGACTTTTTGAGCAAGGACGAGCTGGTGGTGGTGGAACGCCCGTTGGTGGATGTGTTGTTGACCCTGCCCCCGGCGTATTTCAAGCATAAATACGGTGCTTCGTAATCCTTTTGGCTTGGATCTAGTAATTGCATTCATTCGCTGTTCGTGAAAAGAACTTAGTGGCAAGCAAAGTTATTGGCTTATAAGTATCTGAGGTGGGATGATCCAATGCAATGAGTATTGAAGCAGCATCTACCCGCTTTCTAAACGGTATTAGCTGAAAGATAAGAAACAAGGGTCTTCTACGTATATCTAAAAATTGAGGATATCTACGAAAAACTAAAGGAGAATGATGCCAAAAAAATGAGGTACAAGAAATCAGATACGAATAAAACAACGCTAAAGCTACACGTTGATGGTGGTGGTTGCAACAGATTATATGAATTGTAAGTTGTTCGTTTTTGGTGCGTGAAAATTGTCTGCGTTGTCATCAAGAGTGGGGGTGAGATGTGATGAGTTGATCTTTTAGGATTTCGAGTTCTCTATCTTGGCGTTTGTCCTCTCTGAACAGCGACGTTAGAAACACCATCCTAGGACTGAGAAAAGGAAAAAAACGAACTCGGAATTAAGGATTGAGAGGTATAAAGTCCAAAAGACGCCACAGGTTTGTGAAAATGGTACTCGGTATGGTAGAGGCATGTATCGGAAATTGATAAGCTAAGAAGGGAGGGTTTAGAAGAGCGAACTTTTAGGGAAGAACGGGGACTCACCTGCGCCAAAGGCCACACTTTCCAGTTGGCGACCAGCGCAGTGCGATAGAGGTCCTTTACTCGGTCCTTTATTTGACGGAGACTCCGAGCCTCCATGATGCCCATGGACCCGAGGAAAAGGCCGAGCTAGGAAACGGGAAATTAGTAATCCATTTTCAGAAAAAAATTACAACATGGAGAAAACGGGGAGACTTACACCAACATGAGCCCTGGAGGTAATGAATCCGACATGATGAGTACGGAGAGGGGCTTAGGGAGATAAGAACGAAACTCACATTACGAGCTGATCGCAAGCGACGCGCTTCGACAGAGCCTTCAGACAGACCCTGCTGGTGCTTTTCAGAGAGCGTAGAGGAAAGCGCGCTTCTAGAAATGTATTCCATCGTCCCATGAGAGGACCTGAATCGCCAAACATTCAGAAAACCTGCGAGACGGTGGTGATTGACAAGACGATACACTCACTTATCGTGAAACCAAAGCAGAAAAAGCGAGCCGTCCGTGCAAGGTCGTAGCGTTTCCATTCGCCTTGGTCATCTCCAAACTATGATTGGTGTCAATAAAACGAGAAGAGGAAGCAGCCCAGAGGGACGTACAGTATTTTGTGTGACTTGGGCAACGACGTCCCCTAGAGCGTTGAGACATCCTCCAGTGATAGCCAAGGTGGTGTTTGGATGCGAGTCAAATGAGTGCTGATATGCGCGGGCAAGAGTGAGAGCAGCCATTATTTGACGCAGCTGAGTGGGATAAGCTGCTTGGGTATTGTGAGTGGGGAAGGAAAGAGTAAACGGATATGACGGTTTTATAGTGGCGAGTGGCGCACCCTCTGTGGGACGTCGGTCATCCGGGATGGAGCGATAATTTTTCTGGGTTCAAGGTAGAGGAGGAATATGGGTGCTCCACAACTTTCGATCCCTTTCCATTTCCATATAAATTCCATCACGTGACAGGCGCGTCCTTTCCCAATTAGGAGCAGTCAGCCGCCAATTCTTGGCATACAAATTGGCCGTTCAGCTTCTCGCCTTTACATTATCATTATCATCACCACAGACTATCGTTTTAATTCGGTCGCCACATTTTATCGACAGCGCACCAACTATGCCTTCCTTCAAATCTTCCATCGTCGTTCTCTTCGCCGCTTCCCATCTCGTCGTCGCCTCGCCCGTCGGATCCAACTCGAACCAGGTAAAGAACGCTTATTCTGGTTCGGGCGGTGACGCATCCGGTAGGAGCATATACCCCTCAGAATCCTACAGCGGTACAGGCCTATTCGGCGGCATCGTTAGGAAGAGCGGACTACACGGGCTTGGTCTCAGTGTGTTCTATATATTCGCCACATTCTTTCCAGTTCGTTACACTGACACCTCTCCTGGAATATAGACGACACGGTTCATGGCAGCCATGCCAACTCGGGGCCTGCTGCTGGTTCATCACGAAGCGGTTTCACTGGACACCCCCACAACGGTACCTCCCCCAACTCCATCGGTAACTCGGTTAGTGGCGCGGGCGGGGACGCCAGTGGTGGTTCTGTGTATGGAGGGGGCGGGCTCATCAATGTGTTCTCGAGTATGTCCCTTTTCCAACGCCTAACAATGGTATTCGTCCTGATATTTATTTTTCTAGACAACGGTGGGAATGGAGGCCAGGCGAACAGCGGGAGCGCGGGTCTCAAGAATCCGCCAGCAGGGGGGAGGCCTCGTCGTCTGCCATCGAGAATCATGCGTCCACGTTTCCTCTGATTTCGACAGTCGTACAACGACACTGGACACCGCCGATTGAACCCCATGGACATGGACGCGATCCAGTCTAGGACGAGAGGAAAACATTTGTATTATTAGATATTGTACATTAATAATAGCTTGTAAAGTTTATACACACCACCCACTCTATGCTAAGAAGAAACAAAGGAATGGATTAGAGAATTTTATTCTGTGAGCTAGCGAGAGGAAATTGGCTCACAAAATATTATTAAATAAATAAAATCTCCATGTCCACCCTCAAAGAAGGCGCAGCTTCCCTGTAACCTCGTTAATCAGCCCCACAGGTCCGGGCCCAATCCCTAGCACTGCCCGCACGCTGTCGCCGGTCCCTCTAGAAACACAAATTGTACAACGTCAACCACAGCCAGGAGAGAATTTTGGGCGAGGAGGACACGCACGGATCTACCGTTACTGACCGCGCACAGAGATTTAAACTCTTCGCGATCGCCTCTAATTCGAGCAGTTGGTCCTCTGATTTAGCTTTGAGCGCGATTTTGGCTTGGCTGTGGTGATAGATTATTACACTTGTATAGTGGTAAGAGGAATGGGTGTCGTACCCTGTACGTTCCCAGTGATTTACCAGCTGCATTTAGAATTCGAAATTTAAGTAGGATACCAGCAGGTAGAAAGTCGTTGCGGACGTACCGTGCTATTTCGTCTTGAAAGGACTTTGTAACATGATAATGTTGCGTGCCTGTAAGAGTGTGTTCACGAATCAATAAACACGGAGGAGATGAAGGAAATGAATAGAGTCCACGAACGCGCATCTAAAAGCCATGAGGATAAGGTCAGTATTATACCTGTTCGGTCGGCAAAGAAATAAACCCACTGGGCAGCCACATCTCCAGGCGTCAATTGCAAATCTGTCCGAACTACCAGGACCTACACGTTTCAACCATGTCGCTCAGTGGGGTTCAAGTTCGATTAATACAGGAGACGCACCATCTTACACGGCTCAAGGAACCCAGCCGACACCGCTGCGAGATCCCCATCCGGAATAACTTCAGCCAACTCCTTCTCCCTCTCTCGCCTTTCCTCCTCTTCTACAAGTTCTTTCTTGGCCGCGGCATCTGATTCACGCTGTTGTTGTTGCTGAGCGCTCGACTTTGAATAGGAAAAGGAGCCCAGCCCGAGCTGGTATCCCAGACCTATCGATGCTAGAGAGAGGAGCACGCCGAGGGCGACTGAAGTATTACATTCGGGTCATTAAGATACTTGGATTGTAGGCAGAGTTCATGGTTGAACGCACCTTGGCCTGTGAATGTATTCGGAGATGGGTAGGGAGGCATCGCTTGACTGTTTCCCTTTTGTAATAGTAGTTGGAGGAGAGAAAGGAAGGTCCGTTGTAAGTTGGGGAAACGAACGATCGCGGGGTTCAAGTCTGTGCCCGCGGAAAAAAAGTGATCGAGAGCGTAGATTAAAGAGATCACGGCCAATTCCGAAGCCGATTTTTCCTTTGCACTTCTGCTTCAAAAAAAAAAGTGGTTCTGCTTTCAGTTTTGTACTCAGTCTCCCTCCCTTTCTGTGCTGTCTAGCTCTTTCGCTCTGTTTCTTGGTCTGTATACCCACCTGCCTGTAGGAAGACTCGCACCCAAACAACAAAATGTCGACGAGCACATCTGCTGCAGCGGCGGCAGCTTCGAGCAGCAAGAAAAAAAGGACAAGGAATAGGAAGAAGGATTCTGTGCCTGCCGCTACTTCCAAATCAAAAATCTCTACTGAGGATGCCGAGGACGATAACGACGAAGGAGAAAAAGACGATGAAGAAGAACAGGAACAGGACCAACCTGAGCCGAAGTCCACCAAAGTCAAACCTTCAAAATCAAAATCGAAACCTATCGATGACGCTCCAAAACCTACCCCATCTTCTTCCAAACCCATTGAACCTACAGCACCGACACCCGCAGCTACCACAAGCACCACGAACACCTCCGGCCGACTGCCCTTCTCCACCCTGGACCTCTCCACCCCAACCACGCGCGCCCTCGAAGATATGAACATGACCACCATGACCCCCATCCAAACCAAATCCATCCCCGTCCTCCTCGCCGGCAAAGACGTCCTGGGCGCCGCCCGCACCGGCTCCGGCAAAACTCTCGCCTTCCTCCTCCCCGCCATCGAACTCCTGCACCGGCTCAAGTTCAAGCCCATGAACGGGACAGGCGTCATCGTTATTACCCCTACGAGAGAACTGGCGTTGCAGATTTTCGGCGTGGTGAGGGATTTGATGAAGTATCATTCGCAGACGTTTGGGATTGTGATTGGGGGTGCGAATCGGAGGGCGGAGGAGGAGAAGTTGGTGAAGGGGGTTAATTTGTTGGTTGCTACTCCTGGTAGACTTTGGGACCATCTGAGGGTGCGTGTTTTGATTTTTGATTTTTTTTGTGGGGAGGTGTGCTGAGATTTTGTGCTTTTAGGATACGAAGGGGTTCGTAAGGCGTAATCTGAAAGCTTTGATCATCGACGAGGCGGACAGGATATTGGAAATCGGTTTCGAGCAGCAGATGAAAGATATTATTGCAATGCTTCCAAAAGGTAAGAAATGTCCATTTGTTTTCTTAATTTCTTACTAACTAGTGAGCGTTATCAGAGGACCGATAATCTATGCTCTTCTCCGCCACACAAACCACAAAGGTTACGGATCTGGCGCGCATCTCCCTTAGGCCTGGGCCCGTGCATATCGATGTGGATAAGGAAGAGTTGACGAGCACCGTGTCGACGCTTTCGCAGGGCTACGTTGTCTGTCCCTCGGAACGTCGGTTCCTTCTGTTGTTCACATTCCTGAAGAAAAATCTGAAGAAGAAAGTCATCGTTTTCTTCTCCAGTTGCAATTCGGTCAAATACCACTCGGAGCTCCTGAATTATATTGATGTGCCTGTGTTGGATTTACATGTGCGAGCATGACCTATCTTTGTTTTTTCCTTTCATTAATTAACTTGCATTTCAACAGGGTAAACAAAAACAACAAAAACGGACGAATACGTTCTTCGAATTCATCAACGCCGCATCTGGGATCCTGCTCTGCACAGATGTCGCAGCGCGAGGGCTCGATATCCCCCGCGTCGACTACATCGTGCAATATGACCCACCAGATGATCCTCGGGATTATATCCATCGAGTGGGACGAACGGCTCGTGCAGGGAAAGTGGGCAAGAGTCTACTGTTTTTGTTGGAGAGCGAGCTTGGGTTCTTGAGGTACTTGAAGGAAGCCAAGGTGCCTCTGAATGAGTTTGTATTCCCAGCGGATAGGATTGAGAATGTGCAGACTCAGGTACGTTGCCCCATTTACTTTCCAATGGATGGTTTGCTCATGTCAGATCATATAGCTGGAAAATTTGCTGGCGAAGAATTACAACCTGTATCGGTCAGCGACGCAGGGATATCGGGCGTACCTGCAGTCATACGCGTCGTATTCATTAAAGAAGATCTTTGACGTCAACGCGTTGGATCTGACGAAGATTGCGAAAGCGTTTGGGTTCAAGGTGCCTCCACGGGTGAATTTGGCGATCGGACCTGGAAAAGGCCAGTCGGTGCGTGCAGGGGAGAAGAGACGGCGAGACGAAGACTCGAATGATGACGACGATGACGATGACGAGGACGAAGGTGAGAAGGAAACGAGTCCTGCGAAGAAGATGAAAGGCGATGGGAGTGTTAGGGGACCGATGCGGGGAACTGATGGCCGGGCAAAGCGGATAGAGACACTGGGACGGAAGGCGGTGGAGAAGGAAAAGTACAGAAAGGGAAAGCTTGGTACCAATTGGAGTAGATAATTTTTTAATTTATTGACGATAAATGTGACGTCTGTCCACGTGATTGATTGTGACGCCACGTTTGGTTGAAACCGCCGTGCGTTCTTCATCAAGCGACTGACGACTGGTTTTTTTCCACCTGCTTTCCTCAATGGCGACTCCACAGGTATTTCCTTGTCCTCTCCGCTTTCTTCTCCTCGTCCTCACCGTATGCAGCACTATATTTGGGCTTCAGGCCACTTTCTTCTCCTGCTTTGCTCCCTGCGATATGTCGCATCGACCCTCCTGATGAGGGCTGCCTCTGCCTGGTGGTATAAAGGTCCGTCAATCTCATCGCTCCCAGAGACATCACGTTGCTCATCCAGAAATCGTCCTTTTATCTTTGCGCTTTCCAAACAGCAAGTTTTATTGGAGCGCTCGTCAGCTATGCCATCGTTTGCCTGTGCGTTTCCCTTGACCTGCTTGCTGTACGACACGCCATGCTGATGCCGTATGTCCCTACTTCAGAAAATCCCTGGGGGTGTGCATTCCTCCTGCCTACCCGCCGTCCCTTCCCGTCTGACGTAACATCCGTTTTCTCATAGATCCCTCAACCCAATCTCGCGTTCATCAAGCGTGCTCTCATCGACGAGGTACCCGCGCTCCATTCAGCATGTCTATTGTCATTCTCACACGCAGTCTGTTTTAGAATGTCCAATATTTCCTGCTCGCATTTTTCTGGTTCACTTCCACCCCCATTACCAGTGAGTGTTGTAATTGGGCTGGATTATTGATAATGATGCTGATGTGGCAATTCCGCAGTTGCACTCTTCCCGTACATGATCTTCTCCCTATTTCATGCGCTCACATTTGTGCGGACAAACATGTTCGAGAAACCACCTCCCAATGCTCCACCCCACCCCGTGGCGAAGAGGCTCCAAACATGGGTCAAAGGTCTGCATGTAATATGAAACCGGAATAACATTGATCTCACATGCATTCTAGCCAACTATGACAGCGCAATGCGCATCGTCGCTTACACCGAGATCATCATCTTCGCTCGTGTCCTCCTCGGAGCCATCACTTTCCAGAACTCGCTGCTTGCCCCGATTATCTTTGTCCACTTTTTGAGGATGCGGTACTTCCAGTCGGCTTTCACCCGAGAGGCGATCGCGGATTGGGGAGGCAAGGCTGATGCGTATATCCGGAGGCCGGGTAACCCACCTGCGCTGGTGAGCGCGTGGGATCAGGGCCAGGGCTTGATGAAGCGCTGGGCGGGGGTGGTGTTGACCCCGAATGCGGCGCCGCCAGCTGGAGGAAGGAGATGAGTTGTTGTTGTGAAATATGGGTCTGCTCTAGTCTCGGTGGTGGGAGGACATAATAATGGGATGCGATAAACCTTTTTGTAATAGTCAGCCATTCTTTTTTTTATGCTAGAGATATGGATGTGTTTTATTTACGACTTGTTTGTCAATTGCTAATTATCCTTTCCTGGCCCCACAGTGACGTCGCTCGATTGTCATATCTTATAACCCTCTCTCTCGAGATCCACTGCCGACTTCAATGTCTTCAGTAACCAACGCCATGTCTGCTTTCGTATCCTCCATCATTGGAGTGTTTGTCTCTTTATTCAACCTGATCTTCGCCGTCTTCCATGCCATATTCGCATCAGCCGCCGACATGCTGAGTAGTGTCTTCGCCGTGGGACGACATTTCGTTCTGGCAGTGTTGCAGCTGTTCCAAGGAATGGTTGGGTTTATCACAGGTAGGTTCGTGTCCATTTATTATGGTAACATATTGACCTTCTCCTAGGGAACTTGCTGGGGATTGTGTTGATAGTAGGATTGTATTACCTGTACACAGTGAGGAACAGGAGGAGGGGTGTCAGGGGGGCGTTGTAAAAGTATTAGGGCTTCCGTTGCAAACACAATCAAATCAGGGCTGCCGGTGAAATGAGGAGCGTTTGGAATTTGCTGTTCAGTTGAATGTCCCGTATACCCGTTCCCATTCATTCCAACCACAATCCTGCTCGTCCATCTTCTCCTCTCGCTTTCCCTACAACCTCCAACGCTTCAAGCTATCAGTCCTTCGAACGCGCGCTATCTCCTGTTCCGCCTTCCGTGACCAGTAAAGCCAACGTACCACGTTCGAATACGCTTTCTAGTACCTCCATGTCCTCCGTTTCTGGTTTCCAAAGCGCCGTGTCTCACTCGGAGACGAGGAGAAAGCAGTCCAAGAGGGATGAGGTTCATCGAGCTCTTTTTCTTTTCTTTTATTTCTTCTCATCTTGGGACATAAATACCAGGCAATCCGGAAGAAAATCGAATCCGAGCTGTCCCGCAAACGCACCATATCCACTCATCAAAGTCGCCCAACCAAGAGGTCTGGAAAGGCCGCTCCGACCAAGGGAACTGTTGCGGCTCTCAAGCCCAGCCCGGCACTCACCGTCCCAGAGAACATCACGGTAGCCGAGGCTAGTCAGTTGTGTGCCGCCAAGCGTACGGACTGTGTTCTCGTCGTTGATGATGAGGAGGGTCTTAGTGGGATTTTCACTGCGAAGGATTTGGCGTACAGAGTGGGTAACACCTTTTTTTTCTTGAGTGATGGCGCGTATGCGACCGTGGCTGACTTGTACTTGGTAGGTCACTGCTGAAGGGCTCGATCCGCATACCACCCCTGTCAGCCAGATTATGACGCGTAACCCGATGGTCACCCGTGATTCCACCTCCGCGACCGAGGCGCTCGAGCTCATGGTCTCCAAGCATTTCAGGCATCTCGTAAGCATTTTCACTCTTCCTTCAGTGCTCCTTCTAACCCGTATTAACGGAAATGTAGCCGGTTTGTAACGAGGATGGTAACGTCGTCGGTCTCCTCGATATCACCAAAGTCTTCCATGAAGCCCTGGGCAAGGTCGAGCGTAGCTCCGCCGCGTCCGAGCAGCTCTTCACCGCCATGGCCGGTGTGCAATCTGAGCTTGGTGCCGTAGGTTCCAATCCCCAGGCCGCTGCTATGCTCGCTTGGGCAGAGAAGTTGAGAGAAAAAACCGCATTGCCCGACCTCACCACCGTCATGGACTCGCGTACTCAGCCCGCTACAGTCGGCCCCAAGACCACCGTGTGCGAGGTCGCTAAGCTGATGAAGGAGCGCCGCACCACTGCGGTGTGTGTTATGGAGCCGAACGCGGGACCCACTAGTCCTGGGTTGGTTCCGGGTGCGGCACCGAGGATTGCGGGAATTTTCACGAGCAAGGACGTTGTCCTCAGGGTTATTGCGGCTGGATTGGATGCAGGAAGGTGTAGTGTGGTGAGAGTGATGACCCCGCATCCTGACACTGCCCCTCCCTCAATGAGTGTCCATGATGCTTTGAAGAAGATGCACAGTATGTGATTTTCTTGGACCTGACCCGTGTGTCTTGATGCTGAAATTGAATAGATGGTCATTACCTTAATCTTCCTGTTGTTGAAAACGACGGACGTCTCGTGGCCATCGTGGATGTTCTCAAATTAACTTATGCAACACTGGAACAAGTGCGTATTCCGCCCGATCCCCTCTTCACAAATCGCTGATCTATATATGTCTTGGCAGATGAACGCCATGGCAGGCGAGAACGTGCAGAACGAATCCGAAGGCGGCCCTATGTGGGGACACTTCTTCAATTCGATCGGGCATGACGACAATGAATCCATGGTTTCGGGCTCGCACCACGCGCCAACGGACTTGCGCTCCTTCCCTTCTCTCAACGAGCATCTCCAACAGTCTCCACGCTCCGAGGTGTACCCGAATGATTCTGCATCTGTCATAGACGACGACCCGGTCTCTGCACTCGACGGATATCCGCGCCACAAAGGTCTGGCGGTGCCGGGGGGACCTGTGTTGATCCCAGCGGACGACGGAACGTATGTGTTCAAGTTCCGCACGCCGAGCGGGCGCACGCATCGTTTCCAGGCGAGGCATGATGATGTTGAGCATCTGCGCGAGGTCGTGGCGGGGAAACTTGCTACGGACCCGTTCTTCACCGAGTATGCGCCGCCTGGTGATGAGGAAGAGGGCGCTGCACGGCCCGACCCGAGTGACTTCCACCTTTCATATACCGATGCGGATGGGGACACGGTTGTGATCACTTCTGACCATGATGTGACGGAGGCGGTGAAGATTGCGCGTGGGGCGGGCACGGATCGCGTGGTGTTGTTTGTGCAGGGCGGGAAGGGATGGGCAGAGGCGGGTGCTGGGAAGAGCGAGGCGAAGGCGGCGGCTGTTACTGCTGCGGCTGCCCAAGAGGTGAGAGAGGTGGAGAAGGCCGAGTCGGTGCTTGCTCCTGTTGTTGAGGCGAAAGAGGTTGGGGGGACTGCTACCCCCGAAACGGTTGTTCCAGTGCCTTCGCCGCATGTGGGTCGTCAGCATGGCCATGGACATGGACATGGTGAAGAGGTACTTGGGATCCCGAAGGACATGTTGCTCCCTGCGAGTATTGGTGTCTTGGCGGTTGTTATCATTGGGGTATTCACAATCTCGAGGTTGACCTCGAATAATTATTGAAGGAAGGAAGGATGGAACAAAAATTAACGTATGCCCAAAGTCTTTTTTTTCTCTTTTTTATTTCTCCACGACTGCGCCAGAGTTCTTATCGGCTATCGCTATACATAGATGACTTCGTTTACATTTCAGCGATCGCTTTAGTGCAGACGCTTTTCCTTTTCTCCCTCTCCACGACAATATCCACGTTCAGCCCTTCCTTACCTTCTAATTCGACGACAAAACTCTTAGCTTTTACGGTACATACATAGCACTTTTTTATTTCATGTTTTTACGACCTTTTCACGCCATAGACGAAGTTGTCAAGTCCTTTGGGAGATCATTACATGCAAGCTTGGCGTCACGTGCTGCTTGTAATACACTGTCGCGTACTGGACCAGGTTCACAAGAGCGCCTATCCATCCATATCCTCACTGTACCCCTTTCACTCGTTTAATACCCTCCTGTCGACCGCTACCTTGTTTTGCAATCATGGGCAAGTCGGAGCGAGAGGAAACCTTGCAAGCGCTGGTGAGGACTCCAAAATTTATACCCGAGGCTGTTAACCAGAACCTGGGGGTTGTTGTGTTTGTTGGATTTCTAGACGGCACGCGTGTTCTCTGCGATGCTGGACGAGCTCATCATGGATGCGACGCTCCAGTCGCATCACGAGGTGGCTCGCGGGAGGGCGGTTTGTGGGGTTTGCCACACGCGGTATGTGCCTCTTATTGAGTTTCTTCTGTGGTGGTTTGTTCGCCCCCTTTCCATTTCCTCGTTTTGGGTGTGTGTGGTTTAGGGTGTTTTGTGGGGGCGACTCTATGTTGGAACCCACTGTCCGTCGTTTTTTGGTTTTATACCCTTTGCATGGTTTACATTCCGGTCCGAGGCATTATGATATCACTTATGTCCCTTTCCCCTGCCTCGCTTCGTGCACAGATGTGGCTCCGGTACGTATTTCTTCCCTTTCACTTCCTATGTATTTGGTTGTTCACCTATGTGTATTGTTCTCTCATTTGTTCAAGTTCATACACCTGCTGCCGCCGGGAATAACGACGCTTCCTCCTCGCATGCTGCCAGTCGTGCCGACACACCTTCCTCGGCTGCAAGCAATGAGTTCGGGAGCAAGGGACAGCAGACGAATGGGACTGGGACCAGTACGCCTACGAGCTTGAAGGATGGGAATATCGTTCTGGAGTGTGTATCGTGCTCGCGGCAGGTTCGTTGTGTTAACTTGATTGACTTGAATGCAATGGATGATGATCTGCATCTTTTCTTTCTGTCCGCGGTCCCTTATCTAGATTGCGTCCAATAGATACGCACCCCATTTGAGTTCGTGCATGGGTCTTAATTCGGCGAGAAGGGCCGCCGTGCGAGGGAATGCGAAGGCCAGGTTCGTTCCCGCTCCCTTCAACCCTTTCCTCTGGATTAATCCCTACTAAACACATCTTCTTCTTCGCGATCATAGGCCGCCTTCGGAAACCGGCCGCTCTGTATCTCCCATTTCGGACGCTGGTAATGCTTCGGACAGTAATGGTAATGGTAAGGGTAAGGGCAAGGCAAAAGGCAAAAAAGCTGGTTCGTCATCACTCTGATCCATCGGTTTTCTTGGCGACGGCCTTTAATTAACAATGGTTTTCGGTTTGGGTTTACAGGGGACGAAAGCAGCTTCAGTCTCAAGCGGAAACGGGTAGGTTACAATTATGTTCTTGTCTTTCTTAACCCGTTTCTGACCGAGGTGTGTGTTTGTTTCTCAAGCCTGGTTCCCCTCAAGTCTCGCCCAATAAGAAGGCTAAAAAGGGAAAGACGCTGGGTATATTGCTTGGTTTTCCTGTTTGGGGGAACGGAAGCTAATTTACTTGGTTCGATCGTTCCAGCATCACCCGTATCTCGAGTCAGGGCAGACCCTGATTTGTCTGGGTTACCGTCTAACGTGAGCTCTTCTGTTTCTCGTGGTGTTTCTTCCTCGTCTGGATGGCCTTTTTTTTTTTACTGAATGACACATATTCTAACAGTCTCATTTCTCGCCTTCCACAAGTTCGCAATCCAAGATTCCTTCCAAGCTACGCGATTCGTCCACAGCGTCGTTGCTCGAGCGGTCCTCGGTTTCGTCAAGAGAGTCGTCTCCAGGAGGACATTCAGTTGCCACTCCTGCGTCTTCTTTCTCTTCACAAAGCCCGACGCGACCTGGTGGTGGTAATGGTAAACCACCAACGAAAGGAAGACCTCCAGCTCTGGGCACCGGCCCCCCGAAACGACCTACTCCTCCACGGGCTCAACCGATCCATGTGCCGGACTATCACGCTGGTACGACTTACCTTTACCTTCTTTTTCATTTTCTCGTTGTTGTCTCGGTGCTGATCCTCCTCATTTTTAAAAAAAATTACAGAAATTGACCACGCCAATGAAACGGGTTCCTCGACGGACACAGATAGTGACTAAAAACACACCATGCCTGCCTGCATCATGATTCATTCAATCCTTCAACACAACAACGACGATCTTCAATCTCACTGTCAAATCGTATTGCTTTCAGCTTTCTTGTACTATATATTTTACATCATTGTCCCCCGGCATATCACACATAATCAATCATGCATCATTCTTTGGAAATCATGGGGTTGTCGCCTCGTCGACATTGTGATGTACCGTAATCAGATTTAGACTCTACCAGTCTTCACGCCCTTTGCATTGAAGACAGCTTCAGCCAGCAACGGGAAGAATGAGGTTAACCGCCAGTGAGTAGGAACCTCTCATTCGTGGTAATGATCTTTCGCACCTGCGCCAAGGCTTGCAAATGAACTGTATGCGTAAGCTGTACACAGTATATGTATACGTAAATAAAGTTCTAGCTCAATACGAGTTGAATGACAGATGGCATTTAAAATGGTTCACGTCAGGATCGCAGCGACCATGTGGGGTGAAACATGCTCAATTGCAAGGACTGTGTGGATTGCAAGGACTGTGTGGGAAAGTAAGTTGGCAATAAAGAAATACAATTCGATATTCCGATGGGCTCATCGGTAGCAAGATTGAAGAATCAAGGTCACCAATCCTTCCTTTGGAGTAGGTATCCCATGTCCCACAATATAAAAAGGGAAGGGCCGTTTGATACTGAGGCATGGTCAGATCAAATTTACATCATAACGCTGAGCGGCAACTAAATAAAATTGTTTTCAAAGCGCTCTTACAACCTCATGGGTTCAATCGCCAGGCTCATTTACGCAGTTCACATTCCATCAGTTTCAATTTCATTGACTGGTGAGCGGCGGTGTGGGCGGAGGCGGTGGTTTTTGCTGCGATGCGCATCATTAAGCGCCCACTCTCGGTATGATCATGATCACAGCCAAAACAATATATTGATCAAAGTTCCATGGTAAATCGAAACCAGCTCACGCCTCGAAAATGATGTGTTCTGCCCTGAGGTTTGGCAAGGAAGTAGACAGGAGCGCTAGCCTTATTGAAGTGGGATCCGAAACCGGATCGCGTTTAATCGTAGCAAACCAACGCTCTAATCTCTATGCTTTGCCTGAACGGCCCTTTCCCTTCAAAACTCGGATCTAAAAATGAGCTGTGGGGCGCACATGTTGCCGTCCCTCCTTCGCTGTCGAAAATCTTGAACATCCAAACCTCCTCTGGCAACTGATCTCGAAGGTAATACCATTCTTGTGCCGGATTGTAACGAAGGGTCATGGTTTCCTCTGGATCTGGATATCCGAGATCTGAAGGAACTAGATCGTTTTTATCGACGGTCCGAAAGTCTGCAAATGCGAGTGGGGCATCGCGGATTGGTCCCTTGAGAGGTCTCCATAAATTGATGATTTGGTAGCGCCGGGGCAGATGATCTGGATCATAGCGCTCAAGGTGACGAAGAAGCCTGGTCTGTGCTCCCCTGGCGCTCTGATCCACATGAGCCCCATACCCGGGCTGGCGCGATTTGGGCTTTTCGCTGATATCTAAAGTATGCCATGATAATAAGGGAACAATGCATCAGAAATTGAATCACTCAGATATTCAAGTACTTACCCCTGCGACGAACTAGATGATCGAAGACCTTGACGAGAGAAGCGCCCGTTTTAATTTTTATTAACCTTGAAAGATGATGGTCATTATTCTATGACTGTTATATCAAAAAAGAAACAGGGGGACGCACTCTTCGCACTCGGGTAGATAAACGTCCCTGATGGCAGAGTCATCTGCAAATTTTTCGAATTGTACAGATGTGGTGTGCCGAACGATCTCAAAACCGTTGATATCCATGGAGAGAACGTCCTCAACCCCGCGCACATCGTGAAGTTCTACCTGATGCCCAGAGCGCAAAATATTTGGAGGGGCTATACCCTCGGGTAGATTGTGCGCCGTATAGTAGAAAGGCTTCTGTGACCTTGGAAAATCAGCAGAAAGGAAGTTGATTTTTGTCGGAACGGGGGGTTCGGAGACTATATGCTTGGACAAAGACATAGTTAAGGATACGGGAGCTGGTGGCTACTCTTCAAGGGCTGTACGGCACTTGCTTTTATACTATTTAGAAGTTATCTGGAGCATCATTTGGCGTCTAACATTCCGGCTGCCTCAGACCTCCTTCCTGTTATAGGCTAGTCCTAATTTTCTAGTGAAGATCTCCGTAGATTATCAGTGGCGGCACCCTGTGGCATTTTGGAGACCCGCACAACACTGGTGGATTTGCCCAGGGTTGCCTTTACAGCTGAAAATTGACACTGTCGACAGTGAAATGCTAGGAAAAAAAGTCTTTTAGCAATGTGTGTGATCCATCTACTTTAAAACGGCCTCATAACACCCGAAAGCTTTTAATTACAGAGAATTGCGGAAGCGCGACGCAAGAATACGCCGCGCTGCAATCGTATGGCGGGAAATCCCGTACGAGCGCGTCTAATGCGATTTGGGTCCGTCGCGTCCTGTCCTGTCGCGTCAAAAACGAGCTCACCCCGTCGAGTCGCGCCGGAGATTCAAGATGCCTAATGCCTGAACTGGACATAATATAACAATGCCTCAATAGGTACACACCGGCGATTGCCGCCTTTATGCGGCGCATTTTAGTTTCCAAATAAGTAGCAAACGGCCCAATCTGGAAAGTGCAGATCCCTCTTGTATCTCTTCCACAACATCCTCCGACGTCCGCCTCCCACCTTTCGTTCAAATGTCCTTTCATATATTTTTTGCAGTACGGACATATGAGTATTACCAGTGTTGCCTCGGCCCTGCAGGGCCTGTCAATGCGCCACGGACTCCAAAGCGAATATGTCAACTGGTTTCTTCTGATCCCCGCTGATCTACGTAAAGAGATGGCGTCAAGTTCAAGGACAAGGTGGAATCGGTACGCCTGATGGCAGGAACGATATCGATCTGTTGTTATGTACTTATTCCGCCCTTATTCTGTGATCCCTATTTATCTTGCTTTCTCGTTCTGCCCTCCATCTCTGATGACGTCTCAGATTCATGAAGAGGCCCCCATTTTAGCACCGGATGGGAAGAAACGACCAACCCCACTTCCTTTTTTCCAATTCTCTATAGTTATCCTTCTCCAGCTTGCAGAACCATTGCCTTTGCAGGTCATATATCCGTTTGCACCGCAGGTAAGTATATCTCGTATCATGCAAATCTACCGCTCGTGACGCGAAAGATACTTGTAGTTCATTCGCGATCTGGGCATAACAAAAGGAAAAGAGAGTCAAGTGGGGTATTACGTCGGACTTGTGGTGTGTATCTTTTCTCTCGTAGAAGACTAGGTGCTAACACCGCCATTGGATTTGCGATGACTCTAGCATTCAGTCTTTTTCCTTACTCAAGCTTGCACGATTTTGCATTGGAGTCGGATTTCTGACCACGTCGGGCGAAAACCAGTCATTCTGACAAGCTTATCTGCAATATCCCTTTCTATGTATTGCTTCGGACTCTCAAGAACCTTTTGGGGACTTATGTTGTGGTAAGATTGTTCCATGTATTTGACACGCCCATCCCTGTAATTTTGCAAATACGCACCTGTAGCCGAAGCTTGAACGGTGCATTAGGTACGTTGATTCTTGGGTTATTATCGATTTCCAGTGCTAACGAGCTTCTTTAGATGGGAACATTGGCGTTATCAAAGGGTACGAATCCAGATGACGATACATACGAAATGTTCATCACTCATCCATATATGTTCAGCATGATAGCTGAAATGACCGATGAAACGAATATCGCGCAGGTGGGTTCTCATCCACTTTCGAGAATTGGGATTGTATGTACGACGTTGATGTTCCTCAGGCTTATGCCTACATGACCATAGCTTGGTCCACTGCGGCGGCGGTAAGTATATGCCCTTTTGCTTGAAGCTTCATCTCCTCAGAACTCCCACTATTCCAGCTTGGTCCTATGATTGGAGGCTCTTTATCACGGCCAGCGGAAAGATTCCCAAGACTTTTTGGGAATAGCGAGTTCCTCAAGGAATATCCATATTTTTTGCCTTGCGCAGTTCCTGCTACCTTGTCTGCAGTAGCTTGGGTGATCACTTACTTATTCTTGGAGGAAACAGTTCGTTCACCGACGCCTGTTGCTCAATACATTGGGTTCCAAAAAGGCAACACAACCTCATTCACGCGGAATGGAATAGATGACGCCGACGACACGTCTTGTGCGCAAGCATCTTCATCCAAGGCGGATAATATTCAAACGATCAATAACCTGTCACCAGAAGGAGAGAATCCCCTTCCCCTGCGTTCAGTCCTTACCCGACGAGTGATCGTCGCTGCTGGGAATTATGCTTCTCTATCTCTAGTGGATATTGCCTTTCGCGCTATCCAGCCGCTTTTCTTTTCCACTCCAATCCATCTTGGAGGCCTCGGATTACAACCAGCAGCTATAGGAAACTTGCTCTCAATCTTCGGAATCCTGAACGGATTATTCCAACTCTTCTTCTTCGCTCGAATGAATGACCGTTGGGGATCAAAGAACATATTTATGGTTGGAATCGCGTCAGCTATACCTATATATCTTTCCTTCCCCATCATCAATACTCTCGCACGACACCAGGGCTACAGCATTGCAGTCTGGGCAGCGGTCAGTCTCCAAATTGTAATATCTGTCGCTCTGAGTCTCTCGTACGGTAAGCTTTTATGAGCCTGCACATTAAATTCAGTATGTGTTAATTCTGCGTTTTATTAGGTGCTATCTTCATCTTTATATCCACAGCGTCGCCGAACCGTGCATCTTTGGGAGCGACAAATGGACTCAGCCAAGTTTGTCTTTAGCAACCCCATCAAGCTACTCTCAAACTGAAATGTTTACATTTCTCTTGCAGATGTCAGTGAGCTTCATGCGCGGAATTGGACCAGCTGCTGCCAGTTCCCTCTTTTCCTTGTGCGTTGACAAACAGTATCTCGGAAGTTACCTGGTATACTACATTCTTCTTGCCCTCGTCGGCGTTTCACTTGTCATCGGGTCATTGCTTCCAGGTCACGTTTGGATGGACAGACCTGTACGAGTACTCTAAGTACATGAATCGTGCCCTTTTGTAGAATTGCCGGCTGGAACGGTTTGGATCGAACATACTTATTTATGGAAGCCCAATGATAGGCTCGAGGGTCTGTCTGCGCAGAGTAGGAGTGAAATTGATCTGTCAGCTTCATGGTCGTGCGGTGTCCATGTAGATTTTTACCTATTCATAGTGGTTTAGGGAAACCGTTGACAAAAGCGCTCGCATGCTATATGTAAAGCGCTGTTTTATGGAAGCAAACAAGTCGGATATCGCTGATGCGTATATGATGCCTGGGACTCTGGTCCGGTTGTTTTCCCATGCTCATGGACCCCATGAGAACGGTGAAGCCTTCAAGCTGAAGCCCGACTGTTGTTCGGATGCGCTAATAGTAGTTGCCGCCGATGGTGCTGTTTTGCCTAGAACCAGAGGAATTGCACCGCGACCAGCATCGAGCAAGAGTCGGCTATTTGAGTAACCCAGAACCGCAAGTGATTCAATGCAAGTGATTTGCTGGAAGCAAGCTGTAAGATTCAGCAAGGAAGGTGGGATTGAAAGGTTCCCATAACATGGGCTACACAGGCCAGCGCTGTTATGCGGAGAAACACGGAGAGTTGAATAACATTATCTTTATCGTTCTGCACTGTCATGATGGAGGGAAGCCAAACCCGGTTCCAAGGATAAGCCGGTGTTTGAGTAGGTTACGGTCTCCCGGTAATCCTGTGTCATCTAATCGGAGTCCTATTAATATTTTAGATTCACACGCCTGATTTGGCTAAAAACGGCGTCAGCAACAGCCAAGCTCCTTTGAAAATGGCCACCGCTCCCACTGCAGTCATCGCTGATCCAACGCCTGTCGAGTATGAACAGAAGCCTATTCGCATTGGATGCAGGCCTTCTGCCCTCGCAAAAATCCAAGCAGAGCTCGTGTGCAGCCGCCTGGAAGCCCTTTTCCCTGCCTCCCGCTTCGAAATTTCCTCCAAAAAGATTTATCCTGCTGGAGATAGAGACAAGGTTCTTGCATTCCGGTCCCTGAGCCAGATTACAGAAAGGGGTGGCGCCTCTTTGTGGACGACGGAACTGGAAGATGCACTTTCAGACGGCGACCTTGACATCCTTGTGCATAGTCTCAAGGATGTCCCGACCAAGTTGCAGAAGGGATGTGAGATTATTCCTGTGCTGGAGCGAGAGGATCGTCGCGACTGTCTAGTGGTGAAAAATGGCCTCCCGTATCGATCCTTGGAGGAGTTGCCTCCCGGCTCGGTTGTAGGCACGGGAAGTGTTCGAAGAGTTGCACAAATGAAGCGAAGATTCCCTCTACTCGTCTTTAAGGATGTGGTGAGCCCTTTTTTTTTACTGTATCATCCAGCATAATTCTTACCTGCCTTCCTTTAGCGTGGAAATATGTTTGTGGCCCAACTGCTTCCAATATGACTTACTGACCATTCGATGATATGTTCGCAGCGACACACGCCTTCAAAAATTAGACTCTCCCGACCTGCCCTATACCGCTCTCATTCTGGCTTCGGCTGGGCTCCTCCGCCTTGCCCTCCATGACCGCATCACCTCATATCTATCGCCGCCCGTGTCGTATCCAGCTGTCGGGCAAGGTTTCCTCGGCGCCGAATTTCGTTCTGCCGACACAAAAGTGAAGGCCATGGTTTCGAAATTAGAAATTTGGACAGATGGCTGGGCCGTGCGTGCCGAGAGAGCGCTATTGGAGGTTTTGGAGGGTGGATGTGCCGTGCCCGTTGGAGTATCGAGCTCCTGGATCGGTGATAACATCGCGTCCGACTCGCTGGCTCCAAGTCCTGGTTCCCAGCTTTTACTCAAGTCGGTGATGACAACTCCGGACGGTTCGGAGGAAATTAGTGTTGAGACGCTGGGAGTTATTACGTCTGCTGAAGAGGCGGTGGAGTTGGGGAAACAAGCAGCCACGGCTCTATTGGAGAAAGGCGGACGTGCAATCATTGCGGACCTTAGGGCTGAGATAGACAAAGCTGCAGCTGCTGCACAAAATACTAGTTAACTTGCCCCATCAACTTGTAATGTTATTTCTTCTCCTTGCTGGCCTTGAAAGCGGAACCCTTGGAAATATATTTAGGCCTACACCCTCCTTCAACATTGTTCTGCGTCGATGTCGTGTGCGCTTGGGTTTCGTACCACGAAATACATCCCAGGACTTCCTTTCTAATAAATCACAAGCCAGACGATTGAGGTAAGGGCTACATACATGCGACAGGATTTGGAAACCACTGGGTTTCATAATCATAATTTCTCTCGTTATAACACTTACATTAAACACAATAGTAACACTTACATTTTTTGCCAGAGATCTGCTTTGAAAGCCTTTATAAGTATTGACATGTAAAACCGAACAATTTGATTCAATGTCAGTGAGAATAACAAGTGCATGAGAAGTTGCGATCTAAAAATTCTAAAGCATCTAAGTACGCGAAGTCCGAGAAGTCGAGTCTAATTACAATTTATACAAGTCCTTTGAAAGAAAACGGGGGAAAGATCTATGGTTGTCTATCGTCTAAAGTCGTGATGAATCTATGATGTCTATAATTGAAGAAAGGGATCCCGGAAAAGGGCCGCCTGGCGCTTTACTTGAGGAATGGGCGAGACGGTAAACGAGAAGGAAAAAAACTCCACAGTATTGCCATGGCAGAGGCCAATGGAACTGTAAGGTAGGTGAGGGTCTTTATGCCCTTTGCATCAAAGATAGCGCCGGCCAACAAGGGAAAGATCGCTAGAATTCGTCAAGTATAATAAGTACGAGAATCTGGAATGCGTGTATGAACCCGCTCACCTCCGCCAAGGCTCGCAAATGAAGAGCTGTGGATGAGCATTCGGAGTCAATATGACAATGACAGATGTTATTTAAAATGGCTCACATTAGAGCCATCGCGACCATGTGCACCTCGGCGGGTAAAACGTCGTTGGCCATGCTCAGGCATGCGGGAAAAATTGGGCCATAAAGGAGACCAATCAGGCTCGTTGCCACCGCGTTCTCGACGTTGGATTTGACCAACCATATTGTCAAATGCAAAATTACCGCAAGACCTGAAGTAGGATAAGTATCCCTTCTGACGTCGAGCATGCTCTGGAGAGCCGACGACTAACCACTACACACGCGAGGTGAGTCAATAGGTTGCTATGTGTTTATGATCAAAGCGGAACTCACATGCAAGCGTGAATGGTGTGTTTGCGCTGAGTAAAGCTCAGTCTGCACCGGTTTGTTTAGTCCATATCTGAGCGATTGACATACAGAAAATCTTACAAAGGAAAGTAATATCCCCAAATGAATCGTCCAAGGCTGATACCAGCCCAGAAACCGCATGTAACATACCCAATAGTCTTTGGGTTTGCATTCTAAAATCACTTAGATCAAAAAAAAATCCAGAGGTTGGATATTGGGCTCTTACCCTTATGGACAAGAGGTATGTGACCATCTATTAAAGTCAAAAGTCAACATCAGATGGCAAGAAAGAATATCCAAGGGTGTAGCTCACAAATCCTTGCGTAGATGTCTCGCTATTGAAGTCGTGAGCAAGATACCGTCATACCAGACGGTAGACACCGTACCTTCCACAATATAGCAATATAAAGAAGGAAAAGGCCCATTGATAAGGCATAGTCAGAGCCAAGCGTAAGGCTGCATACGCAGGTGGTGAGCACCAACTCATGTGAATCATTTAAAAGCATTGTGGCTCACAACTTCGTGGCTTAATGTCCAAATTCAGTTTCATGGTTGATATTTCGCCAATGTCAGTTTCGTTGACTGGCGAAGAACGGCCTGAGCGGAGGTAATCGCTTTTTCGGCGACGCGCATTATTAAGTGCCCTTTGACGGTCTTTGAACGCCTCGGTGGGTGTCGGTCTAAAGGTCACAGCCACAAACAGAACATTGAGGCCAGAAAGTACCAAAGACCCATAGTAAAATCGATACCAGGGAACGCCTGTCGCAATGATCGACTGGCATACGAGGGGTGATATTACACTGCCTAAACCTGGGACGAGTCAGTAACATGAAGGAATGCTGTATGACAGAAAGAACGTACTCGCAAGGCCGAGGCCATATCCAAGAGCCTGCTTCGGACCATCCGCGAAAAAGGCATTTCTGTAGCTTTCTTCAACTAATGAGCCACATGCAGCCGAAAAATATCTTACAAAGGAGCTGGAAAGAAGTCCGTTAAATTAAGGGTTAGGGCAGAAGTGGAAAGTCGCCTCACCTGTGAGCAAAGCGCGAGAGAAAGCAGAGAAGATATAAGCCAGAAACATGACAGGAAACCCACTCCTGGACCCCATTAGGATGAAGTAGGTAGAGTGAATCATGCTCGCAATGACGAGCACTAGAAATCTGGCCTGTGAATCCGAGTGTCCGAAATCTTCACCGAAAGCCGTCTTCCTGCTAAAGGTCGGCAAGAAGGCAAAAAAGGAGCTTCGATTGCGGTGGACTCGAAAACCTCCCAAGCCTTTCATTATTGATTCGACGAGGAATGTACCGGCAAAGAAGCTGCGACTCCACTTAACACATCATATGAAGGACTGAATGTACATGTACTTACCCGCATGTGGTACCAGCGAATAAAGATGACGACAGCGTGGACGTTAGATGAAATTGGGACGACAAATCTTAATAATTATATGTTAAACCCACAATAATAAAAGCGACATGGGATTTTACTCACATGGCATGACAGTTCCAGTCACTGTAAAAAAGATAAGTTACATTACGGACAGTTGGTCATTCGAAAAAAAAGAACTTGCCACCATCCGCCCAGCCACCCATAAAACAGGCAAAAAATCCACTGGCTAGGCGCCACTTCAGGCGGTCGTGGGCAGGAATGAAGCCTTCGTCGTCGTCGAATTCTTTGGTAGGCGATGGAGCTCGACTGTTAACAGCAGTTGAAGGAGAACTTGAATATGGGGAGTAGTCCGAGTAGGGCTGAACAATTGAGGATGATGGGTGGCGGGCGACCGTGACGGTTGTTGCGTATTCCGACATCCGGGCACTGGCTAGAGGAGATACCAAGGGTATATCGAAACGCGGAGTACGTTTCGACATGGTCGATGTAATCAATTCTGCGAGACGTTCGCGTTCCAAGGCGTCTGAGGTAGACCTAGCTTCTAGATCAACATTGCCTGCGTGTAAGTCGGGGGGGAAGGTGTCGACGGTGGCCACGCTCGCTCTCGGTGTTAGAGGATAGGATTCGGCCATAGAGATAAAGAAAAGCAGATGTAAGGAAGAGAGGCTGGAATACGACGCGGTTTCCACTTCACGTTCCACCTTCTTATACCGTAGCCATTTGCAAATGTGGAGTCGGATGCACAATTATGAGCACAGGGAGGCAATTGGGCCTTCCAAGAGCGTGTTCTTTCATTTCCGTATCCTGTGGTGTACATTGGAGCGCCTTGAATCGGAAGAATTAATCCAAATTTCTTTTGAAAATCGAGAGAGCGATGATCTTAGTTGGCGGAGATGACGTCGACCCTTGCAAGGAACCTCTGGGCGGCCAACTTGCGGAGATATCAATTGTTGGGCTATCTAATAGGTAAAGATAGCGAGAACCGACGAAATGAAACCTGAAAACAATGGGTTGATCAGCCAGATAAGAAATTTGTGGGTGCTGACGCAACTCGCAAGCGCACAATTCGGGAGGCAAAAAATGGCGACATGGTTACGATATAGCACTAATGGGACCTTTCAGGCCCCAGAAGATTCCATCGAATGATAGGCGCGTAGTTCCAGGCCGCTTGCAAATAGTATCTTGAACATCCATATGTTGCCTGCCACGCAACTCCTAAGTACATCGGTTGCCATTTGCTGTGGTTCGCCTAGATTCCCCGAGGCTCAAAAGATATCCTCTGAGAATTGAAAGAGATGATACCAATGACATCTAAGAGAAGAGATGGCGTCGTTTAACGCAGGAGAAAAGGACCCTGGCGCCAAGAAATACAGTTGAAAGTTTTCTGCGGTAAGTTTGAATGGCCGCCAGGAAATTTTCTGAGTATAGCAGGGCAAGCTGAGGGTCGCTAACATCGAGTAAGTAGAAGCAACACATAGAAATCGATATCGAACCACCGTTCGTCGGCAACGTACTTAGCCAAAGTCGAGATTGCCAATTAAATCCCTTATTGGGTTGTTAACATTCGCCACTACATAACCACACAATGAGCCACGTTGGCCCCTAATTTAGAAGGTTGTTTTTTTCCTTTCTTCAACAAATTACTGTTCCGTCGCTGATCTTTGCCCAAGCATTGATTTCAGACGAACCTATATGAATCGCCTTCGAGCGAACGCTCCCAAATGGAAATAAAAGAACCGCTTGATAAGTCTAAAGCTCTATTCAGATTACACTTAAGGGTAAACAACGGCAAAAACAACAAAACAAGAGAAAATAGCCGTGTACAGAAGAGGGGAAGATAAATCAAGGAGGAAACGTATTTCACATCGCATCTAGTTATTGATTTGATAATCGTAGAGTGGCTCAGGACTCTGGTTTTAATGGCTTTTTCGATGGGAAAAATGCCCACAAGAAAGCAATCGTGCCTGCGAGTGGAACGGTGACGTACGTCAAGGTACGGACACCTTGAGCACTAGAAATCGTTCCAGCAACGAATGGGAATATGGCTGGGAAGAACATTAGAGCGGTAGCAACGAAGAGGACAAACGGCTAACCTGCTCCAGCGCTCGCGCCCGCAGAGCTAAAAAGAGACGCTCGTTAGAGATGCGTGTTAATGAGATAGAAGTGATTCGATACTCACATGAAGGCCATACTCACCAAGCGCACCTCAGAAGGAAGGATGTCGTTCGCCAGGCTCAAACAGGCCGGAAATACCGGTCCATACACCACACCAATTACACTCGTGGCGAAAGCGTTTTGAGCATTTGAGTTTACAAACCAAATCTGGAGTTGCATGGCTAATCCAATTACTAAACAAATGAGTGTAAATCGTTAGGAAGTGGATCTCATTTAACGAGTTCAGGTGCTGGCTTACGACTAAAAGACATACGATTAGTGAAAGCCATAAAAGGGCTTTTCGAGACTTACATGCAACCCTGGATCACAAATTTACGTTGCGTATAGGTAAATCTAGGATTATCGTAAGCGATTATTCAGGAAAACGATAGATGGACCCGTTACTTTGGCGTGTAATGCCCCCAGGCGAAACGACCAATAGTTATACCGCCCCAAAACCCGGAGGTGACATAACCCACAGTTTTGGGGTTAGCGTTCTGTTGGTGAAAGTCAAAATCGTTGGACAGATCGTCAAGCTCTTTGAACACAAACCCGGATCCCTAGTAGGTATGATACCATCTGTGCGGAAATATAATTATATTGGGAGCAATCAAACCAGAAAACGCGTGACTAACGAATCCTTGAGTTGTGGTTTCGCTGGTGGTGTCCCATGAGAATTTTTCACCAGGCCCCAAAAAACAGATAGGACATACCAACCGCAGTACAGGAGGGCAAAAATAGTCACAGCCCATTGATATCGAAGCTTGAGAGCCATGCACAGCGCTAATTATATTTGATTGAGTAGGAAATGGATAATGACAAAGGTAAAACCTACTTTTGTTCTGCGATGTGGTCCTTTTTTTCACACTCGTCGGAGAGCCACACCCAACCTCTTTGCTGAAGAAACGCTCCTCACTCGAAGATGTCTGTCCGCTGAATTTGGCCATAGCACTCTCGTAATCTCGCAAAAATTCAGTCGCGGTAGGCTTGAATGTAAGAACCAGAAAAGTGACGTTGATGGCGGATAGAACAAGCGAGCCAAAGTAAAACTGGGTCCACGGCACTCCTCTGGCGATAGCTACTTGACACACTAATGGCGATGCAACCCCACCCAAGCCTTGAATTTTTTATCAGTAAATCCCAAACAATCATCCCCAATATAAGATTACGCACTCCATAAGCCAAATGCATATCCAAGTGACTGTTTGGGACCATCGGCAAAATACGCGTTCCTTTGCGAATGTCAATCTCCTTCCCTCAGTGAAGTATGAGAGATGCTCACAGTGACGCTAATGGGACAAGACATTAATACAGGAGGAACATTAGCAGCGATTGATATCTCACCTGTCAATATTGCCCTCGCAAGGGCAGCCAACGCATAGGCGAAAAACAAGACCCAAAAGCCGCCCTTCGTCCCCATCATGACGAAGAACATGCCATGGAGGCAACTAGACAGTACGAGGGCCAAAAGTCTTGCTTGGGATGGGGAGAACCCGGTGTGGTTGGTCTTGTCCTTTTTGAAAGGAAAAATCGTGAAGGGTAGCCAGGCACATGGAATCCAGCGCCAGCGGGATTTCGCCAAATCGAAGCGACCGAGTTGACTGATAAGGGATTCCACCAGTAGGGTTCCTGAAAAAAACCTTTGAATGGGTTAATAGATGGAAGAAATCGGCGAAGAGACAGGATACCCACCCAAGGGTGCTTCCTGCAAACAACAACGAGGACATCATGAAAGTTATATGAAATTCCGCCATAAAGTCTGAACGTAAATTTCCAGTCAGGGGCTGAAATATACTCTCGAATGAAACTTACAAGGCAAAACGGTTCCTGTGACTGGAATAGAAAGAAAACTAATCAATTTCGAATGCATAGTAGCCTGGAAAGTGTAGACCCACCTCCGTCACCCCAACCACACATAAAGTAGGCAAAAAATCCGCTGGCAAGCCGCCATCGTAATCTTACCATCTTCACGTGAGTGTGGTCTGGTTCTCCAATAGAGGGTAACATCAAGGACGTATTATCAGTATCAAATGCTGTTGGAGGTGAACTCGAAGAAGGAGAAGAAGCTTGGCTGGCATTGATATTTGGCAAGGAATGATAATGACGCGCGATGTTGACTTTTGAAGCATGGTCCGGCAACTGTACATGGGTCAGAGTTGAGAGAGTGGGAGCAACGTAGACTGGATGGCCATTATCGGCTGAAGACAATGCTCCTGAGTGATCGTCATCGTCGACAATAGCGCTGCTATCGTGATGTGCATATTGACTCGTCGGGAATAATTTTGGGATGCTGCTAATTGGGTTGATGGAGCTGCGACGCCGTTCCCGAAGACTAGAGCTGCAGGATTCAAGAACAACTGGCACAAGAAGAGAGGGCATCTCGAATGGAGCTGGAGTCCACTGAAAATCGACGGCGGATTTTATAGAAAATCAAAGAGCAATATCATTGAGCCAGATGATATCTATCCAGGGGGTTCGACCTCTCCTGACACAAAGCCGATGAGAAAAAAATATTTCCGCCTTGGAAATCAAGCAGGCGCACTTGAGTTATGCGTACACGCAAAACCTAAAAAAATATCCGGGCCAAGGCTACCTGAGTTTGTAAACGGCGGCTTCAGGGTGTCGGTAAACATACATCTGTCACAAGCACAAGGCTATTTACGGAGTTCAAGTCGAAGGACCAAGACATACCGGCAATATTTCTGGCCATTTGGCGCTCCATTGCCGCCCGTCGGGGCGATGTTTCTGTTTCTAGAATTTGAGAAGGATTCCAATGGGCAAAACGGTCATTCGTGGATGCCTGTGGATACGTAAAAAGAGCCCATTGAGAGCCTCATGACTGCTATGAACCCTGGAGAAGTCGGTTTACTGTCTATAAACAGTCGTTCAGGCTCGAAATGCCGCCTTTGCTTAGAAGGCCAGACGTATGTTCCGTTCGTCGTTATCAGTGTGCGCCCTGAAAAACTTTCCAAATTGTTAGTTTGAAAGATACCTTGATGGAAAATTTCATCATCTGTAGATTGGAATGGATCAGGTGGAAGCTCAAAAACGTAAATCTGTAAGTACCCATCTACTATCCATTGACCAATGTAGCTCGATAAAGAGTTTCGTGCTTTAGGATTATTCTCCAAACCTCTAAAGTCGCATGGACAAAGAAGCTTGACGCGGAAAACGGTTCCGAGGGATGGAACTTGGATAAAAGTTCATGAATTATGAAAAACCAATCCCGATGTTGTGGACGTAAGAGAAAGGGAAATTAACTTGGACATTGCGGGCCGGTCATTCCTCCTAGGGATCTCGGTCCTCTCAGTTCTGACCACTACCACCACAAGTACAGGTCTTCCACTATTAGATGGGCCAGAACAACGGTACGCGGGGTTCTGGAATCCAACAAATGCTCACTCAGAACTCTAATCCACAGCTCAACTTGCGGTTTCCTATGCTGCTTTAATTGCCGCCTCCCTTTCCCTAGGGTATTGGGCAGGAACACGAGCGAGTCGGACCGAAACCAACGGCTCTAAGCCGCCGGCAGCGAGCCCTTCAAATGATTCGGCAACAGAAACAAAAGCCGACGGAAATGAAAGTGATGATAGCGATGATTCAAGGAGTTTTAGTGATGGAGACATTTCGTCGCTCAGGGTGGACGCTGGCGACGCTTGTAAGATGGTACGGTGTTGTCTTTCGCACGAAAGACACGTTTACATGTATTCATCCAGAAACTTGTCATGCCGTAGGTTCTCGTTGTTCGGACAGACTTGGGAATGTCCTCTGGAAAGATCGCAGCGCAGTAAGCTCTATTCGAGCCCCACTGATTTTGAGTCTTGCTAACCAAATTTCTTGCAGATGTTCGTGAGTTAACTCTCAATGTGCCAAGTTTTTCTCGTTTTTACGCCCTTCAGGCATGCGGCTTTGGCATGCTACAAGACGCTACAGGCCAAAAATCCAGCTGTATGTTCCTAAAATATCTTGTATTTGTTTTCTCAAACGAAACAAATCCCTGCACAGATGCTGAGGCAGTGGGAACGCGCTGGGTTTGTTATCTCCAGTTCTCGGTAATTGTTCCGCTGAGTAAGAGAAACACATCAACAGGCAAACGAAAGTAGCCCTGCAATGTGGAAGCGAGGAAGAACTGCTGATTCTGCAAGCTCAGGCGCAAAGTTTGAACTTGTGTGCACGTTCGATACAAGATGCGCAAGTGTATTCCCCTCTTCGGCGCCGTTTTTCTACTAATGCTCGCCGCAGTGGACGAACGCAGATTGCCGCTGGTTCCAGGACTGTTCTAGGAATTGCAGGTGAGTTTTTTAGAATCTATTTACACACCGTGTCATTTAAACCTTGATCATCAGGACCTGCGCGACTCATCAATCAAATTACTGGAAAATTACGACTGTTGTAGATACGCAAACATTTGTGTTTTGGAAATATACATATACTCCATTGTTGTGCATTTGTGAGCAATCAGTTGCAGTTGAAATGAAGTTAGCCTCAGCGGAATGCCAGCCTCTGAGCCTAACGACAAGCCTTGGCAACCTCCTAAACAAATCAGGGCCAAACACCGCTTTCGTTGCATTCCACCAACATCACTAAATTACTACTACAATACCCTCTTTTCTTACCACACTCTCTTTCAAAACCTCTAGCAGGTCGTCTCCTCCGTCTGCCGCCATGTCGGCCCACAACGCACACCCAGCGGAATCAACATACCGGCCCTATCTCCAACCCGCTGCCCCTTCCCAGGACGAATTCAAGGCCTCATACGACGACCTGATAGACGAATACTCAGCACCCTACGCTGCCAATGCACGACATCAGACATTCGCAGTCGGTACACCCACAGAGACCCATAAAAGAGGCCTTTCAATACCCTTGTCAAATAGCTCCGCCTTTGCCTCGAAACAATCGGACGACACGCATGATACCGCGTACAATTATCCCCCGGCTGTGCCTGTAAAAGAAGTCGACACACGAAGCGTCTGGCAAAAGGCAATTAGCCCATCGTTCTTGCAACTACTGCTAACCTACTCCATAGATTCTGCCCGAGTCATTAGCATGTCGGCTCTACGTTGCGACAGTCCTGATAGAAACCACGATAGATCTCGCAATTGAGGGGGAGCTTTTCCTAAGGGTGCAAGAGAAGAAAAAGTCGGACTTGGATTCGAGCAGTCCACATATTGCCACTTCGCGAATGCCTGTGTATCTAAGCATATTTGCCCTTGCTCAGTGAGCAACCTTGCAGCCGTCTCTCACTATTTGCTGACCATCTTCACCCATACTTACAGTGTCTTCCAATTTGTGATGGCAGTGGATGCTGTGTATGCACGAAACACCCTCCAGTTTCTTTGTTTAACGTATGTCTTCGGATCATACCAAGTCGCCGTGTGGCTCACATCCAGCATATCTAGCATTTTCAACGCCCTCTTCCTCCTCTACGCTATCATCCAAATCAAAGAAATTCGCGATTACATGGCTGATACATCGGTTGGAGGTGTCTCAAACATCCCTGTCGATGTGTTGACCACCATCATTCCAATCGTCATTTCAATAGCGGAAATCGCTTACATCTGCCTTGGTTGGAAAATTTACCATGAATTTGGGTGGAAAGTCTACAAATTCCTTGGGGCTGACCGCAGGATTAAGAAGATGTATGCGGACTATCAAATCTACGAGTGCCTGGTCAAATTCGATGTCTTCGTGTGGGTCGGGTTCTCCGTACAGTTCATTTGGCTTGTGCTGCACGACACAGATTGGGAATACTACGTCACATGCGCTGCCCTTCCTCTATCCATTGTACTTCTCGTCGAGGGCCATCTGGCTGCCCGCCACGAAAATAAGTGGATGATGGCGACATTCATGTTTGGTTGTGTGGGGGCGATGGTGTACTTCATTTACAAGGTTAGCCCTTCAATTTGACGTTCTAAAATTCGGCCCTAAAGGAGTTCGATCAGCTCATCAAGGTGTTGCTTTACAATGGCACAGAACAGTACAAACTGGTGTGGAAGTCGTTGACCGTTTTCTGTGAGTCCTTGCCTCTACAGATTTTGGCGTTCTCTAAGAAATCCATTTTCAGCCGTCATTGCCATAGCCCTACTTATAGCCACATTTGCGTACTCCATCATTGTCCTGAGAAACTTTGGGCGAGGTTTAAAGGACGCATGTATGTGTTCCTTTTCTTTCAACAAGCTTATGCACGATATAACCTTTTCCCCCTTAGTAACGCGAAAGGCGAATCAAGGCTTTGGCGTGCCACCCCACCGTCGTGCTGCAAGCACAAACCTCAATCGCATGAGCATTAATTGAATACTGTTCCACGACCCTTCATGGACTCCACATCCCCTTGTACTGATAGCTAGTCCTTCGATACTTTACGATGGCGAAGAATGGACTGTTCATACCATCTTCCTCCCTGCACGCACGCACTCTTCCTTCAATCATACGCAACCACAAACCTTGTCGTCATCTCGCATCAATTTTCGCAGTATCTTATCCGTCATTATTTTATTCTAAAAGTGCCTTTCATTTTTCCCTGGTACTCTGTAGATCCAGCTGTACCTTTTTACATTCTTTTTAACTTACGGGAAGGTGCACTTTTCAGCCCGTCGGGATATAGATTGTATTGATAGTTCTTCCTTGTTCATAACTGGCGATTTTTGCAAAGACCCAAGTTTCATAAACGATATCTGCATATGGCAGGTTAGCCTGATCAGGCAGTTAGCAGACACAGTATGGCTCGACGTGTCACCACCACCAAAGTGGACATGCAAATTTAGAGAACCGTTTCCCCGTTTCCGTTCTTTTCCCTTCTAATGTCCCAACGGTAGGTGTAAATCATTCATACTTACGGTGTACCCTGATCACGAATTTTGCAGAAACCGAACCGCGCCCTCACTCCGTGACCGTTCCGCGCTGCTGGGCGCGACCCCACCAGCCTCTGGGAGGTCCTCACCCTTCGGTGGCAGCATATATAATCCTTCAGGACACAACCTAACGAACGGACACCGTTACGCCGATGATCTCGAGGGGCAAAATGACGAGGCCCTTGATGGTCTAAGTAACAAAGTAAAAATGCTGAAGGAAGTGAGTGAGTTTGCCCGGTCGCTGCCGTTCATCCTTGAGCTCTTGGTGAATGTTTTTGCTTTTCTAGCTTACCATTGGCATTGGGAACGAGGTCCGGGAGTCGACGATTCAGTTGACCCAGATGGTGCGCACCATGTCATTTGATGAATTCAAGCCATGAAAGCTTACTATTTCATCTACTTATTCGCTTAGAACGATGCATTCGCAGAAACTGGCGGCATTCTCTCGGGGACATTCCGACGTATGAACAACATGGCCGCTCGACAAGGCTGCCGCTGGCTGTGGTACATTGTCTTCCTCACCATTGTGTTCTGGTTTTTCATGGTCACCTGGTGGTTTCGAAGATGACAACTCACCCCCTTTCTTCGTCTTGGTTACATCTTGTTTTTATTATGTTTTTATCCTTTTTCAATACCACGCATTTCTTCGAATCTCAGCAAAACGTTTCTCATGCGTGAAGAGAAAATTAAATCCGCAGCAGAACGAAGATTATTAGGGAATACAGCAAAATACAAAATAAAGTCAACGGAACGGAAGCCCAGGAGATCAATGTTCGTCCCTGAGCTTCGCGTTCCCAATCTCCCATATCATCCGCCGTCGGAGATAAGGCATGTCCTTCTGCGTGAAGTTGAAGTATTCCTCCCCACGTGAAAGGGTTTCCATGAACTGGCAGGTAAACACTCCGCAGTCGAAACCGTTTTCTTGCTGCGGTGTATGCTAAGAAGCAGAAGATCAGAGAGGTGCTTAAGAGCTTGAAGGGAGGAGGAAAAATATTCACCTCCGGAGCCCAATTTTCCCAGCCCGTAAAGTCGAAATCCTTCTTTTTCTTATTTTTATGCTCTTCATTAATATACTCTCGCAGTGTCTATCATGTGAAGTTAACGTAAATCCTGAATGAAGGCTCAAACAATCTTACCCTGAAGACTTTCTCCTTGGCCATATCCATGCTATCATACGACTCAAACCTCTTATTCCGGAAGTTGATAGCTGCAGCAGTCCAATGGGCATTGCCATGATTAATTGGAATTAATACTACATCTTTCGAAAAGAGATCAATCTGCATAAATTCGTGAGAAAAATGCTTGGGCGCAGCATGCAGCCGATGAGAGGCTCACCCTTTTCGTCCACTTCGCAAGCCGCCCCTTATCATACCCCTCAGTCACCAGCTTGGCCCAGAAGAAGGAACTGAAGTAATGGATATTCAGCAGCGCCTTCGTTTTCGTCAATTTTTTTCCATTGGCCTGCGGTGCCGGGTTTTCCTTGCTGGCTTCCGAGCGTCCCAAGATCATTGCACCGTAAAAATTAACAATCTCATCGTTTAGCCATTGCCCGGGGTGCAGCCGAGAAATATCCTGATCGGACACTTGCTCTCGCGCGAATTTGGAAATGACTCCACGTTTGCGGAGGAGCTCGGATACCTTCGCCTCGTCTGCCGGTGGGAGCTTGGAGGGCAACGGCGGAAGAGGAGGCCGGATGCGTCGTTCGATATCATCGTCCTTTGCGCGGTGAGAAATTCGGAGTTGTTCGAGAGTTGGGGAGAAGGGTTTGGGGGGTCTGGGGCTGGATAGGTGTTAGCTTTGCATTTTTGAGACGAAGTCGATGTGGGCTACCTGTTCAGGGTCGCTTTGGCACTGTCAAGTGCTCGCTTTAAGAATACGGTGGCGTCATCCTATTCGAAGATATCGTCAGAAATCCGCGGTGGGCAAAAGGGTAACGACGGGCTTACGGAACTCTCCTTGGGTCTGCGCGTGCGCGGTGGTGTTTTATAGTCAAGAGAAGGGACTGAGCCTAAGAGGGTGTTAGTAAATAAACAACGCTGCCAATAGAGATACGAACGGGAGGGTACGGGGGCACGTTCCAGATTGATATTTTGCAGTTGTCTTTGATAGTCCAACAGTCCTGGATCCCACACGTCAATAACCAGGAGACGAGGAAGAAGGAGAAAATTCACCTTTGAAGTCAGTGAACCCGGATGTGAACCCTGATACTGAATTAAGCCATGGAAAGTAAAGGAAAAGAAAACTACATACCTGATTTCCGTTTTATCCGGTAGAGTTCTCGGGTCATCTCCTCACGAAGCTCCTTCTGATTGCGCTTAACGCTGGACTTGTGCTGTTGAGAGGTAAGGGGATGTTCAAAGCCTACAAAGCAAAAATTGGCTTACCACTTTATCGTATATGTGCTCCCTGTTTCGGTAATTCCGTCGCAGAGGATCCCTTTTCATCGTTGCCTCGGATGATCTACGAGACGACCGTGAATCACCAAGACTGGTTTGGGAATCAGAAAGCAGGTTGGAAGAATCTGATGTTTGCGATGACCACATTGAAGAATCCCAAGAATTCTTTAGTTGGAGGTCCCCCATGGCAGGTACAATGTCGGTTTGCAGTGAGCGATCGGGCGTGGATGGGTGAGAATGGCTAGGCGTCTTCCATTGAAAAGAATCCATAGGTGTGGCGTCGGGTGGTGGGTCAACTGCCCCTGTCCTCGGAGTCGACGTCGCGTGTTCTCTTGGAATATGAATACTGCCCATCGGGCTTTCGGGGATAATGGTGGGCTGGTTCGAGGGCTGGAACACGAACATGGATGAATGTAAACTTCGTGTAGGAGGTTTTGCAGAACTTCGTGACAGGTCGGTGAAAAGAAGCGGGGTATTGGAAGTATCATGCAAATGGGGTTTCGAAGAGGGTTCAAGGGTGAAACGTGGCAGGGTTTGGGTAGGCGTCGGCATTTCATCGTCTTGTTGAATCGCATTTGAGATTAGCCGAGGTGAAGGACTTTGCTTTGGGGTTTCTATTGAGGGTGATGTGGACAGCGATGAAGAGGATGTTGCTTCATCTGGTGAAGACTATTCGCTCGGTTCGGAGATCGACATTGCTAGAGAGGAGGTGAGCGATGAAAAAGATAAATGAGTGCTTTGGAAAAACTCACAAGGTAGAAGGATCATAACCGTGTCGTAGGTCAACTTTGCGACCTCGTTACCAACCTTGAGCCAGCGAGAGAGAATTCCTTCTTTCTCAGATGGACTAGGTGCTCCACCGTTGTATCCAACGAGGGCCAAACGTGGTTGCTTCGGAAAACGTAGAGGAAGTAGAGGTTCTGGTGCCTGGCGTTTTCGTGAATTCATGTGAGGAAAGCTAGTCCCTGAAGCGTTCGTTTGGACAGCCGTAACGCGTGCTGGAATGACACCGGATAATTTCGATTGGCCTGTCGCTCAGGGTGTTGTACTATGGGCGATGGCCTTGAGGGAGTCGACGGCCCGCCAGATAAAGTCGTTCGTGGTCGTGGTTCGTGGCTGTGACTCAATTGTCACGAAAATATCCACGAACGGTCACGCTCGTTTTGGCCACCTGACCGACCCCCATGTCCTGGAATCATTGCAAGACCTAATATAAGCTTCCTTGGCTCAGTTGGTTAGAGCGCAGGTCTCATAGTCTATATGAGTAACGACAAGTTACGTAATCCTGAGGTCATGAGTTCGAACCTCATAGGGAGCATTTATTTTGCCACAGCCAATATTTTTGCTCTCAAGTCTGGTTACGAATCAAATTACATCTGATTCGTTATGATACTTATTCTGAGTCCACATGCAACGTACGTACGTAACTACTGTGAAGTAAGGAATATTTGAATGGAAAGTGGTCACAAACTCGATGCGAAGTAGGTTCTATAACTGCGAGACTCAAATTTGAAGCCGATGACAGAACGGAACTGTTTATTTATGTAAGTGCATAATGGATTCAATTGTGCTTCAGATTACCACCCGTCCTGGAGGGGTGATTCTGTAATATATGTACCCATGGATAGACCTCTGAGGAATCTCCGGCACCGGGACAAGTCATCAGCTAAACAACGACAGTGATCATGACAACCCCGGACACGCTGGTTGTATTCCTCGTGTTAAGCAATACATGGAACGAGTAGGAAATATATTGATCGTGAGGGAGTCCCAATCATCTCGGTGTCATCTTGCGCAAGAATGACTGTGAACCAAATTTGCCCATAGGCCTTGGTCGAGATAGCCAGAGTAAGCTATTCCCCAAGGATGTGAATCCAGAATCCGTTTGAGGTGTTAGAGGGTGTAACGGCGTTAGAGCGCAATGCTGACACAGTGACCCTGAGTGAAGAAGTGCAGAAAACATAAATTCATTCAAGTTCCACAGCTATGATCACAATTTCACGCCATTTCCCAAGAGAAGTGTCAAGAAAAACACGCCGTTGGAAGGAAGGTCCGAAGCTGGGGCCGAAAATTACAACAAAAGGAGCCCCATGGGCCTGGGGCACCACGCAGAAGAGGCACGTCCGTGGGTGAGGCGTAAGCAACTGGACATGAGGACATGGATCAGGGACTAGATGGAGTGATAAGGCATGGGCACTGGACGAAAAGTGGATGAAAACGGTGGTAAAGATGACGACGGTGCGGAACAAGCTTATTTATGGCAATTTATCGGATGCATATAAGTAGCAGCCCTCCTCCTAACTACCCTTGAGTCCTTCCCCTTTGTTCGCTCTCACACGACCGCCGCACCCTCTAACCTTCATCCTCAGACACAATGGGTATGAGCTATCGTCGTTATCTTTCTGGTGAGCGCATCTACGGGTGCTCCAAGTGCAAGACCCACCTCGCCACCATCCACACCATGATGTCTAGGGTAATTAATCACTCATTCATGCTCCATCGTGGCTGACCATCCTTGCAACAGGCATTCAATGGCCAGCATGGTCGAGCGTACCTCTTCGATGGCGTGCAAGTCTCCCTTCATCTCTCAGCTCCACCGTGTTCCATTGCTCAATCATTTCTTGTAGTGTCAATGTCATCGAAGGCGAACCTGATGACCGCCCAATGACAACTGGCAACCACACCGTTCGCGACATCTACTGCTGCAAGTGCGGCACCACCCTCGGTTGGAAATACGTAAATACCCCCCTGATTGCTCCCCTTCCTCTCGTCTAGTAATTTGAGATCCTAACAATCCCCTCCACTTACGACAGGACAAGGCGTATGAGCCATCGCAGAAATACAAGGAAGGCAAATATATTCTGGAGCGGAACCTACTGGTGGACGTGCAATAGGCGTCGTGCCCTGTGCCCAACCCTTACGGATTGACCTTACCGGCATAGCACACACGCATGTACCACCACCATCCATCGGCTCAGTCGGCATTCGTATACCTTGCAGCCTCTCCCTCGAGAGCCCAGCTCATCTCACTTGCACATGCACCCGGCAGGCCGCCGTCTTAATGGTCTTTAGGATTTATCGTCTTTTCTCGGACTTTTCTCAATCGCAATCGAAATCGAAATTGTACCAATAGGAAACAGAAAAGGGCGAGGAGGGAGAGAGGCAGTGGGCGGTCTTTTTTTATTATTGTCCAAGGAACCGACGAACAAGGAGCGCGGATATGTCAACGTGACAACCGGACCCACCGCCGCCTGAGGACACCACATTCAATTCTTACCTCCTTTCGACGGCCAGTTCCCCCAATTCTAGTGTCTTCGCTGATATTCCCAGTTCAACAAACTCGCGGGCCAAGAGGCTGGCTAATCTATATTCGTTGTCTGCGGCGGCAGTGACAAAGGACGTGTCTTATTCATCCCCCTTCCTTCCCTTGACCTCCGGCCAACCCTTATATTTGTATCACATCTTTCCCATCGGCGCCCCTTGTTCAAGCAGCATATAGATTTCATCGATTCAGGGAACAATATCTTCTCTTATCGTATTCCTGATGTCTATTTGAATTTCTCATACATACACATCTCTCCTCTTTCTAATCACTTTCGCGCAGCTCGTATGATTTGCTGTGTCGTTCGTCTCCCCCTTCTCCAACATCGACCTTGCTACCTTTATTATCCCTGTACGTTGTTTTAGAACACTACAAATTGAAGTTATTGTGATCTCAAATCTGTAACGTAACGGATCTTGTCTCCGAAGGGTGCGCGTCGAAACGAGGATTTATCCCATTTTCCTAATGTTTTGGCCTATCTTGGTAGTACTTATGGCCCCCTATACGCCGCACACAGTACCATATATAAGGAAGGTTCAGCAGACGTGCACTACACATTCCCAGGATGGGCACAAGTACATGTACAAGTTTGTAAATGTCACTGTAGAAGCACATAAACCGAGGTTCGCGGAACTGAAGCATGAGTTCACGATGTGTATATATGCATGAATGCCTAGTACATAGTAAGTACCTATACCAGGCCATCCGAGGATGACGGTAAGCTTTCTGAGCGCTGAGGGCTTGAACGATAATGTGTCATGCCAACTTATGTAGCTGCAATGAGTATTGTAGTCTCTCGTACCTGACATCAGATATACATCGCAACCCGGACGCATGCGTCGCGTTGACGATTACCTGAAAGGATTGACAATGAGAATAAGATGGACTGATTCATCTGGATTCTGCGCGTCGAATAAAACGAAGTTAAATTCACAAAAATCTGAGCCAATGATCATAAGAAACTGACACTGTACATGCATAACTTCTGAGAATTCCATGAATATGGATATTCCCAGCAGAGGTGGATGAGAAGCCCGTTAGTCAGTCGGAAGGAGATCGAGGGTGTATCCCGAGCATACGATGCCACAAAGGCGCGAATGGAAATAACCAGTCGTTGCTGAACAGGATTGGCAGGAGCGTAATTACGGCCTGCTTAGAATCGTGGGAGCGGCGTTAGGCTCTCCGAACACCCATGGAAGATTAGAAACATTCACAACCTTGTTTGCAAAAGTTGACGTCCATCGGCTCATCCAGATTCTCGGGGTATGCGAGCAAGCAGTCACAGGCAGGTGGCTAGCATCTGGAAGCCTGAGACAAGCAGAGATTGGCAGCAGGAAGGAAGGCAATCGTCTCAGTAAGCACATGGGGACGAGCAGGCCAAAAAGTCTGAACGCTTTCATCTGCGCGAAAAACGCGAATAACAACGTGGAGTTGAGAAAGGAATATTTCAAGGCCAGACGTGCGTGGATGAACAAAGGGTTGAGAGCACACGGGTAGGGGCGGAAACGGAAACCGCCACGGTTTCTGACGGCGGGTTGGTATGAGACAGAGAATGCATTGAAAACCAGACATGCATATGGTAATCGATAACGATGAATGTCTATCAGTTGGTTGGGGAAACTCACGACGTGCCCGAGTAAAGTACGTACTTAGCGGCAGAGGAAGAAATGCGTCACCTTTGGTTGAAATCAAAATTAAGGGGAACCAGATGGGGATGTCGGCGCTTTTTGCCGAACGGATCCCCAAAGCAAACAGAGTTTCCAACCGTTCCCCAATCCAAATGTTTTAGAGGAACTGTATAAATACCCGGTCAGCGATTCAGTTCTTTCAAAACTCGCCTCCCTCTCCTTCACAATGGGTATGTCTTTACTGTCGTTCCTTTACCATTCACACTTACCAAACTTTCGTTTAGCCACCATGACCTTTGCCCGTCCCGCTGTCTCGTCACCCCTCGCGAACGCGTCTCAGTCCAACATTCCACAGACGACGCGCCTTGTGCCAAAGCGAAACACGTCTTTCCCCTCTTCGCGGGCATTACGTCCATTCCCCACCATTTCCCATGTCTTCCAGGCGAAATCATCATCCCCAAATTCCCCAACGTCCAAATCGTCATCAAAACCCATAAAGCTCATTCAACCACCAGAGAATTTCAAAGCCACCTTTGTCCTCGACCTAACACAGGCCGAATTCAGTCGGCAGGATAACTGAGCTCCCATTCCACGCTTTCACGTCATGACTCCTCTAGCGACTCCCCGCCTGTCCCCCATAATATGTTCCATTAGCCGCCCAACCTCCGACATTCTTCCTCAGCGTCTCCCCAAAATGACCTCCTCGCTGACGGCACATTTAGCTATTCCGCCAAAACCCTAGGTCCCAAATCGCTAAAACCCTAGGTCCCACCCCGCTGAGCACATTTAGTTTCCTTGACCCTTATACATGCTCTTGGCCTCTTGCACGCTTCCCCTTTCCTCTTTCCATTACTTATTATCTTCATATTCTCGGTCTCCTACGGTGCACCTTTCTTGTCTTACCACAAATTTTACCCCTGTAACATTACTATCGAACCCTACCCAACGCCGTCCTCGCGTCGCGTTGTTGCAATTTTAACACTTTGTTGAATCGCCTGGCCGCCGCACGCTTTCCTCCTGTTGTCGACCCATGATACCCTCAGAATATACCTCCAACCATTGATATACTTACTATGTGCCGCACCTTTGAACATTCGCACAGTAGCTTTTCATTTCAGTATATGAAATGACTATCGTAACCCAAGGTTTGAGTCTCCCCAGGACATCTTAGGCAACCCCAAAACTTCCCCAAAGCCAGAATAATGACGAGGATATGAACGAGGTCACCGTGGTCCAGGGACTTGAGTACCCACCCGGCCGTAACAGCACACGTCATAAGAGCATACCGAGCCGGGTCTCCAGATAGATTAAATAACGCACATTCAGTATTTAACGTTGTATGAACGACGCCCATTGCAAAAGTAAGACGGAGTTCCACAATAACAGACGCGTCCCAAAAAGCTCGGGAAGATTCGTAACAAAAAATTCGGCGGTAAACGCGCAACTGATCCATCACACCGCAAGTTTAACGGCTTCCTCCGTTCAGCGTTACATTCGCCCAAGTGTTCACGGGGTACAATCCGCAGCCTTATAAGTAAGAAAAGGCGATGCGCGTCAATGCTGTCAGTTCGAGATTCGAGAAATCACCAAATCCAGAAAGTCGACCATGTCATGTACCCGGGCCGTGATACTTATGATGAAGCAAGCGCGGGGCAGCTCTTGCCGGTTTCCGAGCGTCGCAGTTGAACAAGAGGCATGTTCGGGGCGCGGCGCGGGGGATGCCTTGCGAGCTCCAAGGAAGCTGCCCCCCGAGAATCTGGCGGTGGATGCATTGCGGAGGTCCGGGTTTCTAATTAGGCGCAGGCAAAGGGAAGGTCAGCGACGCCTTGACCATCGCAAGAGCTTTGATCCCCAAAGGAAAAAATTCTAGTCCCCGGTGGGAGACCGCGTCGCTCCGAGGGAAACGAAACAAGTGTGTGTGTGTGATGGTGATGGGGAACGTTAACGAGGTTCTTTTCATTGACCGGCCATATTATAAGTACTCGACCTCACCCATGACGCTATAGGCTGCAAGCCATGGTCAAATGGGGTTTTCCATGTTTTTGAGGAGAAATTGGAGATAAGGGAGCATAAGGGGCCGAACGAACCACAAGCCCTTGAAAGGTCATCAATTCGAACACTGTTTGTCGTTCGGCCGATCGTCCACCCAGATGATAAGTACCCAATATCCAATCGCTGGTTGACATGGTCATCCATCTATGATGTATCCATCTTCACGGGAAGATGCGACACGAACTGTGGGCTATGTTTATCAGTTATTTGATCAGACTCCGCATGAGAGAAGACTTGGAGGAGAAAACAAACCTCCTTGCCTTCTCGAAGCAGTGCATGTGGTTCTCCTCTAGATTTAGAAAGTTGAATGAACATGAGAAAGTCCTTGGAAAGAGATGGGTAGCGTGCCAGAGCTCCCGACTGCACAGCTTCCGTTTTTTTCTTTCCCTTGCAAACGCCGAACGGACTAAGGTCGTCTGCATGCGAGTGGGATATGTAGCAAGTATGGCAACTTCCTTTATGTTCGGGTGCGTTTCCGAGCTGGAAAACGACGACGAAAAGGCCTAAGCGGATGGCGATAGGACGACGGATCCAGAAAACCTTTCTACCATACTCTACCATGTCGCACGAGCAAAAGGGTGCGATGCTGTGGGGGGCCGCGGAGTCGAGAAAGGAGGAAAATCCGAGTCTGTGCCTTAGGGTGTTGCCGCCCAAGCGGACCGACACTCGTTCAGCCAAGCCTCGTGGATCAGAAAGAAATGTTCCTCCCAAGAGGGACCAATTCAACTCGCAGCAGCGGATGATGTAGCAGGGGTTGATGCGAGAAAAATGCCTAGCATTCCAGTGATTTTTAACGAAAAAAACCTTGGAAAAATCACATAATCGGAAGGTGGTGCTATGCAAAGATCCAGAACCAGACCGGTTCATCAAATTGAATGGAGAGTAGGAGGGTCCCAAAGTAGGGATCCCATGTAAGTGCGGAACTCCATGGCGAATTGGGGTATCAAACGTTAACGTGGAATCGGAGGTGGTAACCGGGGGAGGGATTTGCGACTTGCACAAACGGAAGGTCCGTGAAAATCTTCAAGCGCCCGGTGCCCAGCACTGAGCAGGGGGCGGCAAGGGGGCGGCGCCCGAAGCGCAATGATTTGAAAAGAGGGACCTCCGGGGTCACAGGACCAGCTTTTACACTGAAAGGCGCGGCGGCAGGGACAGCAAAAACCTGCATAATAGAGATATATGCTTCTGCCAGTGGGTGGCGCGGACAGGCTGAGGAAGGCGACATAGCTATGCAAGCTAAACGTTCTAATGACGGAGTAGAAATTGGATCCAACCAAAAGTTCCACGGTCAGGATCAGACTCGCAGAGTTTTGACGTTGTCGTTGTTCATTAGTCGTTGGCTATTTGTGCCTCTGAGCCTATAAATTGAATTGGCTTTAATAAAAGAGGGTCTGGCTCGACTGAATAGAGGACGACTGACCTCCTGTGGTTGGTAGGGGCATCAAAATTAATGTCGAATACCCATTGATAAATAAGGAGGTGTGGGGATGGATGGGAATCCGGTCGACTTATGGTGGGATTCCCGAGTGCAAAAAAGGACTGGAACTTGTGGAACCTCGGGAAGTGTGTACCATATAACGGCAGAAATATATTTGACAATCATCAATCCAATGTCCATCGAACCTGCACGGCGCTTGACATTGAAAGACAGATTTTTCCGGTTGCCTAGTACGAATTCGCAATTGGAGTTGCTTGGTCGCGTGTAAAGCTTCCTCACCAAGTCGTTTTGCATGTGAATCGCCTGCCACATAATCCTTGATTTAAGAAACGAAATAACGGAGGAATGCAAGTACAAAGGGGCGGCTGTCGGGAGAGGGTTTTTCGGGGGGTTCAAGCGCATCCGGATCCAAAAATTAAATGTGGGGCACATGCCTCTGAACAATCCGAGTTACATCAGATGGCGCCGCGGTTCCAGGGTGCGTTCCTTGCGCTATTACGCTCGGAATGGTTCGAGATGACTGAAATATGTAATTTCGGATTTGTGTAAGGGTCACAAGTTTGCTTCGAGTTGAGCGAGGTCGACTGGGAGTCCCGACCTCGCTCGAGTTATCACCGGTAGATACTCGGGAAGCAGACAAGCTATTACAACCGCCACGGCACGGTAGTTGAAAGGCCTTGGACAATGGTGAACCGTGGACAAGGACAACAGGCAGCCTCGTGGTCCTCGAATCATCTGATATGATAAGATAAGCGATCATAAATTCGCCCCTAACATCGAGCTCTCACTATCAATTCGGGAATACTTACAATGGAAGGATACTGAATTGTTTGGATCCATTTAACACCTTCCACAGGAACTTCCAGACTGGATTCGCCTTTACCTTCAGATTGCGATTAAAATACCACATACCGACTCGGAAATTGGATGCGTCTTGAATGCGATCAATCGAAGTGCTCGCGCCTTAAAATAAGTCTCTCATGAAGCCTCGAGGCTATTACAATAGTAGTTCATTGCTGCTCCGAGACCAATTCCCGGCCTGCAATACAAGCAATCCCATACTCGTAGGGCAAGGAACATCGGGCACCTTCGCTGGGATGGTCGACTGAGGCTGTACTATTCCCCTGATCCCACATGGTTGAATAGCGTTCGAAAGGAAAAAGGCGCCCTCCAATGAGCCTACAGGAAAGGTCATTCAGATGAATGACATTGACACTCGCTCAGGGAGTTAATGTGACCCTTCCGAACGTCGCATAATCCCTGCAGTTGGTTGTGGATGCTTCGAGGGGTTTAATCACAGGCTCCATTTTCAGTACAAAAACGGGTTTGTCGCCAGAAGAAGGGTTTGTTATTTTCAGAATGAGCCCATGATTATTTAAGTGCATAGTACTAAGTTATCGTGGATATCGATATGACACAAGGGAAATAATTGCTAAAAGGCGCTCGTCATGATGCTCCGGGGGCGGGATTGGTCCAGAATGCCCCAAAAAATCAGGTTTATGCAGAACACAGCCGCCCTACATAGTTCTCTTTTGCCCGGGGTATGGCCACTGGACAAAAGTCGATTGTCATTTGTTTATTAGTTCTGTTACAAGAGAGTAGAGAATTGATTGATTCTCCCTCGGATTATACCGGGAGGTGGTGCCCAGCCCCAAATGTCGCAGAATATTTGTAACTTGTGATTGAAAATACCTGTGTAGAAAGGCCAAAGGAAATAAAATTCATCGCGGAGGCTGTGAGGTGGGAAATGTTTTTGGTTACAAAATATGTTATAGCAGTCAAACTTGAAGGTGCATGTCGGTCACAATACAGCACAGAGACCATTCTCACCTGTCTGATTTTTCGGAACCGTAGGGATGGATCATTCGCGGGGGGTTTAAGGTTTGCCATCGCGCGCTCAGCCCGTGGAAATTTCGCGGTGCACTGCAAGAGTACCGGGCCTTTCTGTGTTGAGGCAACTGACAACGGGTTCCAAGAATTGCAACATTAGATACCATCCTGAGCTTGAGTTGTATATTTCGGGATGTTCATGGAGGAGAGCAGGTTGACGCCCCAGCGTAGGGACGAAAATGCCAGATGAGGAGAATACAAATATTTTGCAGGATTGTTCCTAAAGGGGGGTGGACCCGAAAAGGAAAGCTAGAAATAGGACCGATTCGCTTGCTTGCGAACCAAGTCTCTCTGCCCGTTGGCTCGCTGCCGTATTCCTCGACAAGGCCTCTTTGCGCCTCTCTCTTTACGACCTCTCCACGAACCTCGACGACAACGTTTCTCTTCTATTTCTTCTCAGCACCCTCTTCTACTCTTCATCATTTCGCCCCTCACTTTCGCTTCCAACCACTTTTTCTTTCGCGAACGCACCTTTCGCCTCTTCGACACGACCTTCTTGTGCTTGTAAAGACTTAGAAATGGATAATTGGAGGGTGGCCGTACTTGGCGACGGTGGCGTAGGCAAAACCGCTCTCGCGGTCCAGGTGTGTGCCCACTCGTTTCGCAGGTACCGTCATTGATCCTGACGTCTCTTTAGTTCACGTTGAACTGTTTTGTCGGTCGGTTTCTTTCCTTCTGTTAATCACCTCACCTTTCTGAATTGCATCCCCGCCCTGTTGCCATTGTTGCCTAATAGAAGTATGTATCTGCCTCCCTCCGATCCTGCTCTAACCTGACATGCCTCTCTTCTAGACTTATGACCCTACGATAGAGGATGCTTACAGAAAGCAGTTGGTCGTTGATAACCGAATGTGTTTCGTCGAAGTCATCGACACCGCAGGGCAAGGTATGTCAATATGTGTTGTATTTCAAAATGCCGGGGTTCTCATGGATGAGCCACAGAGGAGTATGCCACTTTGCGTGATCAATGGGTCCGGTCAGTACCAATGTATAAACTTACGGCACATTCACGATTCTGATGTCCCTGCCATTTTCTTTTAGCGAGGGACAAGGCTTCATCCTGGTGTACTCGATCGCTTCGAGATCAACTTTTGATCGCCTTGAGATTTTCCGCCAGTCTATGCGAAGGGTGAAACGGGGAGATCCCATCTTCATGCTCGTCGGCAACAAATGCGACAAGACTTATGAGCGCGAAGTATCGAAGGAGGAGGGTGCTGCGTTGGCGCGCCAATTCGGGTGCGAATTTATCGAAACATCGGCCAAGACGGCACAGAACGTCGAGCGTCTCTTCATGAACCTCGTTCGTTCGTTACGACAGACCCGCAGCATAGAGCCAGGCGCACCGGCGCCTGCTAAAAAGGAGAAAAAGTCCAAGTCGAAGTGTGTCGTCATGTAGGGGACATTTTCTGGGATCCAGGGCTCTTTAGACTCCCTTTCTTTACCTCCTTTATGATACCACTATGTCCTTCTTTCATCTTTCATCTTGCCCTTGTCATCTCCTGTGTTGCTGCTTCCTTTTTTTTTTTCATTGTTGACCTTGCCACATTCTCCCTCGGTTCTACACATCATCAGCATTCTTCGTACATGTTTCTTTTGCTCAGGATTTTTGATGTAAGTACATTTCACGAAGATACAAGTCTCCTCCCCCTCCCTCTGCTGTCGCGACATGATGTATCAATTCTACTGTGTACACCAGCTTGTCTATATTTTTCTGCTCGAATAGAGGTCCCTGATGCTTCAACGTCAGTGGCGTGTCAATCTGTCTATGGGTCGTGAACACGTTTGACGTGCTGCGCCTCATGGTCACATAAAATGCTTGAGCAAATCGCATCTTAAAAGTATACAAGTATGTCTTGGACACGCTTTTCTTGCCCAAACCCTGACTTCAAGGTGCATTCTATCCCAGATGACGCGACCTTTGCGGTCAGTCGGGCTGCTCTACAGAACAGCGAAGTTTTCAGTAAGCTATTCGAGAGCAGAACCGAGAAGCAATCTGATCAAATGATTATCTATATCAGGGGATATGTTCGCCTCCTGCGAGCCCGGAACATGGGAAGGGGAAGACGATTTAGAGCTTCACGAAAAGAGCGGCGAACTGATCGCCTTACTCCGTCTTTTACACGACCCTCCTGCCCCGCCCATACAACTCCCAGCAGAGACTAAACTTCAGCCAGTTCTATACGACCCTTCGACGGTTATCCCGCTTCCCTTGCTTCTCTCACTCTTGTTCAGGCTCGCAGACAAGTTTGCATTAGTGGATTCCGTAACCAGTGCCTTGCGGGTGCACCTTCTCGCCCATGCTCCCGCACACCCGCTCGAAGTGTATGGGTATGCTACCCTGCACGAGATGGAGTGGGAAGCATCAGCCGCAAGTCAGTATGTACTCCCGATGGCGTCGTATCGTTTCGAAGAGATCAAGGCCATTCCGGGAGTCGTCGCATACCACAAGCTCATCCGCTTACAGGATTTCCGCGTCAAGGCTTTGCGGGATCTCCTCCTCGGAGAAGACATTTTCCCTCACGGTGCGTAGCTCGCCCGACTTTCCTCCGGTCTCTCTACCCTGGCGGTGATTGAGTAAACCTGTTTAAATGTACTTAGGATATGGTGAATGTACATCTCACCGCGAGAAAACAATAGCCGGCTGGGATAGGCAACGTAAAGCGTTGATGGGAAGGATAGAGACTGGTGAGAATTGTTGTTCTTGTGTTTTTTCTTTCAAATGAAAAAAATTTACCCCAACCCGTCCTACAGTGACCGATGTGGCGGGGGAAATGGACGCCCTCACGGATACACTTCGTGACTGCAAAACTTGTCATAAAGCCTGCGTCGCGGCCGTGGAAATGCTAGCCGTAAGAATATTCCGCATTTCCGATAGTCGTGGCTAAAAATCGGTCAATATTCCAACAGTACAAATGTCGAAGGTTACCCAGAAGACTGGATCAGCTCCCTAGCGTTTATTGAATCTGACTCAAAAGAAGAGCGCGAAAAAATCCAAGTAAGTGCGGTTATATATAAAGGATATATAATCTAAGAGGTTGAAACTCAAGTATTATGCCAGAACAGAGTTTTCAAATCCTTCCATGCCTCCGAGTCGCGATAGAGATATGTCATGGAGTTAAACATTCCGGGTTGAATGGTTTCTCCGCGATGGCGGAAGAGATACATCACAGCACCCCATGACATGGCCGCGAAGAGAGTGAAATATCTGGAATCTGGCGGCAGAGGTTTCACACTAGAACTTGCTAGTGCAGATTGTGGAGAGGTGTTATACCCGGATGTCGCTCGAGGGATGAAAGATGCGACCACTCGTGAGACCACGTAGAGTACGATCTGAAAACGGACAATAATCTTTTAGTCTCATCGAAAATTAGGTGGTCGATGAACCGATCCCTACCTGTTCGTTCACAGCATTTCGTTCCCCGAAAACGAAATATCCTCCAATCAAGCCAGCCACGAAGGTATCGCTCTCGCGCTCTTTCCCGCCGTTAAGCTTCTTCTGGATGATAAGAATCGTTTTGTAGAGCGAAACAAATTTGGCGAGGTTAAGAGCATGTTGCTTTGTCGCGCGGTATATCACACGGATTCGTGATTGCCAACTACGGAAATAGCTTAGCAACGACCTTCAGGAAAGGGAGCTAAACACGTACTCTCCGCGGCCGAACAAGATGGACATGACCAGCGCATGCGGAAATCTAACCTTCACGCCGTATACAAATCCGTTACGGGCGCCCTTCAAGATTGCCAAGTAATCATGGTAGGCAGGATTGGTGATGATGTCGTTCAAGAGAGCGAGAGACATGGGGCTTGATCCTGGCTGGTCTGAGTGTGCCAACGAACGAACTGTTGGGGGAGGTCCGGAGTTGTGTCTATGTGCTCAACGGTGCTGATCATGAAGCGCTACCGACCGATCAATCACATGCATTTTGCAAGGCCGGGCCACGCACAACGCTTACCAAGTAGCGTTGATAATATCATGGCTATTGGCAAGCCGTTCGCGTTAACTGGTCTCAGCTGGGCTTGTTATCGAATGCATCGGAAATACTTAGCTTTTGGCGCGCAAATCACGCCGCACTTCATAATCGTTATTCTGCCCTGTGTTACATTTTCCCACATCGGACAACTTCTGATTGGGTCTTCACGGGGAAAGATGTGAACTGAATTCAAGTACAGAAGTCTAGAGCACCGACACTAAACGTGAGCTAGAGAGAAATCCGACTCTATTCAGTCCTGATCAGGAAAATACGGAGGCCAAGGAAGTATGTAATTCCGTTATATCTATTTCCTCCAGGGACACATCCAAATGTATCGTTCAGAGCAAGCGGCCTGCCTCGTGTTCATACAGATCGTCTTAGCAATGCTCCAGAACAATAAGAACGAACTGAACCACTGACATACACCCACCATCCATCCGCTGAACATTGTGTTCCCGAGGGAATGCACTTTTCGACAAGAAACGTCGTGCAGTTTAGGGAAATTGTCGTAGAATCTCCGCTGCCCGATGATGCTGTAAGGAGTCCCATTAAATAAGTGCACGTGGAATTTGAAAGGTGACGGCCCTTTTTCAGATACCAATGTCGAAGAAGGGCATAAAGAATAAGTTCCCTGGCAGTTGTAGTTGAACACGTACACTCATATGGGTGTCCTCGCCATTCTGCTAGTGGAACAAAACGAAGATTAGACAAAGAAAGGTGCCGGTTATAATGCCGATCCGGAATTATAATCGCTCACCGAGGAAGTAGGAACAAGAGCACTTCAATTGAGATGTCGGGCAAGGCTACTAAGTTATCGAGGTCCGAATGGACCGGAGGTTTGCACACAACTGGTGCACGCGCCAAAGCCAACGTAAGGAATGGTTCAGTTATGCCAAAATCATTCAGAAATGCCCACACTGTGGGGTGGAAAGTTCTTCGAGCGCAACTTCTCCGACCGAGCCCTCGTTAATAAGTACACGTCCTAAGGCTGCATGCGCATGGGGGCTGGCTCACGGTCAATATATTGTCTTCTGTGCTCCTCTTGAGGTTGATAGGCGTATACGTGAGGTCGAAGACGTCGAGTCAGTGAAGGTCAACGACCTTCTCAGCTGGGTTAACCAATGTCAGAAGACGTGGCAAAACTGTTTGCGAGTGTCTGGAAACGACCGTCTTTGATAGTGGATGTACATGTATATGTGGAAGAGGCAGCCACATTATCGCGTCACCTCTGCAGAGTTAAACTGAGCGAAAAAAAGACCAGTTCAGAGTCATTATTTGAATGTGATGGGAACCGTGGTAAGTGAGGGCTCAAACGAAAAATGACAATGTGATGAGGAGGAACATCGATCAACCACAAGGAAGCCGCGGAGATACTCGAACAAAGGAGCCCTTTATGGGATTTAAGCTCGAGGGGGTCTATTATCGGAGCCAGAGAGTAGAACGGATTACGCCCATCCGTTGATGACAGTGAGAGTTGTCCCCAAAATTGCCGGCAAGGAAGGAAGTAAAGTGAATAGATAAGCCAGCTGCCAGCGGGTTACCCACAGCACCCTGAACCAGGAGAGGTTTTCAGGGTACAATGACGGATAGGTATTTTCGCGCCGCTTGAGCAAATCTATACAAGGCACGACATGCCGCCACAGAGGAAGAGCCTGTTCTTTGTCTGCTCGGTCGCAAACCATACAAATAAACTCGCGCGTGTACCAGCTCTATGATCTTGCAGGAAGGTTAGTAGTGGAGGATAGTGAGAGATGTTAACAGTTAGGCGTGAAGGAAGTCAGTGGGCGACGAGCATGTGACCTGTATTTGGAAACCGACAACTGTATTGAAACAACCAACCTCAACCATATCCATCCGATAATACAATGGCCAACAAGAAGTCGAAGCAGGAGGAGGCTCTCAAGTTCGTAGACGATCTCGATTCATTTGCACCCTCAGCGGACGTACCGGCTGGCACTAGTACGAGCCCCAAACCTCCCCCTGCTAGGGGTTCAGCCGACGAAGGCGAGGCTGCTGAGGTTCTCGCCTTCCTTGACGAGATAACGCAAAAGAGCACAGAGCCTACTCGTACATCTACGCATATCTCGCGTTCTGGAACACCGACACTGCGGAAAAGCACAGAACGAGTACGCCTGGGTGGAGGATCGTCGCTGCATCCATCAGCATCCTCTTCCACCACCTCTCTGAATAGGACCTTGAGCTCTGATAGTCAAAGGGGAAGGGATAGTACTGAATCTCAGGCTGCTGCAAGTCAGTCTCAAGGATCCTCAGGTGGATGGGGATGGGGTTCGGTATGGTCTTCAGCTTCTGCTGCAATCCAACAAGCCAAATCTGCTGTGGACGAGCAAGTTAAACATTTACCGAAAAATGAGCAAGCTCGGAAATGGGGAGAAGGGGTTATTGAATACGCCAAGACCGCCCAACTTGACAAGCTTAGTGCGTGATGTTCCTCCGTTGCAGCTCTGCAGTGGTACTCATATGCTAGCTGAACAGGCCAAGATTTCAAGCGCGTTGGTCTTTCGACATTGACTGACATTCTCAATGCAGTAGCACCACCCATATCCGAGCACGAAGTGATTCAGGTCTGGCTGAGCCACGATATGCAAGGTTATGAAGGTGTTGAATCTTTGGCGTATCGTGCATTGGCCCGGGTTCGTTTCCATCACATCTTCATGATTTGAACTAATCTTTCCCTCTTGAATCTAGATTCTCGAACAAGTCGAGGGTGGTGATCTCGTTGTCAACAGAGGTGACGAGTCCCGACCAAAGGAAGGAGCGAATGGTCGAGATCTCAATGCTGTTGATAGTTATGAGACTGCTTTGAAGGTTGCCCAGGTAGGAAATATCGAAACTTCAGAATCTCACATTGCTCACCCCCGGCAGGCAAATATTGAAGATGTTATTAGGCGGAATAGCAAAGCGACGCAGACGACGAAGAATCCAAACAATGCGACGACTTACTCTCACGTTTTCCTTCGGATTCAACCCTTTTTCAATACCTTCGCTCAACCTCCATCCTCGGAAAGCGCAGCGGAAGCTCCGCAGCATCTTCAGTTCCTCATTTATCTCTTTGACCCTGTCCACAAACTCACCCATACGACCGTAACGCAAGCAGTTCCGAGCAGGTGGCTGGCTATCTGGGATGAGTTTGATTGGGTTGAGGACGTCATTGCAGACGCTTTAAGAGTCGGCGTTGAAGTCATTGGACAGGAATACGTGGTGGCGAGAATGGGCTGGGATGCGAAGGGAGGGGAGCATTCGAAAGAAGGATCAACAAACGTCGATGTTGCAGAGGAAAAAGCTGAGCCTTCATCATGATTGTCTGGATTCCTGGAAACAAGCATGGATTCTTCATTATTCACTTGACTTCGTCTTCTCAACTCTTCACACTTGGTGCATATTCCTTGTTCTGAAACCTTTTCCCTCTGTAATATCACACTGATGACCTGTGGGTTTGATAGCCCCCTTACGATGATAATAATATGATCAAATTTATGGTTGGTTCTGGCATTCTAGATAGTAAGACACGATCGTCTACTTCTTCACTTCCTCCGGTTTAGGAGGGGGAATATGCTTGAGGTCTTCAGGCCTGCGACCTTTTTTACCTGCTCCAACCTGCTCCCAAGGAGAGATGGAATCGAAGTTACTTTTTGAACAACGCTGAGTAAAATGATAGGTTGGGCAGTTGCATGAACATACCGGAATGCCTGAGTAAGTTGAAGTGGTTCGTAAACAACGCGCTTGCGCTCCTCATCGTAACGGACTTCGGTATAGCCCTGCAGGTGGTTGGGGATTCATGAGGTTTTAAGTTAAAGTAAGAGATGACAAGGGACGCACTGTCAGAGGGAAATCTTTGCGCATAGGATGACCCTCAAAGCCTAGCAGGATGGGAGGAAATGTGAGAGAAAGGTGGTTGGGTAACGAGTTTGGCTAACCGTAATCAGTCAATATCCGGCGTCTGTAACGATACCGCGGTGAGCAAGACGCGTTAAAGGTAAACCAATGAACATACAAATCTGGGTGGTTCTCGAAGAAGATTCCGAAAAGATCCCAAGCCTCCCGCTCATACCTAGCATCGAGTTAATTCTATGGTGTGGTTGGTAGGGAACACGATTCGCACCAATCGGCTCCCCTAAATACCTCAACCGCGCTTTGAACGGGGTCCGCTTCTCCAGCGTAGGTCTTGACCCTGATTCTGCCAGCGTATTTCACGCTGAGGAGGTGATACACGATCTCGAAACGCTTCTCTCTCTCGGGGAAATCAACGCCGCTTATATCCATGACTTGCTTGAATTGACATTGCGAATGGTCACGCAGGAACGTCAGGACCGGGACGACGGCGGAAGGCCCGATGTACAAGGTCAGTTCGTCCTTGAGAACGGAGAATTGCTGGATAAATTTTGGCATGCATTGCGTGAGATAGGACCCGTATGTGTGAAGAGCCTCTGTCGTTCCAGCTTAGAGAGACTCTGTAGGATTTGGGGACGTTGGTTCGGTGAAAGGAGCTGCAGAGGCTGCTGGGTCGCATTAGTAGACTCCTGTGGAGAGTTGCGACGTGATATTTACCCTTTGCGGTGCCTGAAGAGTGGATTGAACGCCGTATATGGGCTGCAGAGTAGACAGCTGGTCGTGTCGACGCAGCTCTGAGGACGCTGGTGGCTCTCAGGGCGGAACGGAACGACATTTTGGGTGAGGGACAATTCGCGGCAAGGTGCAAGAAATCGTTGCTCGGGTTTTGCCGGTCCGATGGTTGGTTATTGCTGTTATTCGATCTTCCTGTTTGTAACCTCCATCCATGGCGTCAGAAATCTTCGACTCACTTCCATACTACGATGATGATCTGCAGAAATATCCTGAATTAAAGGCAAAAGTGCAAGAGGAAATTGCTCGCGAACTGAAGGAATCCCAGACACTTCATCCACGCGTTCCTCCAGCCATTGAACTTTTTGCTGTTCGTGAGCAAATCTTTTCATTCTATTTTGCATCGGATTTTGACCAGGACTATAGGATAATGCGCTGCTGAAAGCGGAATTGCAACGCGCCGCGTCGAATCAGCCTTTTCCCAAGCTGGATTCTCTTCGTTACTCATTATCTGCACCTTCATCGACCCCAGGCACAGAAGAAGAATGGAGGACTGCCTTGAATAATGCGTCTGCTCAACTTCAACACCAAAGAATACGGTCAGCACACGGTTTATTTTAGTCTGCTCCGCCTCATACTGATTCCTAACATGATAGGCAGCAGAATGTAGCACTATTGCAGACTTACGGTGCCAATGGTTGGCGGATACACAACTATCTCCTGGAATCCACGGCCAAACAAACTGAAAAGGCACTCGAAGAGTTGAAAGAGCTGACTGTCGAGGTCAATCGGGAGCGCAAAAATACTCAGGTAGATGCTGGTGCACTATTTTTTCCCTTCCTTTTTAAATGACGATACTTTCAGGATCGACTGGGAAAGCAACTCACTTCCCTGGAGACGCGTTGGACGGAACTTATATCGAGCGTTCTACAGATCGAAATGGCAAACGTTGCTTTGGATGCAGAGATAGAGAGGCTGAACAAAAAGGAGGCTGAGCTGGCCGAGCTTTGAGGTTCTTTGGAACGATGTATTACTTGTATTATGTATAATTGATTGAATGCACAATTGAAGACATTCATGAAGAGTTGGCCAAGGTGATCCGGAAGACCATCTTTGTTTGTCGCCGTTTGCCGTAGCGCCGGCGACGTTGCAAGGGCGAGGCTTGAAGCTTGAGAATTGATATACTCTTCCTTCACTGGCGCTATAACTGCCCAGGTATGTTCCCTTTGTCTTTTTGGACGCACGCACCGACAGTTTTTCTTTTACTCTCCTTCATCTAGTTCATCTACGGGAAGACAAAAACAGAGACAGGCGTGTTACGACGCGTCTATGGCACAAACCACGCCAGATACAACGCTGCTACCCGATTCAAGTGGCCAGGGGGTGAAACAACAGGCGGCGGTGAGAGAGGGGGGTGAGGTGAATGTTGTTGAGGTGGAGAATGTCGAGGACCGTCCAGCGTCAACTCCTTCCACGGAGAAGACTTCCACGCTCACGCCCACAGACGCTCGGCCACAAACTCCACCACCTCGCCCCTCTCTTGTCCCTTTGGGTTCAATCCCACCTCAAAGCTCAACTTTGACGCCCGTTGCCCCGCACCCGAAGCGATTCAACGCTGTAAATATCAGCAAGAAATTCCTCAAGAATGCATCTGCTTCTTCCGCCAGCTCTTCGAGTCCATCTGTTAGCAAGTCGGGGAGTTCAGCAGGTAAGCTAAATCAACAACCTACTCGCTCGTTTTTTTTTCCCCTGACAAATATATTTTTCTCGATAGCAGCTCGACCTTCCATTCAACCAGCTCCGCCATACTCACGGTTGGTAACTACCAAACTCACCGCCAGTCCTGCTGTTGCCTCGTCTACAGCAGGCTGGTCACGGCCATCCTCCGTTGCACCATCCCCTGCTACTGTTTCCAGTTCTCCAAATAGTACATCTCCACTTCCAACCGCCCCAGCGTCCCAACCTTCAACAACCTCTGCTCCACAGCTGCCTCATGCTGGAAAGGTCATTCTTCCTCAGCCAAGGTCCTCAGTAGCACCAGTTTCCTCGTTGCAGAAAGATTCAGGGAGCTCGAAACCAGTATGGGGCAATGTTAAAATTCCAACGGTGGTCCCCATCCGGCCCGATATTCAACCAAACGATTTTCCTACCGCCGCAGAAGTCGCGAATGGTGCGTGTTGTATTGCCTGATATTTGTGTTCTTCTAATCGTTTCTGCATAGTTGCACGCAAGCAGGCCAAGATTGATGACGCCAAGGCCACCACCGACACTGCCGCCAAGCAGCTGAGGATGGAGGAGGCCGATACTTTTCGTGGAGTCCATCTGGATCCTAATGCTCACCATTGGGACGAGGTTTGGAAATCGCTTTCGGGTTTGGAGAATTATCACTAATTAATCTGTCAACCTAGATGGAAGAAGACGACGATAACTTCCTTGCCGGAGTAATTGAATTCGGGGATGGGCGTCAATACAAAATCGAATCGACCGAACAGCAACCAGCTGGAGCCTCTTCCCCGAGGGCAGGAGTATCGAAGGAATCACCATCTGGCCCAGTAAGCAAAGAAGATCGTTTCGTGGACGATTTTGACCGCAGCTGGCCCAAGTCGCGAAATTCGCCCGCGTCCGCGTCAAGAGAATTCCCACCGCCTTCCGCGCATACCGCAAGTCCTAGTTCATCGCCCGTTATTTCGAACGCGACCCATTCACCTCAAGATTCTTCCCGAGTTCTATTCAATGAGCGTTCGAACCGACTGGAACCATACAGTCAATCCCATCGTGCGTCGCAAGGACCATTTGGTTCCAAGCGGATGAGTTTTCACGAGGGTGTGGCAGATCCACGGGGTACAAGAGAAGGGCCTCAAAACGTCCAGGTTTTACAGAAACCTGCCACAGGCGATTTCGGTCATCGAGGTCGGAGATTTAGTGGAAGCAGCGGAAACTTTGGTTCTGGACCTCTAAATGGATTTGTTGGAGATAGAACTAAGGACCACCACGGTCGCCGTGATGCACCGCCGCCCAGTCCACGATCGCAACATCAGCCTCCGCACGCTGTAGATGGTGGAAGGGATTTCAGCAGAAGAGGCACAATGGGACCTCCTCCAGTGCCTCTCCATGCTACGTCAAGACACCCTCAAGAAGGTGGACGACAATTGCCGCCACATCTATCCCATGTCTCGCCAAACACTCCTTCGCGCACCCTTCCTCGTGACTCTCGTGCAGTGCCATCTGAACCACCGCTATCTGGCGGTTTGCCATCTAGTTCTGGACGTTTCCCCCCTCCATCTCCAGCCCATTCCCATGCCTCTCTTTCTCTTGTTTCTCCAGCCGCTGCCGTTAATATTTCCCTTCCGCTAGCCACTCCTGCAGATCTGGACGTGGTACGCAAAGACGTCATGCATAGCGCGGCTGAGCGAGCCAAGCAACGAAGACAGCAAGAGGAAGAGGAACGCGAGGCCCAAAAGGAACGAGCGCGACGTAAAGCAGCGGAAATTGAAGAAAAGATCAAGGCAGAAGAGGCTGAGAGACAGAAGGAGAAGCAGGCATTGGAGGCAGCTAAAATTGCCAAGGTTTTTTCCATTTTGTTATTCTTATTTGGAGGTATAACTAACAAATGGGTTTCTCAGGAGAAGGAGGCAATTAGTATCATTGAGGAGGCTGTCAAAAGCGTTGAAATTTCCTCGAAGCCTACAGAAGATAAACCTTCAGACACTGCATCTGGAAAAATGCCGCTAGGACGCCAACCCTCGCTGAAAGCTGTCTTCAGGATGGCTCCTCCTGAACCCCTACGATCCGCTGGCCTCCGACGAACGCCTCTACCACCACGACCAGCACCTCTGTCTCCGCCCCCTACTTCTGTATCATCGCAACCTGAGTCCTGGAGGACAAGGATGAATGCGTTCCCGTCACCTGCCCCGCGTCAGATACAAACTCGGCAGTCGCCTGCATCCGCGAACTTCATCCCATCGGGACCATCAGCAGCTGAGCAAGTTGAAACTATTGCAGATGGTTCGCAGGAGGATTTGGAAGTCGTTGATTTTTCAGACATGGGTAAATTCGTTGGTATTCCAGAATCTCCCGAAATTGCCGATAACGCTCCTGAGGCAAGTGGTGGACCTGAGATTCCCTCGAAGCCGCCCCGCCCGGTTGCTGCCGACTTCTTTGACGAACCGCCATCCATCAGTGATGCTGTACCAGCGTCGAAGAAAGCTGACTTCGGGGTGTGGAGAAGGAAGGTATCGCAGGATGTGACTGAACCTTCAGTATCAGTTGCTGAAGTCAAAGAGATAACTGTCGAGGTCAAGAAAGCTGCAACTTCCACTCAAGATCACACGACGGCACTCAATGTGGACGATTCGGTGGTTTCGGAAACTTTCACTGTTGCGGAGATCTCGATGGCGTCAACGAAGGAGCCGTTGACCTACCCTGACCACCAGCAACGTGGTGCACAAATCGTCAACGTATCTTCGCCTTCCAATGGACAACGGACCTCGCGATCGCAGCCACTTCACAGGGAACCTACGACATCAATGTCGGCATTGGATGATGCTATGTCGCGAATAAAAGGCGTTCTTTCCGGAATGCAAGCCCAGGAGCCTCCGAAGGATGTCGCGCAGACTCAAGTTGAGCCAGAGGCCCGGACAACCCTATCTGTGCACCTTCCCCCACAGCCACATGCTCGATCCAATGGCAAAGAACGATGGATTCCTCCTGCCCTCCGGCCTCGCAGATTCGATGACAACGATGAACCTCGAGAAGTATTTTTGGTGACGGTTCTTCAACCACCAAGGTCCCCTTTACCAGCAATGAACTCTATCTCTGTCCGCCTCCCTTCTATTTCGCGCTTAGTTCAACCCATCCACAGGAAGCAACTTCATGCATTTTCAAGACCACCTTTCCAGGCACGCATGGATATTCTATCGTTTGACCCACCCGTATACGACATGAGCCGCAGGGATTTGTCGCTCAATGACGTTCTGTTCCGTCGACCTCCACCGGGATTCAAAGGGAAATTCAGATACCGCGTCTTTCTTCCAAGATTCAGAGGACCAAAGGTCAACATCCCCCCCGCTGGCCCCATGAAACCGGCTGCTTTTGGACGGTCGACTGTTGCAGACGACGCGAGTACTTGGCGGAAACCATTAGTGACGCCCGTGGATAAAATTGAGAAGATAGAGCCGGAAGCTACCAGCTTGCATACCATGAGTCGTTCCCCACCACCCGACCATACGCCCCCCGAAACTACAGTCGCATCTATACCAAAGACGGGCGATGATTCTCCGGCAAAATTGGATGGCGGTCAGGCTGCCCGATCTCGGTCTCAGCCCAAGATGCCAGTGGGCTCAGCGGTGGCATTCATTCGCGACTCTCGTATTGACGTTGTTGAGGCGGATACTAAACCACTTGTCAATTTTATCGTCGGCAGTCAACTGGAAGATTCGGAAGCTAAGGTAATTGATATTTCCAAAATGTCACCAGCCGTTGAGCCTAGCTACCTGAAGCAAGATGGGAGAGACGAGCACGCAAGCAGGCAGTCGAACGGAATTGCCCCTAAGTCGTCGACATCTTCAGAAGATAAAGAGGCTGCACCTTCCCTTGTGGCTTCTTTGAATGCTGACGGCAAAAATCCGGATGACTCGGTATGTTTTTTCGATAGATTGGCCCTCACGATGTTCTCACTTTTCACAGACAGATCGTATCCTCGTCACACCGCCTACCCATCATTCTACCGTATCTTGGACTAGATCATCAACGAGCTTGGCTGTGAAGGAATCTCCTGCAAGAGCGCCTGATCCAGAACACCTCAAAGCTGTCTGGTCTCAGACTTCCAACAAAGCTGGTCTGCATGCCGTGAACTCACTAGAAGGCATCGCCGATGACCTTACGGCGTTGCCCTTTACACTGCAAGATGTCAAATCGGAAGATGGTGAAACTCCTCCACCATCACTTCCAAGCGCTCCTTCTCGCATGTCGCTTCACGAAGTGACAAGAGCATTCCAGCAGGTTCCAACGTCATCCTCAACCCCCAACCCACCTCCCCACCGTGCCTCATTCTCTCCTCCTTCAACTCATGCCCCTGTTGCTCGGCCCACCACGGCGGTCAACTACGCGTATTCGCCAGCAGCCCAAAATAACATGCGACCTGCATATGTACCTTACCCCTCTCAGATGATGAGTCACTCTCCCGGCCCTATGATGTACCACCCAATGGCATCTAGCCCAGTTCCCAGTCGGATGCAGGTGAATGGACATACCCCACTGTACAGTCAGCCGATGTGGATGACCATGCCAGGACCTTCGCCTCAAGGACACAGTAACATGATGAGGCCTGTTCCTTCTCCCTATCCCCCTCAGATGGTGACTTATCCCTCGGCTGGTTATGCTCCGCAACCTCCTTCAAATATGATGCCCACAACGCCTCAAGGCCAAAATGGAGGCCGCGGTCGTGGGATGCCCATCATGAGCCCTGTAATGTCCCATGCTCATGCCCACCCTGGGTCTGCTATGTACAGTAGCAGTCCTGTAATGCTTCATGCAGTTCAAGCCCCTCAAAATCATGGCTACATGCCCATGCCTACCGGTCGTGGTCAACCGCGGACAGAAAACGGACAATTGCCGAACCCCCAGCCACAACACCCTCCACATAATAGCCATCATCTACAGCAGCACGGTGGATTTGATTCTGGTCCCAATTCCTTTGCCGGACCAGCATGGTGAATCCTCCATTCGCCTTTGCATATCCTTGTACACTCTTATTAGTGGTTTCTTGTTACTGTTGCCATACGGTATATGCTATCTTCGCATATGTTATATCACCCCAGTTTTCCTATTATATTTTTTTCGCATTGCAAAACGTCACGTTGTGAGATTGTCTACTACATTCGAAAAATCTATAGAATCTAAGCAGCAGCCAACTGGACAGCCCGGTCGGCGGCATCGTCCAAACTATCAAAAGGAATGATTGTCAAACCTGACTCTCTGATCATCCTGCAGGGGGTGTTTGTGTTAGTATCTATGTAGATTAGTAGTAATAATACTGGAACTTACTGCTTGGCTTCAGCCTCTTTCGTACCCTTCAGCCTGACCACGAGCGGGATGGTAAGGTTGAGCTCTTTGGCTGCCTTGATGACGCCCTCGGCGATATAATCGCATCTCATTATACCTAGAAAATATTAGATTGTGATCCCCAGCAAGTCAACAATGCTTACCCCCGAAAATATTGATAAAGATACTCTTGACCTTAGGGTCGGAGACAAGGATTTCAAATGCTTTCTTAACAGTGTCAGGAGTTGCGCCTCTGAAATTCTGCGTCAGTACGGGGCTTAAAATTCATTTCGTATAGTGCTGACATACCCTCCAACATCCAGGAAGTTAGCAGGGTTTCCGCCGTGGAGAGAGAGCACATCCATCGTCGCCATCGCAAGGCCGGCACCGTTGACGAGGCAACCGATACTTCCGTCGAGTTTGATGAAGTTAAGGTCAGCTTTTTGCGCTTCGACTTCAGAGGGTTCCTCTTGTGTAATATCGCGCAGAGCGAAGATGTCTTTCTGGCGGAAGGCAGCATTATCATCGAAACCAAACTTGGCGTCCATGCTGCAACCATAAATCATTAAGGTGGGCTCATCAACCTATGCAGCATGCGCACCACAAAACTTGTCCGTCCGTAGTCAGGGCCATAGGGTTAATTTCAATCTGAGTTGCGTCTTTGTCCTTGAAGATGCGGTAAAGGTTAATAAAGATATCGGCGGCTTCCGACTGTGTTGATTCGTCTTTGAAACCGAGTTTCTGGGCAATGGAAATCGCTTCCGATTTCGAAAGGCCTTTGTCGAAGTCGATGGGCGTGGTGATGATGGCAGTGGGGTCTTTAGCAGCGACCTCTTCGATATTCATCCCTCCCTGGGCTGAGGCTACGAGGACGACACCCTGCGAGGCTCGGTCATTCAACACCGCGACATAGTATTCGTGTGCAGGCTGCCTCCGCTCCGCCAGCATGACCTGAATGAATCGATGACATTAGAATACACGCTTAGGGGGACCAACAAGAGTCCCTACAGCGTTACAGATACGACCACCAGCTCCTGTCTGTTTTGTGATTAAGTGGGCACCAAGCATCTTTTCAGCGACCTGTTTTGCCTGTTCGGGGCTATCGTAAAGGCCGTCGTTACAAATGTTCAACACAGGTAGCCAGAAACTGACCTGTCAACCATATGCACACCTCCTTGGAAGCCATTGTCAAATTTGCCCTTCCCTCTGCCACCAGCAAGCACTTGAGCTTTGATGACAAGCTTGTCGCGACCTTTACATTACACGTCAGGTAATTCAAGGATTGAAGGCGGTGTCGCTACCAAAGTTTTTTGCGACGTCATAGGCTTCTTGGGGCGACTTTGCAGCTATACTCTTGGGTGTAGCGATACCGTACTTTATAAATGTCATGAGAGATTCAGCATGGCGGGTGAGGAAAGAAACGGACATCGTTCAATAATTTCATAGATTGGTATTCATGGATGGACAGGAATCGCCTCTGACCTGCAGATGCAGCCTGGAAACGTGTCAGATATGCAAAAGATAAAAGCATAGCACCTACACGCGCCAAAGAACCCGCTTTCCTCAAAGACGTTAACATTAGAGAAATAGGCTAAGGAGGAGAGGGATGGAGGACAACGGAAATATCATGGATATGGCCGGGAGCTCCTAGAAGTTGCTTAGTCATCCATCAACTCTTTATAGCCGAGCATGCGTATTTTTTTCGACTTCAACCAGAGTGACGACGACGGTCGATGGCTTTTGTGAATCCTCCTGTCTCTCACCTAGTCTCCTTCTTCCGAGTTGGATCTGGGATATAACTTTGGAAGAGTAAACTCCATCATCGCCTTGAGTTCGGACCGCTTATTTTTTCTTGGGTCGCCCGAAATTTGGCAGAGGAATATCCCCGAAATGCGTGTTCATGCCTCCCTCGTGTACCCACAGTACGATATTTAGCACTTAGGCGTGTCAGGAGACCAGGCGCGAGGAACGCTCAAGGCAAGGGTCAATTCCTCGCCAGTTCCGTGGCATTTTTTATTTTAATAAAGACGTGGATTCCTTCCGATCATCGTCATTCATTACCATTTTGTTTCTACCCAGTTCTCTTACAATGGTTCATTCTTCTATTTAGACCTCTCCTTCCACCTCGCGAACATCCATGACCACATCCAGCTCGCAACACAGTGTACCCTCTGAATCAAACCGCGACATGGTTAAACAGCAACTGGCGGTTGCCAAGACTGTGCTCTTGCAGGCTGTGGATCTGCTGGACCAACCACCTCAGTTCGGATGAACAAATAACTACCCACTCTCAACATCTTCCAGGCTCAACTATCGGTACGTTCTCCTAAATTTGAAAGATCCGAACCGCTCAAACGTATGCTACAGGGAAACATCTGCGTCATGCACGCGACCACTTTGTCCTATTGACGAAATGCATGAGCAACCCTCCCCCTCGCGTTTTATCCTATGATACGAGGATTAGAAACACCCCAATGGAAACCTCTCGTGCGGATGCCCGAATTGCTCTGTTGGATGCCATAAAACAGCTGGAGGAGGTCGTTCCTACCATGGACTTCGAAGAACAAATTACATTACAAGCCATAACGCCTTACATGCATTCCTTTAAAACGACGGTGGGACGAGAAGTACGTATGACATTCGACCTTGTTGGACTTTTCCTCATGAATATTGAACAGCTGTGGTTCGCAAGTTTGCATTGCGTCCACCATTGGTCCATGGTGAGCCACTCGTCCTCAATTTTGGGTCTCATCTTTGCTAAAGATTTTATTTGATGAAAGGTCCGCGTAATCGCTGGAGAAATGGTTTGTACGGCGATTCGCATGCTTCCATTACGTTGACGCGTTATTTTTCAGGGAATTAACCTCCAGGAAGATTTTGGCTTCGCGCCGTCGACTTTGGTGTACCAGGGTGTGTTGGATCCCAGCTCCGCCTGAGCGCCACTGATCCGTTGGCCAGACCGCGAGGCTCCTCTAGGAAGGAGCAAACTATAGCCACTATCTGTTATACATCCTTCTAGCCCATTACTTCATTGTAGACCAGCCCCCTCACATACTTTCCCTCAACTAATTTGAGTCCGTTAATGAGAGTGACGTAAAACGCTTGAATTGGATGTTGTTGCCAAATAAAAATCTCGTGAGCAAAACCCAAGTTCTGATGCACGCGTTTCGAGCCTGTGCCTTTCGCGGCCATAACTCCCCCTTTGTTTCTCAAAAAGTTATGCGATAATCCTAATATTAGGCCTTGAAGATGTCAGAAAAGATGGTCCCGATTGAAGGCGAAAGCCAGAAGAAGCGCGTCGTACGTACCCCACATTTTACCATTTATCAACAAGTTGTCAACAGCGATTTGGCTGATTAACTGGTTCTTCAGTGTTACTTTTTCGACTCGGATATCGGAGGGTTTCACTATGGACCTGGCCATCCGTGTGTCCTATTTTTATGATACAGCCATGGTAATTAATATTTTACTTTGCTCCTAGAATGAAGCCCACTCGCATACGCATGTGCCACTCGCTCGTCATGAATTATGGTCTCTACAAAAAGATGGAAATTTTTGTACGACCTCGCTCGTTTTATCCTTTGCTTTTTCCGACGCTTAACCATACTTAGCGCGCAAAACCTGCAACCAAGCGCGAAATGACCCAATTTCACTCCGACGAGTATGTTGAATTCCTCAGCCGCATCACTCCAAGCAATATGAATTCATTCGTGAAGGAACAACACAAATGTATTTCTGGTCCTCTTTTATTTGGCATAAGTCACTAAGGACGTATATCCAAGATAACGTCGGCGATGATTGTCCAGTCTTCGACGGACTGTTTGAATATTGTTCAATATCTGCTGGAGGGTCAATGGGTAGGCTTGCTTATTTAAATCCTTCTTCGCTGGTTCGAATTAATGACAATTTTTAGAGGGCGCCGCCAGACTCAGCCGCGATAAATGTGATATTGCGGTAAATTGGGCTGGTGGCCTCCATCATGCCAAGAAGAGTGAAGCCAGTGGTTTCTGCTATGTGAATGGTCTGCTTAGCACTTTTTTTTATTTTCCTTGCACTCACATTCCTGCTCAGATATTGTGCTTGGAATTTTGGAACTGCTCCGGTACCGTGACTTTCTTCCTTAAGTCAACAAGTCTTCCTGACTTGACCTTCGCAATAGTTACCACAACCGGGTGTTATACATTGACATTGATGTTCACCACGGAGATGGTGTGGAGGAAGCATTCTACACAACAGACAGGGTGATGACTGTCAGTTTCCATAAATATGGTGAATACTTTCCAGGGACTGGTGAACTCAGAGTGCGTCGACACGGTTTTTATCCATTCACTGACTTACCTTCAACAAAAAAGGACGTTGGGGTGATGAAGGGAAAATATTATGCTCTCAACTTTCCCCTTCGGGATGGTATCTCTGACGAAAACTACAAATCCGTATTTGAGCCAGTAAGTTCGGCACCAACAATTGAGTATTTCGTGAACATATTTCTTTTCTCAGGTGATTCAACAAGTTATGGAGCAATACGACCCTTCGGCCATCGTGCTACAGTGCGGTACCGATTCTTTGTCTGGTGACAAACTGGGCTGTTTGAACCTCTCAATGAGAGGTAAACCCAATATTCATCGACAAGCTGGTAGTGCCTGACAATTTGCATAGGTCACGCTAATTGCGTTAAGTTTGTGAAGTCATTTAACAAGCCATTGCTTCTACTTGGCGGTGGTGGTTACACGATGCGCAATGTTAGTCGAGCGTGGGCTTATGAAACAGGCCTGGCGGCTGGTGTCGAGCTGGGACCAGGCAAGTCCTTTGCTTTGCTTTTTCTTGAAGTGGTATCAATGCTATGTTTACAGAGATCCCCGCTAATGAGTACTACGAATACTTTGGGCCTGATTATGAGCTTGATGTAAAATCCTCAACCACCGACGATCTGAATAGCCCTGCATATTTGGACCGCGTCAAGCGCATAGTCCTGGAGAACCTGAGGCACGCTGGTGGTCCGCCTAGTGTCCAAATGTCGGGTATGCCTATAAATCCTACCCTTTCTACGTGGGCCCTAACATAAGCCGGCCATGCCAGATATTCCCTCGATGCCAATTGACCAGGCACTTGAAGACCCTAATGAAGATGAAGACTTCATGGACCCTGACGATCGCCGACCGATGCGCTTGTTGGATGCGAGACGTCAGGCCGATGGGGAACTTTCGGACTCAGATGACGAAGGCGAAGGAGGACGGCGAAATCACACGCGTTATCGCGACCGCGAGAGCGAGGAACTCAACGGGGGTCACAAATTCGGTCTTGGAGGAGGCATCTTGAACGCTGGCTCTATGAACACCCACGGCGCTGGACCAAGTGGCCATACCACCGCCGTGCGGATACTCTCCGCCGTTGCGGCTGAATCGGCCATGGATGTTGACACGCCCTCTGCCGAGAGTAATGCTGGTGGTTCAGGGACAGATTCTGCCGCTGCCAAACCCGGTGAAACTGCTGAAGATGATCCTCTCGCGAAGACGGAAGACAAAGAAGAAGAACCTACCGCCGATGGAATGGACATGGTTGTTGAGACTGTTCACTCCCCTTAAGCTCCTGGTAGTATCCTTGATATACGCTCGTATTTTGTTTGGTTGCTTTGTACTTTGCTATATCCGTTGTATTTGTTATTCTCTTAATTTAGCTTTACACCAGGCCTCCTGTGCCCTGGTTATATGGTCTGGAAGCGAAATTGCAACTGAAGAAGCGCGACGCGCTTGACCTCCCACGTGATGCAGACGCGAGTCAAAATGCATCCAAATTCACTCTTTGGCTTTCCCATCACAATACCCCTTTGTAACACAATCCGAATCCATGGCTGATAACATTGAGAGACCGTCCACACCTCCTCGCCGAACTTCAGATATATCCCACGTGCAGGTGACACCGGAACATGTGAAGCAACGCGAAATTAACCGTCTCAAAGGTCTGATCCTATTTTCTTGCTTCAAAACTTAGCTCATCACTTCTCATTTAGCCAAGGCGGCCCAGCGTCAAAAGGAGCAGGAAGCTTCATCCTCTTTATATATTAACTCCAATAATAAGCGCCCATTAACCGTTACACCTACGGGACAACGTTCACCAACGGCACCTGTAGCGCCCCCCTTGAGGCCGTTGAAACGGGACTCTCGGCTAGGTACATACGTTGAATATGATTTATCGAAGATGGTCAACTCGAAAGGTGGCTTCTTGATGGATGATGGCAAGAAAGTCGACGAGGATTTGTTGAGGAAGGAGCTTGAACGCGAGAAGCAGAGAAAACAACACAACCTGGACTTACGTGAGCTTTCTAATTTTGCCCTATCTAACATATTAACGTGGCGCTTATATTATTGGACTAGCCATGTTCCTCGATCCCGAGCGAAATCCTAAATGCAACGAGTGCCAATCTATGGATATTGACCCAATGTACATGAAGGTGTTCCACTGCCTCGTCTGCAAGGCCTGCCAAAACGAGAAACCAGAGAAATACAGTCTTTTAACGAAAACAGAATGCAAAGCGGTACGATCATGGTCGTGGTTCCTTTCGTGTATAGAAGTTGACGATATTGTCCAGGATTATTTGCTGACTGACCGTGAGTGATCGATACTGACCACAGAACTTCAAAAGTGATTTCCTTTGGATATTTAGCGGAACTTCGAGATGAAGAAGCCATGCCACATCTCCTGAAGGCCAATCCACATGCATCCACCTATGCAAATATGATGTTGTTCCTGCGCTGCCAGGTCGAGGACTTTGCTTGGAAAAAGTGGGGATCACCAGAAGCTTTGGACGCAGAGTTCGAGAAAAGAACAGCAGAGAAGAAGAAGAAGAAGAATAAAAAATTCGAGCAAAGCTTAAAGGACCTGCGCAAACGAACCAAGGAAGGTGTCTGGCAACGACGCAAGGATGAAGAACACAAACATGTTTTCAGCCAAGTTGAAGATATTCGCAACGGAATCGGAGAACAAGTCTGTCACGGATGCGGTTTTACGATCGAGGTCGAGGAATTATAAAACCTCATACCACTTTCTGCTCAACTTCAGCACGACCCGATCTCATCCCTCGAATGACATGATAGATCCAACGTCAGGCCCTCCTCTATCTTCGAGGATGCTCGTGATATTCGACAATACCGAAGTTGCACATGCAAATCTGGGTCTTATATAGACGTAGAAAGTATTTTAACCATGCCTATGATCACCTTAGCAATAGGTCTTCGGGTATGTGCATAGATATTGCCTCGGGAGACAGGAGACATTCCTGGACTACGTAAAACGTAGATATACCACTGACTGGCTCCCCTGTATACGAAACCATGTCCCGCATAAATAATGGTCTGGTCAGGACTTACTTCAACACTGAAGACCAGAAAAATCTCCCGACTCCCGCTCGGCTTTCGGGTATACTATAGTGCCGGAGGTTACGATTTGCGTCCGATCGTCTTTGGCGACAGACACGGACTTGGAAGTAACCCTAGCTATATCACGACCGGCTGTGGGGTAAGCACTATCCTTTTCTTTCGTTATTTCCACCACCTTCGAAACATGAACGACGACGGATTGAATCAAGCCGAACACGAACAAATCTCCACGTCCCTCGAGGTGGAACAGATTGAAGTAAATTTGTTCCGCTCCAAATCACTGTGGGTTCCACTGCGGGCTCGAGGAGTTTTCGGAGGGTCAGTCTCAGGTATCCTATGCGTCGCATTGACTGCTAACCACTGGTATAGGCAAGTCATCAGCCAGGCATTGGTTTCCGCGACGAAGTGCGTAGATTCCAGCTTCGCATTACATGTGAGATCCCTTTATCAAATTCAACAAAGTCCCAGAACTGACCGATTGCTTCTACACAGTCATTACACGTATGTTCTTCCCATGCGTAAAGTCGGGTCTATGCAAGAGCGCTTACATCGGGGCTGGTAGTGCTATTTCTTAACAAGCGGCTCCCCCTCCACACCGATCGTATACAGCGTTGAACGACTGCGCGATGGGAAGTCCTACGTGACGCGTTCGGTCAAGGCCGTGCAGAATGGGAACATCATATTCATCATGCTCTGCTCATTCCAGAAGCCAGAGGTATGGCAGCCAACGTACCAATGGCCCATGCCGGACGTTCCTCCGCCAGAGCAATGTGACGATGAGGAGGTCCGCTATGCACGAGTCATTCAAGACCCCAAATCACACCCAGATCTTGTCAAATTCTTCCAAGAGAGATTAACGGTATGTTAATCGAATGATGCACTCTCGAGTTGGTCTTAATATCTGACTTCCATGCCCATTTTCTTTAGGAGCGTTCGCGCAGTCCGACCGCCATTAAACTGGCGAAGGCGCACCATGTCAACAAAGATGGCACCATTCGGTACATGTACTGGATGAAGGCGCGTGATATACCCCATTACGAAGCCCCGTTCCAAAAGGTCGGCATTCCCATGAATCTGGGGAAACATAGTTCATTCTTGACTTCTAGTGCATTTTGGCTTACATTTCTGATATGCAATTGTACGTTCCTCCATTCTTGTATCGTTTCTTCACATTGATGACATGTCCATCTGGTCAGCATTTCAACTGCCTCACGCATCATGGGAATGAAGAGAGGTGGGACGGGGAAGGAATCCCTCAGCATGACAGTAAGTTGTGTAACGAATACAGTTGTCCCGTTTCTCACCATTCTCATAATCAGTCCACTCTCGACCATTCTATATGGTTTTACGAGTAAGCATTGCGCGTAATCATTAGTTCGCTGACCCGTCTCACTTTTATTATTTCTTCAGCAACCATTTCGATGCAGGAGACTGGCTGCTTTACGAGGCAAGTTCCATCAAACGTCTTCACATATTCAGTTGCTGACCGTTTCATGGTGTACAGATGGATTGCCCTCGTGGGGGATCAGGACGCGGAATTGTTCACGGAAGGGTAAGACCACCTTTTGCTTTCCAGGGTTTCGATGGAACCTCACACGGATTGAATGCAGATGTTTACACGTAGTGGCACGTTGGTAGCCGTGACCACGCAGGAAGGGGTCGTACGCGCCGACATCAGGGGGCCTGCTCCCCCAATTACACCGGCGAAGCTATGCCTGGATCATTGCCTGACTTCTGCCCCTCCGTTCGAATTTATTCGATTACCTGGACTGGCTGAAACATCAAGGATATACCCATCGTTTTAATGCCTCGGATTATTTACTCACCTTCATCTAAAATCTATAATACCACTTCGCGGAACCTCTAGACTATATAGAAATCGAATTGCTGGAACGCCGCAAACCTTCGCTCCTGGGCAATAGAGTGCAACTTGTCTTATTATTATTATTCCAATTACAATTGAAACTATGAAATGGGTTGGCAGGTTAACACCGAGCCTGGTGTCCCTCGATCAGAACGTATATAGGCAAATCCTGTGAGGAAGCACAATTCCACGACGGTGATACTAAGCCTTCGGTTTCATCCTCCTAATGAATGTAAGTATTTAAGGTGGCGGAGTAAGGTGTTTTGTCCGCGCGGAAACTCCATAATTAGTGTACAAGAATCACCAAGCGAAGGTGTTTATAAGGATTTACGGGGTATACAATAATAGACAATTATCCCTTGTAAAATCAGGTCATGGTATCAAGCACTTCGTAGTCATGGAAGCCAGACAAAAAGCATTCACAAAGGACTGCAATTCCCTCGCGGATAAGGCCCTTAATCACGATGCGGCCGAGAACCTCGACCCCTCAATCTTCGAGGATATGTCGTAATTATAACTTGACATGCATCAGACATACCCATAGTCACGATGGCAGTAGCAGCACCGATATCAATGTACAGACAATAAAGACTTGCAGGGTTCCGTCAAGGTTCCGTAGGTTTACTTTAAATAACGCAGCAAGTGTGGGGGATCACATGGAGGGACAGGGAATGATGATCATGCCAGTGACCGAAGGTAAGGAAGCAAGCAGCAATCGCAAGTAACTTAGGTGGGTCCAAGGTGGGTCCGAAAATCGGAGAAGAGTGATAGGTCGTAAACGGCCCAACATGCTTCATAATCAAAGAGGAATTTGGACGCAAAAAAGTTGGGTTGCAGACGAGATTTGCCCTGTCCGATCGCGGACTGCCTGTGGCAGTACAAGGAAAGCCTTGTTGGAAATTATTATTTCAACGGTCGTTATGATGATACAGATGACCATGTTTCCATTATGTACGTTCAATCCCAGCCTCCATACATTGTCACGTACGTGCCTTTGTTGTTGGAGGAAACGCGGCTATTTTGGATCTGAGTAATTGCGGGATCCCATACGCTTCCAGCGCTCGTCTCGTCCTTGGCGATCTCTCAAAGCGATTCCCTTAAATCTCCCATGCTGCAGTCCATGTGCAGCTTTGCTGGCTTCAAAGCTCTCGATTGCCCGTGAGATATGCCCCGTTAAACCGAGGCAGGTCTAGAACTTAGAAGTGGAACGTTTCTCAACATACGGCATATGGTCACACGAGCTTACTTTTTATGTTGACGAAGAATTTGCAAATGTGGTGCACGCGAAGCTCAATGGTCGGTAATGGAATGGGCGTTCCATCTTATCACACCATCCAAGTAGAGATTAAATGCAAGTCGATAGAGAGGGATCGAGAAGGCGAGATGGTGAAACAAAGGCAAGAGAGAATAGAGATAGGCAATGCTATGAAAGGGTGCTAATGCAAAGCGTGTGCTGGTGCTGGGCGTGTGCGAGTAGATCGTGGCGAGCGTGCGGAGGTGACATATGTATAGGATAGCTAAGAAAAAGACAAAGTAGAGCCTCTGACTTAGTTCTTTCTACGGAATGAGGATCCTAGAATAGTCGAGATGAGGATGAATGAAACAGGGAAAGAATGTGGAGACGTACCCTCAGTCAGCCTTGCCTTTCCGCCGGTGGGTTGGCACAACACGCTCGTGCAGGAAGGACAGACGACGACAGTCTGTGCATGCGAGAAAACGGTGGTGATGGCGAAGCAGCCTGTAGAAACGAGGAAAGCATGAGTGTCAAGTGCGATCGAGCAGGGTTCGAGGGGTAATGGATTGTATAGAAGGAAAGTGGACTGACCAGAGCACTTGACGTCCATGAAATACGAGTTTGGTGACTGTACGAGACGCTTGAGCTTATGCTTCCTGCCTTCGGCCTCAGAGGAGGGGTTCAGGAGATCGATTGCGAGGGTCTTGCAAGCTGTCAGTTAGGGTTGTGGGTGAGCAGGAAAGCACGCACCATGGTGGTCTTGTGTTGCTTTTGAGAGGAGAGACCTTTTTTTTGGGGTTGGCTTGACGCTGTGAGCTACGAGGGCGGGCGGCAAGTTGTGTGGATGAGATAAACAAGGTTTGCGTTTTCTTGCGGTATTCGAATATTTGAATGTCCGAAGTGACCTGAAGTGACTACGCGACAGTCACATCCGCGGGTAGAGTCACAACAGCGCGAAGTACGCAGCTCCCGCGCTGTCCTCACATTGACTCATGCAGACGGTAATCCAGCACGAACTGGTAGATATCTACTCGAAGAGCTTGTAATTTGGCGAGTATTCTTACGTAGGCTCTGCTAAGTACATAAATATCGCAGAGATCATTTCTCCGATAGTATCAGGGGAAGATCAGAAAAGAAGAGTAGTAACAAAAGGCAAGTGTCAAATGGACAATAAGGAGTGGAATACAAGGGCAGGCGGGATGTCGGGAAGGCAGAACAAGGTCGTGAGAGTCGGTGTTTTTAGAGTGTTATTGTACATCCACGTTCCTGCCTCGCCTGGGTTGGGTGTTATAAGGGCAAAGATGGAGAAGGAAAGAGCCCAGGACCCGGTTTCCTTTTCCCCAGACCAGGTTCGCTTTGACCCTCTTCATTTGCGATCCAACTGACCCCTATTCAATAGCCACTTGTACGTGATCCCCTTAAACGCCCGTTAGACCACATTCTCTTGTGCTACACACGACCTTCTCCATCCTATCCACGACACACTTCGTTATCCTTCTCATCGCCGGTCGATATCTATCCACAATGTCTCTCTCAATCGCTGTCGCAGAAGCCACCCGCTTCCTCATCCAGCCCCTCCGGGCCTCCTACTCCCCAGCTGCCCTTTCAAAGCTCGAAATTGCCCTCGAAACCAACCTGACCGCCCACTATTCTCCCTCTTGGGTCCCCAACGAGCCTGTCCGAGGCTCCGGTCGTCGCTGCATGTCCCTTTCTTCTGCTTGTCTCCCTCCCCGCCCTATTTGGGATGCCTGCAGCCAGTGCAACGTGCAATGGTTTGAGTGGATTGCTCTTTTCCGTTACGACGCATTCGACCTTTTCGTTGACCCCGGATGCGTGGCCATACGTTTCCAGAACCAGATCTTCAACATCTGGAAAGCTGCCCCTGTTGCTCCTTCGCGCAAGACCTTCGCACAGCAAGTTCTCGAGGAGGATAAAGAGGACGAGGAAATTTTCGACAGGCTTAGAGATGCAATCGCTGCCCCAACCTGGACCACCCCTATCGTCACTTCGTTCCCAGTCATTCCCGACCGTTCTTCCTCCCCTTTGTCCAGCGTATCTGAACAATCCCGCTGCAGCTCTCGTTCTTCCAACTCCAGCTCCTCTACCTTTTCATTTGCGTCCGCCGACACTGGGTCATCCCGCTCATCTTTAGGTTCTTCAAAGAGTAACAGCGAGAGCAAGCAGTCCCGCCGCGAACGATCACGCCAGGCTCGCGTCTTTGTCGACACGTCCAAGACTGAGGTGACTCCTTACGATGGGGGCAAGACCACCGTCCTCACGGGCGGTGTTATGCTGGGCGGCGGTCCCAAGACCGCTCCCAAGCCAAAGGCAACAAGTAACGCTGCCTCAGCTAGCTGGCGCTCTGTCCGGGCTTAAATGCCTGGCGGTTCTTTTTTGCACGATTTCGGCATATGACAGTTATTATTTCCACGACCGACCGACCGACCTTTGGAAGATATTTTGCTTTATTTTGCTTTGTTCTTTAACATCCACGACCTCTTTGCCACGAAACGCTCCGACCCACGCATGTCTTCAATTATTTTCCAATTTTTGTTCGACGCCACCTTTCACGAAAAAAACATGCAACGACACCTCGATATCGGACACTTGCCTTCCTGCTACCACTTTCATTTTTGCTTTTTTTTACCATATATTATATCATTTGCTTCTTGCTCAACCTATTCCCCCTCTCATCATCTGCATTCTCTTTTATCTATTTTGCACAACCATTTTCTCTATCCATACCCTCCATCCAGCATCGTGATCCATCCACACCCTGTGTAGCACAAGCGTTTCCTTCCCATCCCATCGCCTCTCGCCGCATCCCGCTGCCGGCAACTATCCCAAACGAACTCTCTCCCGATCTTGGCGAATCATGGGCTATGTTATATCTCCTATTTAATACCTATTATATATCCTGGACACCCTTCGGGGTCGTTCCAGTAATATTTACTTGCTTTTTTGCTCTTTACGTCTCGTGTTCGTTTTCTTCCTGTTCGTTGTCGCTTTCCCGTGCTCGCGCGGCCGCTATCGATGATACCACCCCTGCCTGGCTCCGAGTGTTGATCTCTCCGGAGTCAACTTCGAATTCTCCCCCGCAATCGCTGTAGTGATAAAGTATATTTTGTACCGAGTACAAATCACCTCTTGCTTGTGACGCTATGACCAACTATTTAGCTTTCTTTGTTATCCGGTCTTGCAATATGTGGTTGTGTCCGGCTAGGTCCGGCCCCAGATTTACAAACTTACCTTCCTCGGGCCTTTTCGCTTCGTTTCTCCCCGACCCCCTTCTGTAATCCTTAATCGGGAAGGTGACCTGCTATTCTGGTTCGCGTTTACCGTCTGTTATTAGCCTCATTATCTCTGACGCCATCGCCCTACATCGTAAAGGACTGGAATTATATCGTTTTGGCGTTTTAGACTCCATGTGGGCTCCGGACGTCGATACGACTCAACGGGTCCCTGGCGTCCTTTTTGGGATATGTTTTCGACACTGGGCTCTCCATTTCCTGCAGGCTTATCTGGCAGCTTGGGTGTGGTGCCACGAGTACTCATTCGACAGACAATTGAAGTTCTACTACGCCTGAAATCAGACTTGGAAAATAGACATCACACGGACGACCTGACCAAGGGCCAATAGAGTCATGTATATATCCATTGGTCAGGCCTCCTTCTCTCGGAACTGCGCCCTGCATTTCTCGCCACCAAAATTTCCTTGCAAAGCATATATATACCTATGATATCATAATGCAACTACCCAATCAACCCCACGACGATCCTAGTACGACTCTGCCGGGTTCATCGTGCTCGGCGCAATGCCCACACTTCGTACCGTGACTCCTCATTCCAAAAATTACTATTAGCGGGACTTCTTTTTGTCCCCCCAAATTTGCTGATTTTCCCATGATCAGTACGGATGCATACAGTGACAATACTTGAACAGGTAAGTTATGTTTTTAGATACAGCGTGTAGATGACCTGAGCAACATACCCCCAGATTCCTGTTTCCCACAAGAAAGCCGGCCTTCCTTTCTTGTCTGTAAGGTACGGCACTGACGTTCCAGGTCCGAATGTACCTTGCTCAGGTTCAGGGTGGCATTCATTTATTAGCCACGATTGCTGCATAATACAGCGCTTTGCATATTGTGCCCCCTCACTCTCCCCTGCTATATGCTCGTATAAAGGCCTCCGCGTTGCTCCCGATTCCAAGCGTTTTTTCTCCAGAGTCACCGATGGCTTTTGCCGCGCCTTTCGTCGCGGTCGCGCTACTTGTGGTCCTTTACCAAATCTATCGAAGGTTCACGCGCACAACGATTTCCGACCTACCAGGACCTGAGCCGGAATCTTTCATCCTTGGTAAACATTTGCTTCTTCTGGTTCCCATCCTTGCTACTGACAACGAAATATTAGGCAACCTCCGTCAATATTTTCAAAGCCAGGCCGGTGATGTACACCTTCTGATGACTTAGCCTTTTAATCTCTCTAGTCTTACAATTGCGAAAGATTGACTTTGAATGGCAAGAAGCATATGGCGATGTTGTCAGGTTCAAAGGACCATTTGGTGTGAGTCGGTCTTTACCTGAGATTGACCGTACACCTTTTATCGAATGAATACCAATACTACTTACAGGAAGACCGACTTCTGATTTCGGATCCCAAGGCGCTTCAGTATATCTTTCAGACTGCTGGTTACCGGTTCGGTAAGCAAGCTGAAAGGCGGGAAATCGCCATCATGCTTTCAGGGAGAGGAATCGTTTGGTCCGATGGTCCGTATTTTTCTTTCGTTGTCGTTTTTCGTGAGGCCGCTGCTGATAGATTATGCTACGGTAGGAGATGACCACAAGAGGCATCGACGAATCATGAATCCAGCCTTTGGAGGCAAAGAAACGAAGGCGTTTGTACCGCTATTTTCTGCGTACGCTGCAAAGGTAAGTATTTCCTCCCCGTGCGCTGCCCCCAAAATATCAATCTTATCTCTTCATAATCCGTGTGCAGCTTGGGAACAAATGGAAAGACGTACTTGTCGCTTCACCGAAGGAAGGGTCTGTATTCAACGTCTCAGATTGGTTTTCAAGAGCGACCTTGGATGCTATGGGAGTCGGTACGAGCCGTTTGTTTGATAACGCGTAGCAACACTGACCCTCACATACAGCGGCCTTCGACTACCAGTTTGATCTGCTTGAGAATGCTAACAATGAACTGGGAATTGCCTACTCGAAATTACTGTTAGTCCTTTCCTACACGTGTATACGACATTAAAATAACCGATGTTCGTAGTGTAGGCGCCTTCTTATACCCTAGTAAGGCCGAGCTCTTGCGACAAACCTTGATGCCGTATCTACCTAAATTCCTTCGTTCCTACATTGGCACCAGTGCACCAAATCATCGACTGCAATACCTTCGGAACGCAGCGAAAGTTGCCACCAGGGTTGCCAAGGATCTTATTTATTCCAAGACCGAAGCTTTGAGCCTTGGAAAGGGTGCGCGAGATGTTATGAGCCTGTTAGGCGAGTATACCTTTATCCCTCTCTCCGAGTCACAACTAATCTCATTGTGTTATAGTGAATGCAAACGCTTCTGAGGAGCCGAAGACGCGCATGAGTGAAGAGGAAATGATTGCTCAAATGCGGTGGGTTTCCAGCATGCTTATTTAAATTTACCTTGCATTGACTTTATTATATACATGGGCTGCGCCCATATTAGCACGCTCCTTCTGGCAGGGTTCGAAACCACAGCGACGTCTCTTACATGGTCCGTCCTGGAACTCGCACGCCATACTGCTGTTCAAGATAAACTTCGGAAAGAAATCCGCGCAAAGCAACGGGAGATCAAGGCTCGGGGAGATAGCGAGTTCACATCAAGCGATTTCGAGGCCATGCCATATCTCACAGCCTTCCTCAAGGTCAGTTCTTCATGATTAAAAGCATTCTCGATGTGATGGCTATCTTTAACATACCGCGCTATAGGAATCTCTTCGTTTCTATCCAACGGTGTTCAACGCGTTTAGGGAAGCCGCAGTAAACGATGTCCTTCCGCTCTCCAAACCCATTACCACGCGTTCCGGGAAAGTAATTAATGAGATTCCAGTGCCAAAGGGCTTGAAGATTATTCCATCGATTAATGGCTACAACAGGTTAGACGTGTTCTCGGACTGTCATCAAATCCCGTCGTTTGGCATACTAAGATGCGCACCCTTTCTTTCACAGACACAAGTCTCTCTTTGGCCAGGACTCACATATATTCGACCCTGAGCGCTGGCTCACTCCTGGAAGGGTCGAGAAGCCGGTCAACGTCGGGGTCTACGGTAACCTGTGGGGGTGTTTCGCCTCTATCCTCTTGCTCGCGACTTAAGTGTCTTCCTTTTTCCTAGACTTACTTTCGCAGGGGGCATACGGTAAGGACACTCTCGAATTCGTAACGTATGACGAACCCTTCTTTTGTCTCCTAGTTCTTGCATTGGCTGGCGGTTCGCTGTGCTGGAGCTGCAGACCTTCCTTGTCGAACTCGTCGCCGACTTTGAATTTTCTCTCACTCCAGAAGCGCAGAGAGTCCGAAGGGAATCATGTCTCGTGATGACGCCCATGATCGAGGGTCAGGCCGAAAAAGGCGCCCAACTCCCGTTGCTCGTCAAACTGGCGCCCCAAGAGGAAGACTAAAGACCTCGATGAATTGTAATGACCCGATCTACCTCAATTTATGCAACTGGATGACTACTTATTTAAGTCAACCCCCCTTCGATGACAATGAATTTCTCAATATTATTTTGTCGAATAATATTTGTATAGTGTACAAATATTTCCCGTTTGAAATCGTACAAATTACTTTCCTGGAAGGATATGTTGCTCATCATGATATATATACATTCCAGAGCTCCAACCTTGTGGTTCTTTGCTCAGTGAAAATTGTGGAGAATAGTTGAGAATCCTTCGAAGATCCAATAATGCAGGTGTTCTCATTATCTCAAACGTCATCAGTCCCGTTAATGGGTGGGGTAGATGAGGAGTGCAACGTCAACTAGGCCATCTGGGGCAAGGAGAACCGATTAACGGACAGAACTTGGACAGAATAAAAAGACACACAACTATGCCTTCGCTACTGTGAAGTTGTCAGCCAACTCCGAACGATTCCGCTATAGTTAGCAACAGCGACGGAGAAAGGAAAAAATTACTTGAGGTATCTAGAGCCGTGGAGTGCCCAACTCCACTGGGCCTAGATCTGAAAAGAAGTTGGAGAAAAGGGATTCACCTGCTTGGCAATCGGTGAGAAATCCTGTTGCTCAGACTGCTCCCTAATAATTCCTCTGCAAGATATCTCGCCTCGAGTTAATCGCAAGAGTGAAAAACAAGTCAGGCAACGATAAATTCGCCGGTCACTAGAGGTTTCCCATTTGTCAGACCCATTCGCAATTAGAAAAATTAGAAACGCTTTTGCCGAGCTCGTATACAAGGCAGCAAGTATTTCCAAAATCGTGCAGTTACAAAAATAGGACTCTGACGTTTGGTGACAGGGTGGTTGTGGGACCACTGGCCTAGTGCGTTGGCCTCGAGCGACTCTCCAAGCTTGTCAAAGATTGAACCGTGAACCGCCGTACAGAAATTTAGATGCAGTAATTTCCCTCGAACGCGGGCAGCAATAATTCTCTTCTGCGACTGCAGAATTTTAATGGTAGGTAGTTACTCTGAAGGGTTTATTGACAGGCAATTTCGAGAGTTTCGTCGACGAACGCGAGGGATCACGTGTGCAATGGTCGACGTCATGTGGAAATGGAATACGATTTACACCTCTTCGTGACGGGACTAGTGGAGCTTTGCAGCTTACGTTCAGCGGGCTGACGTTCCTCCTCTGCAAAAAAACTATATAAGACGCCTTTCATAGAATCTTTCTATAAATCTTGCCTTTCCTGATCCCGACTCATTATTCATCATGACAGCATCTTTGGAACAACAAAAGCAGCTGTATTCCAAACAGCTCGCCGCATATACTCTCCGACAGTGGAACATCGTGCAGCAACGTGATGAAGAAAGATCCAGAAACGAGAAGCCTTCAACCTCAGCCGAGTCGCAGACAGGCGAAGGCGAGGATCAGGGTGTCGCTCCCGGAGACCGCGAGAATACATCCGACGGCGAAACAACACCAGGAGTCAAGCAAAAGACCGACGGAAACAAGAGCAGTGAATTAGTTAATTCTGGTGCAGGTATGGTTACTGAACTATTCGCAGGAATTCAGGCCATCGACTTCGGCTTTCGTCGTAATCGGCCGAAAAACAATTCCAGCGCAAGACAGACCTGATAACAATGCATCCTGACCAAATGTAAGTGAAAAGATTTTTTTATTTTCGCTTGACGATGATTATTCTGTGCTTGGATGTTTAGAAAATCCAATGCTTTGCTATTCACGAACTTCAACACGTACCCGTACTTTCAGAGAAAACGTATCTTCGCCGAGGGGATGCCTAGGCATCATGACTTTCTTGCCAGTCGTGCGCGCTTTACAGATTGAGGTTTTTTCCCAATTGTACTACCACCGAACAAGGCTGGATGATAACAGCCCATCATAATCAGACCATCTGTACTCCATTCAGCTTCTAACCAATTATGCTGAGCAGGCCATCCAGGTGCTTTAGCGGGTACCTAAGAAAGTATTCGGAAACCTTTGACGCGTCGAACCGAGACTGAGAATCACGGGTGTCCGAGTTGTAACCGTGAAGCCATGATCCAAGGTTCCATGCAATGCTCTTACGGCGCAGACAAGTTATGTGGAGGGCGGCCTTCAGTTTAAAATGCGGCAGAAGTTGAGTGTTGACTTTGAAGGTAAGGTTGGACGGAGACAGGGAAATCCGAAAGTACAAAAAACAGGCTGCAGAGATTATGGTCACGTGACGATCAGCGCTTGGCACATACAGGAGCTTTACCCCAATTCACAGTTTTTACCACCTTCCTATTGTTACCCGCTTCTGCCAGTACGCCGACCGCGTCCCTTGGATATAACCATGTTTAGATCCCTTCCCTACCGCCGTGTTCAACTATCCAGGGCACTCGCGACTCATACCCCGAGCCGGACGGTGAACCCGGTCACTCGGCATGACTGGAAGAAGGTGGAAATCCAGGAAATTTATGATACCCCTTTACTAGACCTTGTATTCCGGTCTGCGTCCGTGCACAGACAACACCATGACCCTAGTAAAATTCAACTCTGCACTCTCATGAACATCAAGAGTACGTTAATTCCGCGTTATCTCCGTCTTTTATCTGGATCTTTAATTTTGGGGGTTTTTTGCAGCTGGTGGATGCACCGAAGATTGTCAGTGTTTTCGATATTGTAATTCATAAGAGACAATAACGTTTTATCAGGTTCTTATTGTTCCCAATCGTCGAGGTATTCGACCCCTACAAAGGCGTCAAAGCTCGTGGAGATCGAACCTGTCCTTGCGGCTGCTCGCAAGGCGAAAGAAAATGGAAGTACCCGGTTCTGTATGGGTGCTGCCTGGAGGGATCTCGCAGGTAGGAAGCGAGGATTCGAGAGAATTCTGGAGATGGTCCGTGAGGTCCGCGGAATGGGCATGGAAGTCTGCACCACTCTCGGAATGCTTTCTCCCGAACAGGCAAGGCAGTTGAAGGAGGCGTATGTGATTTATTCTCTTCATCTTGACGCTTACTTATCGTGGCATGGTAGTGGCTTGACTGCATATAATCACAATCTCGACACATCTAGAGAATTCTATCCTACAGTCAGCCATGTTTCTTGACTGCTATTCTCATCTTAATCAAATTTCGTCAAGGTTATCACCACTCGATCGTTCGACGAGCGATTAGATACAATCGCGGCGGTCCGAGATGCTGGCATCAGTGTCTGCTCTGGAGGTATCTTGGGACTGGGCGAGACAGACTCTGACCGAGTGGGGTTGATCTACGAGGTCTCCAAGTGAGCAGTGAATTATACTTCCAGGATGTTTAACCATGTTCCTCCATAGCATGCCAGAACACCCGGAATCCTTCCCTGTCAACGCTCTTGTGCCGATCGCCGGCACCCCTCTGGAAAAAAATGATGTGAGGACCGAATGGTCTATATATTCTAAGTTCGCTATCTAACTCGAGGACCAGCCTGTATCGGTCCACATCCTCATCCGTACCATTGCTACAGCACGCATTGTCATGCCTACTACGATAATCAGGCTTGCAGCTGGAAGAAACACTTTGTCCGAATCTGAACAGGCGATGTGCTTTATGGCTGGTGCAAACGCCGTCTTCACGGGCGAACAAATGCTTACAACGCCATGTGAGTAAGATTGGTGTGCCCTCCATACAGCTGCTTATGGATCAAACGTTTTAGGCTCTCCCTGGGACGAGGTTCGGAAGCTCGCAGTCGTTTTATTGAGAATGTATTGAGCTGACTGCAATCCTTCGACATCCAGGACAAAGCCATGATGGGCCGATGGGGCCTGGATGGAATGCGTAGCTTCGAACAAGTTAGTGTTGCGAAGAAAGAAGCTCTCAGACTCGAACAATCGAGGGACGCTGCCGCTTCCTCGGCCCAACCAATACTGTGAATTAGTATATCGATGGATAGGAAAAGCTGGAAAGTAGGTGGTGCCTTCTCGTTAACGTTCTTATGGAATTCTAAATCGCCCAGTTTAGAGCAGATTGGTTGTAAACAGCCATAGAAATACGACTGTACGATTGCAGATCTAAATTTATAGGTAGAAGCACACCACACAGCAGTTTTGCCCGCCGGACGCACACTGGAGTCGCTTTACATTTGACGGTTCTTTACTGAAAATTGCTACGAGTGAGGAACCAAGAATTATCCAGCCGTTTTCGTAATTTCATCCATGCTTCGATCACTTGTTCCGCCTTCGGATATGCAATGTCAATGTCGCCATAGCCCACTGCCACAACTGCTATATATATGAGGCGTAACCTATTTGCAACCCTTGAAGAGGGTAACCTCGTGTTTTGCGCAAATTATCGATGGCGGAAAGTGAATTCTGAAGCATCACGATTTACCTCGAGCTCCTTTTTCTGAGTCGATCAGGTTCTTCGATCAACCGTGTGGATTCCATCTTGAAGATTTGCATGTCGATGGCCATCGAAGGCTGACCCGCCTTCCTTTCCCGGTGCTTCATTTAATGTCGATGTTCCTGAATATAACCATGAAGGTCTACGATCCTGCGTGGTCAAGCAGGTAATTCACGTCGGATTCTTGAAGGTCAGACGTACCCGCGTCAATGTAGACAAATGCGACTGCTTCTGGGTTTCCAAAGGATGGGATTTGGTCTGATGTAGGTTTGTTGGTCGAGAATCCTTAAGGATATATAGACGATAGGTTAACTTTAAACGAGGCCACTGGCTTAGCCTTTTCGATGATCATGAATCATGGCGCTTGCCAACTTTTCAAAGGAGATTTCGGCGTCCGTTTTGGAGGCTACCACATCACCTCGCCCTCGTACTTGACGTTCCAACAGCCGCAGATATCATTTGCCCCCGCGTCTCCGGAGGTACCTGGAATCGGAATCCAATATCGCAAATATTTTCATCCGAGCCAGTGAGTCAGTCAGTTTTGACCACCATTTCAAGAGCTTTAATACTGTGGAATTTCAGATATATTGGGGTCAGCGTTGTGAACGTATGGATAGGAAGAGTCCAGTACGTTGCCAAATGCAAAAAAATTCCAATGGTAGCGTGAGTCTCTCGTAATTTCTGGTTTCGTCGAAAACGAGGAACGCAGAATCCTAGTCGCGTTTCCTTGGTGGATTATCGAGGTCAGACCATCCTGGACACCTATGTATATCCAACGTAAGTATTATACTCATAATCATTTGATGGAAACATACCGAGTTAATGTATTTTCTCCAGCCATCGCGTTGAGGATTATCGAACATCAGAGACAGGCTTGAACTATCTGAAATTGTGCAACGGTCAGTGGTATCATCCCCGGGAGATGTTACACCATTTCTGACGCTCTCGCGCGTTAATAGCCCCGAGTTTTGCGGATGTACAAGAGAGAGTCGCCGCCCTCATTCGGAATAAAATCCTGGTTGGGCATCGTATATGGAACTTCCTTTCGGTAGGCATAAATTATCGTCTGACAAATATGTAGGGGTGTCGTTTGACATGAAATAAATAGGTGCTGGGACTTTCGCATCCTGCATTGAGCACACGCGATTTGGCGTTGTTCAGCCCGCTCCGAAAACGATTGAAAAGTCGTTCCGTAGTTGAACTGGCAGGGCTTGTCAAGCTTTTCATGGAGCGGAACGTGGGATTAGACTACGAGGATTCGGTGCGTGCTGAGGTTCTCGATAGTGGAAACCGAGTCCTGACGGTCGACGCCATTAGCTAGAGTTTGCGCGCGCGGCTATGGATTTGTTTCGGTCTTGCGAAGAGGTGTTTGAGGGTATTGTTGCGACTGGCGAATGGCCTTGTGATCTACCACCGTTGGCATTCGCAGAGTACTTTTCTTGACAACATTCACGGGTATGAATAAGATATAGGTCTGGAGTAAGAGCGGGCGGCAAACGCCGGCCCTCCTTCTGACAAAAAAGCCGGGATTGTTTCTTTCGCATCTCCATGCTAGCATATCCTGAAGTTATGAATCCAAGCCACTCGGGCTCCCGTCCTTCTACAAGTCAGCATATACCGACGCATATCAATGGCCATAAAAGACGCCCCACCATGGAATTCCCAAAGTCGGTGCTTCTTTCTTAGAACCTGTCCTGTTGCTGACGCTCAACGTCTATAGTGGCGACCTCCTTCCCCTGAGCGATCGAAATGCCTGGTACTACCCGTCCCTTGGACACGACTCTGACGAAGAAGAACTTGGTGTTGGATTGCCTGAAGGCAACTGGGGACACAAAAACACCAAAGGTGCTCGTTGGGTTCGCCGAGGCAAGATCACGCCGTGGGGGCCAGAGATGGAGGATTGGGAGGTATGTCATTATAGCTCATTGCCTTTGTATATACTCTTATCCATCTCACCTCAATAGGCAGAAGAACGAGCCCGGAAGAGGATCAAGCTCCTGCTGCCGCAAGAACGCCGGTCACCTTCCCCCCCTACTCTGCCTCATCTGGCACGAACTCCTTCTCCACCTCTCGTTTCACCGTATCCAACTCCCTCGCATCATATGAGTTATGCATCATTCGTTCTAGACAAATCCACAACACACACCTTCCGTTCAAGTCTGCTGGATGAGTTGGAACATGCCACAAATGGGCTAATCGAAGGTGAAGCCACTATGAAGCAGGCTTTGGGAAGGCTCTGGCAGGTCATGAGCGAAGACCCCGACAGGAAGGAAGGAAACGCGTCTCTTGTGCCAAAACGCGAAGATGAAGACGAGGATCCAGATGACTTGGACGACCAAGCGAGAAGGGTGGCTCGCGCTCCTGATCTTACTCCCTCTACTCACAAGATCTTCCTCTTATCATATCCCTCCGACGCTCCAACGAATCACGACCCTTCCCACTTTACTGCCCCAGAAATACAGCTGAATACATTGGAGAAGAACTTGGCAACGTTGCGGGAATTGCAGGACGATGGCCGAGAATATGTAGAACGACTAGAGGAGATCAGAGAGGCACTGGGTGATGTCCGAGCTCAACGGAATACCATTTGGAATGCGGTGCGGGAGAGAGCGATTAAAGAGTTGCAGGACGCTGCCTTCGTATCTGCTAATGCTGCTGGGGTTTGATATGTATGTACTACCAGGATACACGACCTTTCTTGGTTACCTTGTGCTTGCGGCAGAAATGACCCTGCAGAGATAGATTACTTGAAAGGTAAAGTTTCCAATTTCAATTGTTCTCTTCCCGGCATATAGACTCCGACGTCTCACTCTCCAAGAGTCTCCACTAACTCTTTTTCTTGACTTTCATCATCGACGCGGGGCGACAATGCTCCCCGACCTTTCGTCTCTTCGCATTAACGGTAATGCAACACACCGTACAGACCAACGCAGCTGGCCAGCCGATCCCAGAGGACCTGGAAGGTACTCACGCTACCCGTTACATGCAGAAACTCAAAGAATACGCGAAATCTCTGCCCTATCCCATTGAATCCTACTCGAAATTACTCGAAATCCTTGATTTTATACTGCTCCGATTGACCCAAAGTATTGAAGCGAGAGATTATGATATTGGATTCATGCAATGGGATAGCATGCTGACGTAGTAAGTCGCATGCTCCGGGCGCTTGCGTGTGCTAATCGTTCTTAATCGTTGATTAGCTGGCTCACGTTGAAATATCCCTTGCCCAAGGATAGACGTATCAAGATTGCCAAACTCTATTTCTACCTCAGCATTACTCCAGCAATCTCTACACAGATCCTTGCGACATGCGCGGACGGATTCGCCTTGTTGACAAGGTCGAAGCACAAGATCACCATCGACGATATGAGGCTTCCTTGGAAGCCTATATATGATATTTTAAGCCAAGATCTCTTCTTGAAGAGACGGCAATTTGAATACACGTTCGTCTGGCTTATCATTCTCCATTCGAGCACTTAATTTACCGGATTTCGGTTCAGTCAACTGAGTTGGTGCATGGGATACATCGCTGACAACTCACGCAAATTCTTCCATCCGGCAGCAATTGATGAAATGCTGTCTACATTTCTTCCGCTGCTCGACGGGACTAGGTTGGATGTGAGCTTCGTAATTCGTCATTCACCTTTGGCATTCGCTGACGCACACCATCAGACAATCCTCTCCTCACAATATTATCTCGTGACCTTCCTTCCTCTGACCCATCCCCAATATTACCTTCCCATGTTACTTCGCGTATGGGAGTCGATCAACTCCTATATGTTTGATGAACGGATGTTGCATTTTATATCCAAGTTAACAGAGATGCATACCAACCCAGAAATCAGCAATCCACAGAGAATTGCAGAAATTCCGGATGATGAGAAATCTGAAGGAGAAGGTCGACCAAACTGGTCCCAGAATGATACAAGGGATCGTTGGCAAGGCCTTTACAAAGACGTTGGGGTATTCACTCAACATGAGTGGAATTTTTTGATGTGTAAATGCCTCGCCTCTATGGGTGAGCACGACATGGCGTTCTTGAGGGACCATGAGAGGCTAATATCTGTGCCGGCCAGAAATTCCGCTTGCAGATGGCGGATCCTTAACTACAGGTCCATCTGCAGATAGTCAAGTTGGCTTTGAGATTGGAAGGTTGCCCAAACCCCAATGGCGTATACGTGCGTTTTTATTTTAATTGTGTATACCTTGATTTTCTGATGTCATGTTTTTGAAGCCTCTTTGGCCAGGATCATTGTGTATTCAATGGCACCTGATGGAATTCCCGTTCCTCAGTCGAATGCTCCTACCCCTATTTTTTCGCCTTTACCTTCCGGCGTCACCACTCCTCAGGCAGGCCACAGCAATCTCGGAGATTATTTGTCCGCGTCCCTTGGAAAGCAACTCGTGTTCAAAGAGAGAGCTTACCTCGGAGGCTCCATCGCGCTCGATTCATTAGCGAGGATGATCGCTTCGACGGAGAGTTTTTTTCACCCATCTAATTCGGGTTCATGGACGAATGACGTGAGCGCTGTTGCATTGTGATCTAGACACAACTTGGCGAACTGATTTCTCGCAGCTGAGTGCCTTCATCAAGTATATTGTTTACGACTTCAACAAACGTAAGCCTGACTGCGGTTGCTTGTTCATGCGTCCTTGATATCATTTCTTGCAGGATGGTACGAAGAACAGAGTCCAGATTGCAAGACACCACGGGCAAGTCGCTCTATTCCTGAAATTGATTTCGATTGACGTGTCCTCGCAGAACCGCCGCCTGACAAAGCTGATGAAAAGAGAGTTGGTCAAGTCCTTGAGAACGGTTGTGCTTCTGGCCATGTTTTCTCAAGATTCAACAACGGTGTCGAATATTCAAAGCTGCCTCAAGTCGATGAGCATCATGGAACCGGATTTAATTCTGGAACCGATTTTGGAGCGAGCTGTGCCTTCTTTAGAAGCCCTGGTAGAGGTATGGTTTCGTTTTACATTGATTATAGGTTTGTGTTTGATGTTTCGATAGACTCAACGGACTATCGCCGTCATCAAAGCTCTTGGTGCCGTCGCTCCAGCCATTGTGTGTCGTGATGTCTACTATCCTGGTGCAAAACATCTCGTTCCGATCTTGGAGTTGCTCATTCCTGGAATTGATCTGGTAAGAATATTGTTTTCTAAAGATGCTCCTCACTAATTACACTGCATATCTAAGAACGATCCGGCAAAAACTGTATGTTCAGCTAGCTTCCAATACTAAAGTCGGAATCAATTGTTTACCCTTTTTCTTTTCATAGCTCTGCACCACTGCGTTCCTCGTGGAAATCTCCCAATACATCATGATTGGGGACTTGACCGTGTATGGAAGCACCCCGGTGATGCAGCTTGATTCTGAGCCAACCCTTCCGGCGGGAAGACCCATATCCTTGCCCTCTTTTTCGTTCGAGGGACGCGGTACGGGAATCGGACCAAGACCCACGCACGAGGGAGAGGATGCCCTGTTGGAGGTTTGGTTTTATATTACTTTGTTTTTTTTTCAGTGTTGATATTGGAACTCCAGGATTCCACGGGCAGTTTCCCAGATTGGATCACAAACTTCATCCGACGTGTGATACAGCTACTCGAAAACCTCCCCGAAGAAGGTGTAAATGGCAGTGCAGGTGGCGCCAGCGAAGGTATACCTCAGATCTTTATTCTCGTCGTTTTCTACTGATCCTCTCTTCCAGTTCAGGTTATCGATGCTGTTACCGGGGCATGCAGCCAAATTTGTGTGCATTTGTCTGAACCTCTTTTTGACATGGTCTTGAAAATGGTGTTTGACTACGCAAGCACGAATGTTCGCACAAACGCTGTCCGGGCCATCCATCAGCTTGTTGAATGTGTCGCCAATGCGGATCCAGTCAAAACACTGGCCAAATTCTTCCCGTTCTGTGCAAGAAATATCAAGAATGAACTTGAGAATGGTGCTAGCTCGCTGAGGACAACATCTTCATCCACCCCTTTACCCTCCGACGCTACATTGCATTGGAGTACGTTGATGCATTCTTTCCCTTTCAGCCAACACGTAAGTTGACCGAGAAATCCCATTAGATTTGGCCATTTTGAGAGGTTGTATTTACAAGTACGTTGAAATACTCCTTTTTGATGGTGTATCTAATTTCTTTGAGCCAACAGTGATGGTCGAGCCGTAGGTGATATTTTGCACGATGTGATCGCTCGACAACTAATCTTCGGCTGAAGATCCTTAAATATCAAGACGAGTTAATGTCATTAATTCACTTGCTTCATCAAAAGGCGCTCTCTAAACGTGGCTATTCTTGGACCGGCAAATTAATTTCAAGTCTGCTCCTCACACTAACACACACTTATCCTTTGGAGAACAAATTTGTTAACCCTCAAGAATGGTCTAGCGAAGGTTTTTCCTCCTGTTCTAACAGCCTTGGTGCATGCTGAATGTCTTTCTCAGAGTTCCAGAAAAACCACCATCGTCATTGGGGAAAGCTCTTCGCACCGAGTGAGATAACAGTGGGTAAAATGATATCTTTATCCGTGTTTCGATCCTAATTCTCCCTTAAGCTCTCTTGGCATGTCCCCAATACACAGGAAATTGATTTGGCCCTTCGAATCTTCCAAGAGCTGGTTGATCCCACGTTATCGTCGCTGGAAACCTTGCTAAACCCAGGTAGTCTATATCTATGTTTGCAAGGGGAATCTTTATTCATCGACATCCAGGAGTTATCCGCGATGCTGCATGGCGCGGTGATTTTTGTCGGTTTGTGCGATATCAACCTCATTTGTTAAGAAGACTAACACGCCTTAGGCACCTCACACTCGTTCGGAATGCGTTTGCAGGTACCCCGACATTCTTGAAGGAATATTTAACAGCAAAAGATATTATTGACGCCTCTTCCACCAGCGACATTATGTGGGTCCACATCCTCAATATAAAACGAAAATTATGTTTTTGATATCAATTTAGAGGAGAGATTCCCGAAATGATCGCCTCAGTGATTCCCCTGAATGCGAGTTTTGTCCTTACCGACGCCAATGACCCGAGATATCAATACCTTATGCGCGTTCGCCAACGATTTGGCCACTTTTTACATGATGCATCTGTCTCGCTACGTCAACAGGGCGAAGAGAATACCGTCGATGCTGTTCAAGTGCTGGTATGATTAACTATAACTTCAGATTTATCGGAATGCACACCTTCACCTTCTAGGTCAGGTCAATTAGAACATACATGATGGAATACGGTGACAGTCAGGACAGGTAATGCTCACCTTTCCTAAAATCTTTCGACGCTTAATTTTGAACGTTACAGTTATTATGCGAACAGCGATCAGTACACAGCCGAAAAAAATGTCGCCCGTCAGTATGCCGGGCAGAAAATCTGGCCCAGATCGGTCTTTGTTCGACGAGCTAGGTTCATCGCATTGTTGCAGTTTCCGCCTTCTTTTGTTAAGCAACAGATAGGTTCTATAACTCAGCTCGCCTCCACTGGAATTCTATTGAACGCAAGAGAGGCCCAGTCGAAGACAAACTTATCGACGACCTGGTTGAATGGTCGATGTGGCATTATCCAATCATTCGGCAGTAAGAAGGGTCTGATCGTCCCATTCCTGTTTCTCATCCTTCGTTCGACAGATTGGCACAATCGAATCTGGACGCCATTTGCACGGTAGGTTGCAGTTCGGCTCCTCTTACGTCTGCTCCTGATAGCCTGTTAGGTATACGATGGAGTTCGGCGCCGAGCGTTGCCAGTTTTGTTCAAGGCACTGAGCCCTGGCACAGATGATGACCGTATGAAAGGTGCGCTGTGGACGATAAATTCGGCGTCCTTCGGTAAATACGCTATTGGCGGTGAGCTTGCATAACTATCATCATGTTTTGAAGATTTCACCAATCAAACCATAGAACCAACCTGGGTCAACGAAATGCTTCCAATGTTATTTGAATGTCAACAGCACGAAAAGGCATGTGCATTTATCCAGCTTCGCGCTTCTTCTTAACCGATCCGTCCACCAGCCTTCAATACAAGATTGTGTCTCGACTGTATTTGAGAATTGTGCGTCCTCTTGATGATATTGGGAGAACTAAAGTCAATGCTCCACAGGCCTCAACAATTTTGTGGAACCCAGCACCATTGTTTTCGACGTCGTTACACCCGCTGTGAACAAGGCAGTGGCTGGTTTGAAAAGTCTGCTGGACATCAGCCCTGAAGAAAGCCTCATCACGATTCGGACCCGAGAGCAACGGATCCAACGTATTGAAGTATTCAATCAGGCTGCTCAGACATCTGTATGTGTTACCTATGCGCTGCTAATTACTGTGGTCATGCTCTTCCTCAGATTAAAAACATCCTCAAAATTGGGAACTGTTCCGACACCCACTGGAGATATGCCGTCTATGCAGTTCGGTGTCTGCGAACCCTTGTCCGGCGCGACAGACCCCTTGCTAGGGACCATATCACCTACTTTTTGGAGAAAGCTCATGACGATCATCCAAGCGTGGTACGTGGGTTTTTAAAATATGAACTTATGCCCTCATTGAGAGTTTCTTTAGCGCTATGTGGGTGTTATTGATTTTTCTGCGGAATGCTGTTGAAGTTTGTCCTTTCGCAGTACGCTCAGCGGGCCGTCATAAAGAGTATCCAACACATCAAGTTCAGAACGTTGTGCAAGAGTCCTATAGACCTTGCCGAGGGTCGGGTTCATAACCCATTGAAACGTACTGTCTCCGTCATTCCATCGCCCACGACCACGGCCGAATTTCTGGAGCAGTACAAGATTCCAATTGATAAGGATCTGGCAGAGCAGCAACCGTAAGGCATGGAACTGTTTTGGTCGAGGCATTGCTTCTTAATCTCTCACGTAGGATTTACTGCGACAAAAATCCTCCTGGATGGCTGGTGTGGAATGATACCGTTTCACTGTACACACTTCCGGATACTTCTCGATCTACTTTCCAACCCTGGGAACCAGCAAGCGCTGATGCTGTTCAAGCAATTCGCGAGGTTACCACCGATCCTGAGTATTGGGAAAATATGTCCATGTATTACTCCGAAGAAAATCACGAAACAACGATCACACAGGATGATGTGTCATTTGTGAAGTCTATCTGTAAGAATATTGATTTCCCGTATCTCTTTCTCGCTCATCACTCTCCTGCTCTAGTTCAACTGCTGGAAGACGAGCCTCTCGAAGCCTTTAAACCAACGGTCGAGAAGCTCATAGTTGACAAGGACCACAACAAGCAGCGAGCAGCGGCTGAATTTCTTGCTGGAGTTTTGGGTGGTTAGTAATAAGCCTTTCTTGCAAGGATATCTGCAGACCCGTTTAATAGGTTCGAAACACTGGCCCGTCCTCAAACAAGATATGTTATGGGCATGGTTTGTTCCCTACATACCGACAATATTTCTTCAAAATATCAAGTCTGACACACTGTCAATTTGGTCATCATTCCTTGAGGTAATGTCGATACCCCCATTTCTGCACAGGCCTCTTTAACCATCGCTATGCAGTACACATTCTTCCACAAAGATCCTCGCCGTGTACAACCTCTGGTCGACTTCATCGTAGATGCATTCAAAAATCTTGATTTTAACGCAGAATTGTCTTTCGATTCAGTGAAAGTTATCGCGCTTTTCAGAACCTTTTGGGAGGAGCTCGGTCGTAAATTCGACGCATGGACAGATGAGACAGTTGAGCGATCTTGGTCTGAGATTCATGGCGAACATGACGATGTGGGTAATCTTCTGCGAGCTCTTTGATAAATGTTGACTGCTTTTGGCAGGTCCGAGCCTTTATTGCAGAAATTTTGGCCTTCTCTCAGAATATCAAGGTAAGTTGGTTGCCTTACAGGTTTAAACACATTTTTTTAATACATGCCGTTGGCAGTGGCGACCAAAGCCATCGAAACCCATTGCTGAGGTATTTGTGAAGGAATGTCAAACCCTTCCTATCGATCACGACATTATGAGCATTCGGGGAACTTACCACAAAGGAAGAATTGAGGAATTGGTGCAGGAGCTTCAAAAATGGCGTGGCGCCCGCGTCCCTGGTCCTCGGGCATTTCAGTCAAATTACGACAGGTGAAAAACTGTTCTACCCGATATTTCTGTGCTAGACTGAAAGTGTTTGCAGGGTTGGAACCACAATCTGCAAATGGCTGTACCAATCGGTTCATGACCTGCACGCGATTTCAACATTTGACTATATTCTTCCTTTGATGGTGTGTTTCCTTTCCTATTCCTCATTGTTTGTGATAACTAATCTTTCAAAGCCTGAAATGTTCCGCTTTACGGAAGGTACGTGATTCATTCGCGCCCAGTATGACAGACGCTGACATCTTATCCCAAGTAAACGACAACAACACCCTTGCTTCGCGCGCAAGCAGTCTCCTGGTTCGAATGTGTGGAGTAACGCCCCCAGTGTCTCTCATTAATCCGATCTTGGATGCCATATTCGAGGCTATACAGACATCACCGGTCAGTGTTCGCGTAAACCTCTTCGTTTAGTAGTTATGTTGATATATTAAATTGAATAGTCGTGGCGAGTCAGGTTGAAAGCACTTCCCCTTGTGCAAGGTGTGTTCGACTGTCAGTTCTGGTTCATGATCTCCAATGAAATCTGTGTCAAGTGTTTTATTTCCGTCACATACCATTGATCAGCGAATTTAAGATCGTGGAGATGTTGGAGGTATGCTTCCTTCTACGTTGCGTCATTCATTTTCCTAACATATGTCGAAGGTTCTATGCAGATGCCTTGATGACGAAGTTGTTGAAGTTCGAGAAATGGCAGCCATGTGCGTGACCTATCCTATGACTCAAACCATTCACACAATGAGACCGTATGCGTCCTTCGTCCCCCTCCAGAACTCTTTCGGGCATCTTAAGACTATCTCCTCGGCGCAGCGTCTTGACTCTGAAGGTAAAAGGAGGAAAACGCACATGTACAGCTCAAAATTTACTGAAAACGGATTTAGGACCGATTCGTACGCCTGCTCAAGAATAGCCACGTTCCCGCACGACAGGACCCGATTTACAACAAGGCCATACGCCAAAGACACGCCGCTATTTTAGGAATATGCGCCCTGGTCGATAGCTACCCATACACAGTGGAGGAATGGATGCCAGATCTCCTCACGAACATATTAGCGGAACGTACGTATGACCCAGTAAGCTGGCACATTTGTGCAACTCCCGTTCAAACAGGCTTTTTGTGAATTACCTAACACCGTTAATATTAGATTCCTATATCGACTACGGTTCGCAAATGCGCAGGAAATTTCAAAAGAACTCACCAGGATACCTGGCACGAAGATTCCAAATGCTTCAACGAATCTCAATTGGCCGCGTTGTCCACTCTTTTAACGGGCTCGTCATACTGTGTGTTATTTTTGAACACATTTCTGATGGAAACTAACTGGTTGTTTTAAAGATGCTTGAATATTTACCAGTTACAAACCATGTATCGATAACACATCTTGAAAATTTGGGAAGGATTGTAATATCATGACTAATGCCTGTACAAGATAGAGAAATAATGGTTAGGTATATTGAAGTTCTGCCTCGGGATGGAAACTGTCCATGTCCATGGTGTGAATAAGAATGAGAATGTGTACTCGAGTATGTGGACCATGCCATCGAATAGCCTGCTGACAGGCATATGTCTATACAACCTCACACGCGGAGATGGGGTATCTGGTGCTGAGGTGACAAGTATTGAGCTGTAGAAGATGGAGGGCTCGCATGTGTCGATGGTGACGGGACCGATAGCCTATCGTCTCCATCTTCAATTTGCATATCACTATTGGCAATTCCTGGCTCTGTTGTTTCTATTCCATCGGCATGACCTGCGCGCGCCCCCGCAGAGGGAACCATGTCTATGGGGGCTCTAATACGATTTTCGTAGCCGGATTTGATTCGGTTGTTGGTCACGGACTCACTACCAAAGTCAGAACGTTAAGACCCGCTATAAATCCAACAGCGTAAAAAAAGCCGCACCGAATTTCTGCGATCAAGTCTTCGATAGCATACCAGGCAAGTGGTCCATAAGCAATTCCTCGCCACCAGCCCACAAGATCTGCAGGGCCAATGAAGGCATGTGCGTGAAGATGGTCGGTAACGGGAATCTTGTTGTCTTTGAATGGCGGGGTTATGAATCCAATGCGAAATTGGTTGTTTGGACTTTGTAATGGGACTGGGGGTGCAGCTGTGGAAGGAGTGACTGGCGTTGAAGCGGGGAGAAGGGAAGCGAGCAGACGAGTCGCCAAGTTACGAACATTGGCGAGGAGTGGGAGGTCGGATGATGACTATCACAAAGGATAATAGTTCGAAAGCTGTTGAGAGATTTACGAAAAAGCAAACAAGGGACCTTTAACACACCAGGGTATATATTGATGGTACATGTAAACTGCAAAAGTATGTAAGTGAGACTTGGCTGGAAGAGAAGAACAGAAAGGGCGTACTTGAATGCGACTATTATATGCCCCTTTGAAGAGACAGGGTTCGCCTTTTCTCGATACGCCGTGAAATTGTCATCTCGCCAAAGGACCTCCGCCTGAGTTGAACCTGGAGGAAATGAAGGAGAGCGAGGAGAATTAGGCGTCATATGGGAAGCGGTGGCGACGATGCCGCACATTGGGCAGCCTGCTTTCGGGGTGAAAGAAGCCATTGTCGATGGTGATGGTGAGAAGGCGAGTACTGCCCATCCCCCGAACATTACCCTTCATAAAAGCCAGCCGCGACACGTGACCTCCTTACCTCTTTCTGTACGATGCCTACCACCAATATTGTCACCATCTTCGACAACTTCAGAGCAGAGATTGACGACCATAATGATAGACGGGAGAGACTCATAAAGGTATCCTTTTCATGTTTAACTTTTCTTCATTCAACTAACGCGAATTCTCTCTGGTCAGGCGAGTCGCGATATCACAAACTTGGCCAAGAAAACGATCTTTCTGCTCCATCGACTTGTCCAGGAAGCCGATGGGCGCGAACTAGATGACCTCACAGCAGGCAAAAAGGCTTCTCAGCAAGCCTATCCGAAACTCCGTGAAATCCAAGACCTGTACGCGAAACTACAGCCAGAACTCCAGGGCGACAGATTCTGGAGATACCAACGACAGGTCTCGCCCGGATTACAGGAATACATCGAGGCTCTGAGTTTTGCGCACTATCTTGAGCACGGCTCGTTGATCACGTTCGAAGAGGTTCAGCGCACTCTCATGGACTCTCAAGGCGTCGAGGTGTGTCTCCGTCAAGTTTGTTCCGCGCTAGTTTGTACCATTGAGGTTTAGTGATGGTTACAGTATTTCCCACTGACTGTCTCTGACTATCTTCTTGGCTTGTCCGACCTTACTGGAGAGTTAATGCGCTTCGCTATTTCTGGCATCGCAAGAAGAGGCGGGCGAAATAAAGCCAGTGGAGTCTGCGCTTTCGTGCGAGGTTGCAAAGCCGGTAATTGCTGTCCAAAAATCAAGTTTCATCTGCCCTCTCTTTAATCACAAATTTTTCTTCAGATTTCGAACGAATGACACCCTACATCCGAGAACTCAGTAAAAAGCAAGCGGTCACGGCGCAGTCGCTCGAGAAGATCGAAGATGGTAAGTCAGATCCACACAACTCGAGCAATCCTCCTTATTTAATTTACTCCTGCTTTTCTGTTGGTTGATCCCAGCGGCGTATGCTATTGTCGTCAGATCGTCAGAATATGATTTATCACCTGAAATGCTGGACGACATCGTGGCGAACTCAATCTCCAGTTACAGTGATAACTCACCAGAAACCCGCCAAACTTTCGGCCGTCGAAGGCAAGCCGACCACAGTGACGATGATGATGACTAGAGGATATGAAATAGATATCACGTTAGCGTTTCCTTGTCCAATCATCGAGTGTAACACCATCTCTCTTGACGTCCCTCCGTTACGGAGAAACAGGGGTTCTTGCCAAGTGCTAATCATGTAATTCAATTTCGGATATGAAATGTTCATTCGACTTATGAATCAACTGAGTTTACCAACCCTTCTACATAGAACGTCCCATGATTCAAAATGAAAAGTGAAAGACGAAAGCCGAGAGCAGCATAACTCAGGTACCATATCCACGTATATACACACAAAGTAAACCTGGAGTAGCCTAGTCAGATCTCCATGAATCTCATGTACAAGCCAAGAAAGCTCCGAAAGGTGCTACTAAACCTGAGAGCTAAGGGTTTTGCGAAAACAGCCTTAGACGCCCGATTCAACCGGTGGTGATATGCTGATGACCTTTCCTTTCTTCAGGGCCACGACATCAAGTTGATACTGGAGCAGGTAGCAAGAAACCTTTCTCGTCAGAAATCCTCCGGCACTCGTAGACGCATCGTGGAAGAAAACATCGACCTCGCGAAGCCCACTTGAGGCAACAGACCCATCGTCAAACCGAACCGCTCTTTCCAGGCTCTCCTTCGGGTTTGGCTGGGGAGTTGCATGGACTGAATCAACATCTTGATTGCTAGGCAGTTGACCGGGCAAGGGCATAAAAAGGATTTCAACTGTCGCCGTTGTCGGTTCCTCTTTTTGGTTCTCGTCGTATTGCAATTCCACGCAGAACACGTCTTCTGACTTGCGTAAAGACCGGGATAGTGTTTTTGGTTGTGTTCTAGAATGAATGACATCTACCGACGAGATTGGACTGGGCTCAACGTGTTCACGCTCTGCAGGCATCGATTCTTGGGTTCCGGAATCTCCAGGCATGCTGCCAGGTACACCATCTGCATTGGTTCCCCCCACAAAGGACTGTTCGAGAGCGCTGGCTGAATCATCTAGACCTCCAAATGGAGAATCCTCACTCTTGGCCTGAAAATTCGCTTCTCCTAGAGGCAAGATGGGGTCCAACAATATTTTGATGAAAAGTATGAAGAATGAGCCGAATGAAGCGAAGATGGACGTGAAAAGCGAAACAAGATTTTCCTGAGGAGGCGAATTTGTCGCAAGCAAAAGAGATTCAGGTGAAATCGCAGAAAAGCTTTCGTCATCGTTTGCGGATTCATCAGGTGGCGCTGCCGAAGAACCGGCGGGTGACATGTTGTTAACTTTTGAGGCAGATAACGATTGGGAAAGGCTGGGAAGGGGGCGGAGGTGGGGGGAAGGGGGAGGCGTAGGCAGAATACCCGATTGGTTGGAAAACGAAGCCCTTGTGTGCGACGTCAAAATTCCCACTGCCCAATTTCTGCAAATTATAGTTGACGAGTGCGGAAGTTTGTAAACGGGGAAGACAGAAACATGGAAATCAGTGGAGGTGGCGTCCAAAGGTCCCAGCCCGAGGCATACTTCATTGTCGATTTCCCTGTCTAGTATATGGATTCCGGATCTCGAGAAAGCACCAATAGCCATAGCTATCGCATCTCTTCTACTTTTGTCAGCGAAACAATTGGCGGGATTGAGAGGCAATTGGATATCGTGCGACGACCAGAGAGGAATAGCTACTACTTGACGAGGGTCCTGGGCACCAGGAAATGCAAGCGCAATGATATTGCTCTTCGAATTGAATGATAAAAGGTTCCATCGGTCAAGCTTGGACCGAGAGATAATCTGCTGGATAAATAGATCCGCTTCTGAAGCAATATTGTTCATGTGAAGAACGATAATTCCCAGGCCGGAGGCAGCAATGCGACCTTCTGAGGAAATGGTAATGGACGAGTTTGGCGATGCAGACAGGACAAATGTTGGATTGAGCGTAACTGAATCCCTCTCGCCGTTGGGAATCAAGAAAAAGATTGAAGCATTGCCGGGGTGGGATATAAACCTTCCTCCCTATCAGAATCTGCGCTGTAATAATTGCAGAATCACCAAGAACCTACCCGTCTTTATTCAAACCCCATATTCGAAATTTCGATGGATTCTCCAACTTCGCAACCTCCACGGAAGAAATGGTTTTCGGAATTTCGAATATCCGCGATTTTTGCGTATTGTCTTCACGCCAGCCCTCTCGGAGGACAAGACCACAAATCATGTTATCTTCTCCTTGTTCTAAGATCAATGATCCATTCTGGCCAAAAGAACCAAGCCATGTAATGTGGCCTGAAGGGTATGTAACCCGATAAGTAAAGGAAAAGCGACGAGCTGCAGAAGTAGCGGCGGGTATAGAGACATAAAGATTCAGGGTTTTTTCTTGGATATCCTGTGATTGAGAAGAATCATCCAGTGCGAAGTTGTTCCAGGATTCCGAAAATTCCAATTTGCCCCAACCATTTTCGTTGTCTCGAGGGAGATCGGACCATAGTTCGACATGAGCCTTGTCCTGGACGAGATCGCGATAGTCGTGTGCGCTCAGCCGCGCGGTGAAGAGCAATACTATCGGTTGTGAAAGAGGAAACAGCGCAGGTCTTGTGATGTGGATGGTATCGCTGAGAGGAGGGTTGAAGGTGATTAACATAGTGGTCGTATGAGAAGGAAGGGGTGGGAGAGGAGAAGCGCGAAGACATGCGGTGATTAGGCGCGAAGAGGACGAATATGGCACGAGCCTTTGTGTAGTGAAACCAACTAGAAAATATGACGTCATGGGGTCTCAATCGATCATCCACGACCGCGTCGTTGGCGCCGTGTTCGTTGTACAGGTCGTGGAATAAGCTCTACGTCGCTGTCCTCGTAAGTCGGGTCTTCTCCCACATCGCCGTCCAAGACGAATACCTGAATCGTTCCCACCGAGCTTATTGCCTTTGTTGTCTGGCGTGCTTGCTTCTTCTCCCTCTTTTCTGCGCCGCTTCGCCACGCGCTAACAACACTGAAATCAGGAGATTTCTAAAGAATAATGTAGTTGAAACCTACAGTTTTCTTCCTTCCCACTCTTGAAACTTACGCGCTCCCGGTTCCCATTCTTGATCTCCGTTTAAAGCAAGAGCCTTTACATGTCTTTCGATTATATTATCCATGGCAATATTGGGAATCATAGGCATTGTTGCGTGTAGGGTTTTTCGGCAACAAGGACAGCCCTTGTTTTTCTATCATTCGGTTAATCATTGTCCCAAAGTTCCCTAACCAACTTACATTCTCGGTATGCCATTGCCAACCACAATCTCCGCAAAATGTATGCCCGCATGGATTGCCGACATGGGAAGTAACGCTAGATATACCCTGAATTTTGGCTCCGAAAGGAAGAAGGGTACAACGCACAAAATGTCACAACATCTATAATTCATCAGTCATTGAATGAAAACGGAGCGTGTGTGACGCATATACGTACATCGGGCACGTAAGTTCATCCTCATAACTAGAAAGGACTTGCTTGAAACTGTCGCCAGTCCTCATTTTCCCTTTTCGCATCGGTGAGAAGTCCTGTGTTGAGTCATCGGTGTGCGATCTCTTGCTCGGCACAGCTGAAGGATATTGGTCGCCGTTCTCGTTGCCCGCCGCTCTAAATCTCTGAAGAGATGAGGCTGGTTATAAGAAATTGTCAGCCAGTTAGCCTCATATGCCACAATTGGACCGCACAACTCTGAGCCATTTGACCTTAGATAATCCTGAGCTTGGCATATTTCATGATGTGAAAAGGCTCACCTTGAAAGTAATGAGAACTTCGCCGCTCAGGTGACTGATTTATTTGGAGTTGCTCTGCTGCATCTGAACTTCGAGGATCTATGGACAAATGAAGACATTGGCTGCAGAAATGGAGTAACACTAACCTCTCATCATAGTTAAGGGGTCTACCGTTTAATGAGGACCTCGATCAGTTATTGAAACTTTCGTATTGCATGAACCGCACAGCTTACCCGCAGCTACCGCACTACTACTTCCTGATATATCTGTTCGTTCCATGGTGACTGGGGTTATAGCTAATTCGATCAGTAGACTTTCATGAAGTTGGAGGACAAACAATTTTACCTGAAGTCGGCAAGGGGGGTGCCACAATCGGAGCCTCAAGGATTCTTTGCTCAATACGGGCAAGTTCAGCAAGGAAAGAAGCGTCCATCTCATCGCCATCGGAGAAGTAGGAAGAGGGCGAGTCAAGGCTGTTGGAATGAGGCGGTATTTCTGGTTCCGGCTGCCCTCTTGGTCGCACTAAATCGACTTGCGGTAATCGCGATGGTCCCGCCAAAAGGTGGGCCCAGTCTATGTCTTGAACATCGGCAAAATCGTCGGGAATATTGTCAAACTCGTCGTCAGACATCAGTTCACTAATAGCAAGTCAAGATGAAATCCCGAGTTGGAACCGCGAACAAATAAAGCACAACGAAAAGCCCTCGCGTCAATCACGTGGATTAGTAAGACTCTAAGAAATCTATTTTTGGCTCAGCGAGCGCGACCGGAACAACCTTCGTTACACCTCCACACCCAGACACTGTTTACTTTTTTTCCTGTATCTTGGCCAACACATGACTATCCTTGGCCACTTTTATCCATCCGGTTCCAATTTAAAGAAATCAGGGGCATTTCATAACTAAGTAAAACTCGGCCTAGCTGGCCTGGGCGCGCGGCGCTTCTGGGGTGAACGTTGCTTGTGCCGTACCTAGTCTTGGCCAACGGCTTTTTTCCTTATCCCTTCCGCTGCGGTTGCTTCACTTTTCGTCAATCCTTGCCTGCGGTTGCTCGACGGAGGGTGACATCGAGTGATCAACTCAACGCAAGCAATCCACATGCCATTCATTCACAAAGTTCCATCAAACGCCCAGCGCAAAAACGACAAAAATAGAACAAATGTGTGTCTCAACGCGCTTGATACGGGTGCTTGTCGGCGCCAAGAAGTAATAGCACAAGAAATCATTGACCCAGAGTTATCCCGGGCCAAGTGGAAACATTTGCAATGCACAAAAATAGCTTGACAAAATATTCATACTCGTAGGTCAACTTGGGATCCGCCTTCGAGCAAACCAACAGTGTGATCAGATCCTGGTAGATCGTTTCCTAGGTATGAGAACGAGGCACAAGCCATTGACGGTTACGATAAATTACAGGATCCGGTAAGGAAAGCTTGGGGGTGATGTGGCAGCTTGTGGCAGGGGCTACCGTTGTTGACTGCAGCGGCTTGGCGAGTGAGGAGGTGTAGAACAGTGTGATACAGTAAACGATGGCAAGGAATATATAGTTGTAGCAGATGATTAATGTAACAAGATAATGGCGTTAAAAATGGTGTCTGGCAAGACGAATACACCAAGAGGGAGGCTCTGGACCGGTGCATCTGGATAATTAATCTCGGTCTGGAGGTGGATGGTCCCCATTTGTTTCTCGACTGGGTCCCGAGGAGAGGAGAGACCCAATTGTCATTGATGCTCGCGAGCGCGGTGAATATTCAGCCGAATCACTTCGACCCGACGACGAGTACGGGGACGGGGGAAACTGTTCAGATGGATGTGAGGATTCATATACACCGGCATGAGAGATATGAGGCGAATGAGATGAACGGTGACGTTTACGTGGATGGTCTGGGTGATGCGACATGGACGTATCTCTTCCAGGAGGCAAATGCGAGTGCATTCGAGGAGGAGAGCGGCTGCCTGATGTTACGCGATGGCGATGGCTGTGAACGCGACGGGAAGGCGGTTGGTCACAAGGACGGGGTGGCTGGGAGAACGTAGGGGTTGGATAGTGATACGTTCCATTTGTGGTAGGGCGGGAAAACAAATGGCTTGGCTCGGGAGGTGGTGGGGGAGAATGTTGGTAAATTTCAAGCATCGTTCTATGCAGAGAGTTAACCGATGCTATGCGCTAATCGAGGAAGATTTTTTTAGAAAGGTTATGAACGCAACACGACTTGGAAACTAACTTGGTCTTCAGCAGTCTTTGCGTTGAGCATGGCAAGCAACATATCACGATCACCGTCACCCTTCGTTCGGTAAGCAGTGAGGATCTCTCTTAAACTAGGGGGCGGTGTCTGGTAGTGAGTCAGCAGGGGCACGGGGAAGATAAGACGGAAGACAGACTTGGTCGAGAGCGGAATAGGCAGAAGAGATGATACGTTTCATGTCGTCGTGGTTGTGGACAGGATGGGAATGGGGATGGTGGTGGTGAATTGCAGGCGAGTTCATGGTTGGGAGAAAGGTGCAATGGGGCCAAGCAATTATAGGTTGCAGAGGGTTGCTCTTAAGTCGTGCAGCGGTGTCCTATTTTTGTGAGCTACCAAGACTTTTTGCCAAGACCTTCGAGCCAGCTATTTTGGAATCGGGAAACGGTTGCAGCCAAGAATAGAATACATTGGAGATACACACGCAGACGTCCATAGACGGAACTTGGGCACAATATCTCGGGGGACACCAGCGCGGAGGACGACATGGAGGAGTAGCCAAGAGAGTGAGCGTCAATGTGCCTTGACTTGGCTCAGCTTGTCCAACGGCATGTGACAAGATGTGACAGAGCAAAGAATAGCAACCAATGGCGAGAGCGCTAAATTTGCAAACCCTCACGTCAGCCTGTACTCAATGTATTCTTGCCACCACCACCGCAGGTCAACTGTAGGTATATTTATTCGCGCCAAGCTTCCGTTCTTTCGGCTTTTCTCACCTTTATTTTAAGCACTCTCCCCTCTAACCACTCGCTTTAAATTCCCGACCACACTCCCGCTGATCCTCTCCGGCCTCTGTAGTTCATCGATTTTGGCTTTAGCTTGCTTTCCTTCCCCAAAATCAATGTCTGAATCGCCTCTGGGCGGGGATCCTGCCGGATCTACCTCGTTGAGCGAAGCTCTCCATCAGAGCCAAGAAGCTCAAGCCGCTGCGACCATAGCACAGGCACGACCCCGCCCTGCTCCGACGATGGCGTATTCTTGGAAAGAGTACAATCCAAATGCTAGAACCCTTTATATACGCAACCACGACGAGGCAAATAAAGAACTTTCTAAGCTTGGTGCTGGTCCCCAAGCTCTTGGATTTGATCTGGAGTGGAAGCCTACCTACCTTAAAGGCGCCGGCGAAAATCCGGTCGCTCTCGTACAGCTCGCCAACAGCGACACTACGTTTCTTTTGCAAATCAGTGCCATGAGAGGTAGATAAATCCCATTATTGTTCTGCCTGAAATTTTTGCATCATAAAGTAATCAACTTCTTATCTTGCAGAATTCCCATCCAAACTGACTGAGGTGCTGGCGAATCCCCTAATTGTGAAGACTGGAGTGGCAATACAAAGTTGGCGCCTTGTTTTGTCCGACTTCTACCTTTCTCACAAATGATCTTCTTCTCAGGCGACGCGAGAAAGTTGTACATCGACTTTGGGAAGGACATGTACAACTGTGTTGACTTGTCTCTTCTGGCCCGGACCGTCGATAATGATCGATGGGAAGGAAAATACAACTCGTCCCTCGGTCTCGCCCGTCTCATCGAAATCTATGAATATCGGCTCCTTCCTAAGGACAAAATAACACGTAGCAACTGGGAGGCAAATTTAAATCCCAAACAGGTGGAATGTTAGTGTATATTTTTATCCTCTTTTTGTAGGATCAACCACTAATTGAACGCTAATAGATGCAAGTAATGATGCGCATGCTGGATACATTCTTTATAGAAAACTGGAATCCATGATCTCCTGGTTGACGAATCCTCCAAAAAGTATCTGGTACACATTCAGCTTTGTTTCGGGTTACCTTGTGGACGCGGAAGGCTTTCGTTGGCAAGCTAACAATCCTACCTACGATCCTGGTCCGCCCCCACCCCCAAGGCCTCCGAGAGAACCCAAGAACACTGATGGTGCTGAAACACCTTTACGGGAAAGCGAAGATGTTTCCGTCATAGCAAAACCTGCCCCCAATTTTAAAAGAAAATACGGTGGCCTACAAGATACAAGAGAAAGGCAGTCAGACCAGGTGAACATTGCAACTCCCGAATCAAGTGGAATGAGTGTTCCGCAATCCCGTGATCATCACTTCAATCGCCAGCGACGTCACCAACGTAATAATTTACAATCGTCACCCATCCAAGGTTCCAGTTCGCAAGTGCCACTCCAACGTCCTGGACCCAACGTTCATCACCAACGTACCCAATATCACAATACCCCTCATCATCCGCCATTTGTCGGGTCCAGCGCGCAAACTCGACTTCCACATCATGTTCATCCCCCGCATCCCCAATACCAGAAGGCTATACCTTCCCGTCCTCACCCACCGCCTTCGCCGACGATATCACCTCGGCTTCAAGCAAGCTCTGCGTTCCCGACCATACCTCCAAGGAATGTGCCACTGAACGGAGATTTGCCGTCCGATACCCCCTACGTTACTATACCCCAAGCTCCCTCTGGTCCCATTAATCCGTTTCCGAAACCCCACGTCAGACGTCCTCGCCCTCGTGCTCGTCATTTTCCTCCCGATACAACCAAACCTTGATTTTTTACCCTGATTTTGTCGAACCTGGACTCCCTATCTACAACCAGTATCTCCCATTGAGCTTCTTTTTGGCCAGTTCTAATTTATAGATGTATACGTTTCGAACAGTCGATATCACCAACTCGCATGTATTTTTTGGATTACAGACTTTGCACATATAGATGTCCCATGCTTTTTGTGAACCTTTGGAAGCTTGTCAGAATTCCATTTCCACATGCGCACAAACAACACACGAATCAATATTTATTTGCTTCGCGAGGTGGCCTTCATATTCAGCAGCCAATTTTTTTGTGAAATGGCAAAAATTTCCTATCAGTGCGCAGTAGTGATTGACATTGGCCAAAACTGCGGCGGAGGAAAGCATCAGCCGCAGTAACTCCTGATATGCTCACACCAGATGTTTTGACATAAATAAGGTCGTCTGATATTGACTCAAAGAAACATAGTTGTTACAGATTCGTTAGATATTCAAATAATCGTAGTGGAAGTTCCAATCCCGTACATACTTCAAGCAATATTGTGGTGGTGTCCATTGAATAATCATGGACACCGAGAGGACTTCATCAATCAAATGCGCCCTACACTGCAAGGTAAATATGTACCATGCAACCTAATGATTCCGTGTTGGACATTACAGGTTGTCTAGAATTTGAAGAATCGTGAGAATCGTTTGCCAGGCGAATCCATGGACAAAGTCGTAGGTTCGCTCCTCTTGGCAAATGCGGTGGCCGGTGGTTTGACTCGTCCAGAATATCGAGGATCTGGAATGTCGGTCTGATCGGGACCGCTAGGAGAGTTTGGCGTCGTGGGGGTTCCAGGAAGGGCTGTGGCCGGGTCCTCGGTGGGATCCGGGTTGGGAGACGTAGGATCTCCCGGTGAGCCAGACCTATTTCTGATACCATTTTTCACGAGGACGTGATATCGGCCGTTCGCTAAATATTAATATGTCAGCTCGGGAAATTTCGCATGAGAACGAGGTTACTGTATGCCGAATCAGCGTCCCAAAGCATCACACCACCAAACGACGAGTACTTTTTCTGCGATGTTCGCACGACGTTAATTAAGTTCTGGCTCGACACGTATCCATTTCCAGCGGCGCCCTGAGATGCCGGAGCACCCAAATATACTTTGATATTTTTGTTGGGAGAACGCGTCTTCGCCCAACGATCCCTACCATAATAATTTCAGAAAGGGTCGCATGCTGGAGCCCTGAAATGTGAGCGCAAAATACCAGGTAGCCATGTTAAATTCCTGCAGGTGATTAATTTAGCACCTTGACATGGAAGGATTGCCCATGCACCCACACTTGGAACCGAAACTTCACAAAAGTTGTTGTCTGCGGAAGGAACACCGGGTTAGAGCTGGTGGGACCTGCCATATAGATTGACACTTACAAAACTGGACATACACAGCATCGAAGAAGGCATTGTTGAGAGCATTTCCAATTTGCGCATCGGGGAACGGACATTGGGGCGCTGCTGTCACGTAATAGCTATCCGTGCGATGAGAGTGTGTCGAGAAATAGAGCAATGGAGCACAAAGTACCGTTTTCGCGAGTTCTTAGCCAGTGACCTAAGTGCATTGACAAAGGTAGAGTAATGGGCAGCAGACCCATTCTCAATATCTAAATCTACGCTGAGTTGAAAGACAGCGAATTCTTTGATCAATAGTTAATAGAAATAGGTTTCTGGGGTAACTTACCCGTCTAATACAGCATTGCCGAAAGGACGCATCGGTCCATCTGTCTCAAAATGATTATTCCTAGCATTTTTTCAAGAAGAACCACACACACTTCCTCCTGAAGGTTGGTTTCAACAGGACATGGCAGTGCGTCAGGATAAAGCCATACCTAAGAACATGTCCCAAATGGTCTTTGCAAAGCCAGCCGCTTGAGCATCGCTGCTGAACCCCACGTTTGCTATGGCTCCACCCAGGCTGAGAGTGAGGATTTTCCCCTTTTTTTGACATTTTTGAATATCGGATGCCATAAAGGAACAGTCCGCTAAGTCTGTGCCCTTGAAGTTGCCAGTGCCTTGACTACATATCTATCAGTTGCGATCGTCAGTTCGAAAGCGGGACTTCGAGCAATTGGGCCAGACGTTTGAGAAATCCATCACAGGTTCTCCGCCCTTTCCGAAGAAAATATATAAGAAAGCGAGAGGAATAGCGTCAATCGTGTCGTCATCACAGTAAAAACCGAGCCTTGATATCTTACATTTCAGTCTTGCAGATGGTCAAGAAATAAAATATTTCACCTTTGCTGATGCCCTGCAGAGTCTTGTCCCCAGTAACTGACAACAATAACTGTGAGCATTCTGACAGCAAGAGAAGAGAACCCTACAAACACCGCCATCTGCACGAAGAAGAGGTCAGTCGATGAAAGAGATAAAAGGGAACGAATGTACATTGTCATTTCGATCACTTGAAAACGCTCCCACTTCATTTGCGCACAAGGCTAGACAGACTGCGAGGATCAATGAAGTCCAGGCTGCGCGCACAATGTTTATGAGCATCGTGGGGTGGGCCGGGTTGGCATATTGAATTCACTCACGGGAGACATCTTTAAAGTACAATGGCAGACCTTCGGTGGATTGACATGTCAAAAAGATTCTATCAATGGATCTCGAACAGAGCGGGCGGTCGTGGTTATGCGGTAATTTCTGATCATGTCGGGGGTATATCCTTCGAAAGCTTGCCGGAGAAATAGTATACTTGGCCATTCACACATGATCCTCATAGCAGTCGAGAGTCCACCTAGGTCCGTCAGGGTACGTGGGAGGATTTGGTTCCTGCTCCCGAGGACCACATGTTTCGAAGGACCAGCGCAGCCAAGCGCCGCGTGAGATTCGGAAGGGATCTCAATTTAGAGCCCTGACCATATTGTGAGTGTCATCGAGTGCTTGAAATGCAGCGTAGAGTGTGAGACTATTTTTATCAAATAATGGTCTACCGATAGGCGACAGGAGAGGAATAAAGGTACAACGGCTGAAGTCGAGAGCATCAGAAACAGAAGAATCGTGGGTTCAGGCCAACCGGGCAGACTATCGACATAGCCCGTTGTCGGTCCAGACACCGGCACCACCTGAAAGCACACTTTCAGTGAATGGAGGTAGTTGGCAAGGTATGGCTTACCTCCAGGAACGTCAGCCTGCGTCCACCACTTTGCGGTCCAAAGATGAGAGCTTCCAAAACGGTCAGCTGTTGGCACGTAAAAGTACTGGAAAACCACGGTGCATACTTGTAGACGACTTGAGAAGCACCCTGGTATGCAACGGAGCTTGACCATGCTGCAACACCAGCGCAGTTCCCACTTCCTGGCGGTGTCGTCGGCGTTGTTGATGGAACCGATGAAGAGGTTGTAGAGGTAACGGTCGAGGTTGAAGTTATTGTAGTGCTCGCTGGGGGAGTTGAAGATGGGATGGAGGCTCCACCACAAGCGCTGACTAAAGCTTTGTTAGAAACCAAGTAATACTAGATAACAGAAGAATCACTTGGACTCCATTCGCCATTCGGGTTAGTGGCGGTTGGTTGGGATGAAGCAAACCATTTTGCCTAACAACATTCAGCAAAGATAGAGACGATACAAGGTCGCGGTCCAACCTGCCAGATATATCTGGGTGGCAATGATAATTTAGTCAAACAGTCATAGAGCAATATTCCTGACGCACCCTCCAAAGGAAACCCGCGATCCAGCTGGATAATTGGTTCCCGGAACGAAGGCAGGAGCAGTACACGCCGGGAAGGTAAACCCAGTTCCACCAGCAGCGACGAGAGAATTCTTGATCGCTGAATCATACCTATTGTTGGCTGGAGAAAAATATGTCATTTGAAGGCAAGTCAAAATTCTGAATTCGCGAACCATATGCCTGCGACGCATCCCACAACATAACTCCGCCAAAAGAAGGAAAACTATTCCGCATCTGAGTTGCAATGTTGGTTAGTGTTCCGATAGGCACATATCCTGATCCAGCAGCAGTGTTCGAGGCAGGGGCACCGATATAGATTTTGACATTTTTGTTTGGGCTCGTTGTACGGGCCCAGTTGTCCCTTGTTCCGGGTTCAGTAATTAACGAAATAACAAGTCTTTCTGAGAGCTGACCAGATGCCGAAGTTCCAGTTCTGATACGACGTTGTATTAGTTGCGTACCAGGAAAAGAAGGGAATTAGATACCGATGCTTGTGAGAAAGCCTGTAAGCCACAAGGGTTGTTGTAGAATCTTCAAGCGTTATCGAGGTGACCGCTAGATTTAGAGCACTATGAAAGAAAACTCACTGGACTGCAGGAACAACATTGACATCAGGACGCTTTGTAGAATACATGACAGCTCACCATAGACAGCATCAAAGATGGCTGTGTTCAGAACACCACCTAGAGCTGCATCCGGGAATACACATTGGGGAGCAGCCGTTATATAGTATCTTCGTTGATAAGCATGTTAAAAAAAAGAAAAAAGTTAAACATCTTGAGAAATGAGATCTTACTTTTTGGATGCACCGGAAGCCAGAGAACGGATCTTGTTAACGAAAACTGAATAGTGATCAGAGCCACCGCCTTCGATGTCTAGGTCAATACTAACTGCACTTCAGCCTATGGGGGTTAAAGAGTGGGCAGCGGTGCTTACCCATCTAATATGGCATCCCCAAACGGACGAGTAGATGAGGTTCCGCCCAAAAACATATCCCATATTGTTTGGCCAAATGTCGTAGCCTGGCTGTCTGATTGGAAACCGACTGCGCCCGTAGCTCCGCCCAGGCTTAGAGTCACTACCTTTCCCTTCGCTTGGCATGCTCTAATGTCGCTGGCAAGAAAACTGCAGTTCGGAAGTGCGGTACCAGGGAACGTGGTGTTGTCCGATGGATTGCACGTCTGTAATTGGCAAGAAAAATGGTCGTTGACAGTACATAGGATAAGCAAAATATTACTTACATTGGCGAGGTTAATAGATGGTGCACCACCTGGGCCGAAGAAGACGTGCAAGAAAGCGATCGGAATTACATCGATTGCATTATCCTGTAAGCGGTATCCACATGAGTGGGTTTCTTTGTGTAAGAGGTCCTATAACCAACGTTGCAATACGCCGATAGCCTCTTCTGAAAGTTAGCCGTGTCCGCGCCGTTAGCTGCACCATACGAGTTTTGTCCCCAGTAGCTGAATACAAGAGGAATAAACAACTGGTATGATTGCCACCAAAACGTGACTTACACCGCAACCTAATTCAAAAATATTTAGGAGCGCCATCACAAAGAAATGCAGTATCACTGACATTGTCAAAACGACTGTTATCAAAAGCGGCGGATCCGAGAATCAAGAACCCTATTATAAGGGTGGCTGCGATAGGCTGGAGCATGATGGAGTCAGTCAGTGCTGTGGGCAAAAACATATCCGTTAAATAGTTTTCATATCAATTCCAGAAGGCTCTGAGTTGAGCTGGACCCAAGCCCGGAACATCAGCCTCCAGTTTCCATGCGGATACTTAACAACAAGATGGCAGGCTCATAGAATGAATATTAGAAGCATCATGTTGGGACGTTGCTTCAGGTGCACAAAAGCACGTTTTAAGCGGTGCACCGGAGGTTCTGAGAGCTTCTGTCTAGGAGGAAAACATTATCGAAATTCACAGGATAGGTCATGCGTACGTTGCATGTGTTACTCTTCAAGCTTCATGGTCGGCTGCTTGAGTTACATGACCATAAAAAATATGGGTAGAAGAAATTTCTTCTCCCCACGTGCCACGTGCACCATGTGTAGAGAGCGTGCGTACGGCAAGATTTTTGGAAATTTAGATTCAAAGGGTCCGGCTTCACGTTCTTTGGCGGACAAAGTTGTCAGTACCGCTCGGCCAGGCTACAAAATAACTTACCATCAACACCCACGAGAGTTGGTGTAATATCGTGATGCTAAATATAACAGATCTATATACTGGGACACGTACAATGGGAAACGAGACAGGATACGAGGGCGGTGCTTTCAGAGGTATCAACCTGATGAGGCGGAATCGCTTTCTCCTCCTGGAATAGCCGCAGGAGCCCCTGTTCGAACGGGGTCTACGAACGATTGAGAAAATATTTTAATGAATGACAAAGCCCATGACCCACCGAAGTATGGTTGTGATTGAGCCTCGCGTGCGGTAAGACGTTCTTGGTGGTCATAACGCAGGAGCTTATCCAGGAAGTCGATAGCTTCGTTGGAAATATACCTTTGGTTCTCGGAGGTGATGAAACGCGTCCAGGGCTTTTTTGGATATCTGCAGAGATTGTCAGATAAATTGCTTGAGTCGTGGCCAATAAGCGACGTTACCTTCCAAGGAGTTCATCATATTGCGGATCGAGGCGGATATGATACTTGTCAATGTACGAGTATAATTCGTCGGTTCCTAAAACCTTGGTAATTTTGACGAGTTGATCATAGTTGTCGTGTCCGTGAAAGAATGGTTCCTTTCGGAAAATCTGGAGGAAGTTTAAAGAGCTCTGTATATCAATTGAATAGTGGGATAAATGAGAATGACGCACCATGGATGCAAACATACAACCGTAACTCCACATGTCAAGACTATAGTCATATTCTTGGAAGTCTACAAGCAACTCCGGGCCTTTGAAATAACGAGATGCGACACGAACATTGTATTCTGTCTTGGGATGATAAAATTCGGCAAGACCCCAATCGATAAGTCGCAGCTGGACGGCGGCGGTCAGTACAAGACTATTGCGAAATAAACTAACACACTTTGCGGTGTTCATGGTCAATCATGACATTATGCGGCTTTACGTCTCGATGCATGATGCCTTTTGAGTGGCAATAATCAAGCGCCTGGGATATGGTTGAATGGCAAACCCGAAGACATGAAAGGGTCACAAACCTTAAGCAATTCAAACATGTAGAATCGGACGTCGTGGTCGCTGAAGCGTGGATAAAGAACTTTGAAATCCACGTTGTGTACGTATTCCGTAATTAAACTGGGAATCTTGGATGTTGGGTCGCGCACAACATCCAGGAGAGCAACGACGTTCGGACCACCGGCAAGGTTCTGAAGGATTTTGATTTCGCGTTTGATCTTCTTCTTCTTCACCGGTTTCAACACCTTGATGATACATTTCTCTTCCGTGACAACGTTGATGCCCTCGAAGACCTGGAACATTCCTTTGAATAACTATCTCCAACCTCAACAGGCCAAACCGTACGAACCTCTGAATATTTTCCGCGACCAACTTTCCGTACAATTTCGTAGTGGTCTTGAGATCCCCACTGAACCTGTAGATTGTCTAGAAGGACATGTAAAAAAGTAGCGGTTCACGATGGTCGCGATCGTACCATATTCGTACCATGCCGAGCCCATACGATTATTGACATCACAATACACACGGGCTACCGACTTTGTCGCAGACCTGCCCATTGGATAAAGTGTGAGGTAAAGCGGTTCCGAGCCAGATCAGAGAGTCGTCGCCGACAGGACTCGAGAGGAATGCTCGATCACCTCGTGCATCTCAAATTCCCACGCTGATTTCCATATCCTGGTGTTCCTAAATCGCCTCTGTCCTCAGGCCTCGGGCCTCAGCCTTCTGGTCGTAAATCGATTTTGATTCACGTCCCGGAATGACCAAGAAACCTGCAAAATGTATTGCCTCGAGTGCTAATTTGCGAGGCCATAAACCTGCACATTGGCCGCAACATTTGCAATACCTGAATTCATCTGTGTATCATTCCTCACTCTCGCCTGCACTCCTAAAGCATATAAAAAGGTGTCCGATTTCTACCCAAAAAATTGCAACTCCTACATCCCCACGCCCGAAAGTTACGATTCGAGCGATATCGGACCCCTCTCACCCCGCGAACGGTCAATTTGGTTTGTTTGCAGCTCAACGAATCCCTCCAAAAACTCACATTCTTGATTACATCGGTACGTAGGAAATTTTCTGTTCTCTTCTTTACTCTTTTTGAACCTCAAGTTGTCTAGGCGAAATTCATTGCGACGAACGTCCTGAATCGGACTACGATCTCTCCCTTTGCCGGCTTCCGGATGGTCTCAGTGTCGGTATCGATGCAAGTAGCATGGGGAACGAAGCTCGCTTTATCAATGACTATAGAGGACTTTCTAGCAAAGCCAACTCGATCTTTCTCGATGGGCGGACACCAACCGCGAGCTGAGGATGAGCATATGGAGCTCCAACGAAGAAATCAGAAAAGGCGATGAAATCCTTGTATCTTACGGAAAATCTTGGTGGCGGTCTCGAACCGAAATAAAAGACGCAGGATTCCAATGGAATGAGAGGATTTAAGGTTACCTTCTATTTTCATTTCGATGTTCGACGTTATCTATATTGACGACGCACGGGTTCAGCGTAGCCAAATTAACCGCTTTACTTTATTCAGGCTTTTCAAGTCGCCGTCGTCGCATGATTATAAAGCAAGAATTGCTCCTGTATCCCTGGACCTTTGTCTTGGTTAATATATGCCTTTAGGGGCAGGGAACAGGGCCTGCCGTACATAAGCATTCGACCTTGGATTTTTGGCGGGGTTAGGATATTTTATTTGTCTATTCAAGGGCAAAGGCCAAGGTCTGCCTATTGCAAAACAATATTGGATCTACTGCTTACTAGATGATCTAGGGTTTGCTGATGTGACAAGCTGAGGATGCCGTACACTGTACAGTGGAACATCTGGACCAGCCGGAGTTATATATCTGCCGTCTTGGAATGGTTTGGCACCCGCCCGTTAGGGTGGTACTATGTACACCCGCCTGGATAAGTAATGGCGATCCATGTTTGTAGTATCGACTCATCACCGCAACCATTCAATGTTTCAGCGCCAAGTCAAATCCTGTAAATTATAGACCTTCACAACACAACGATCTACAGGTGACCCGAGGCCCAAGGGATAGTGGTCAGATTATTGCAAACTTGGAGGACACCGAGCTCATAATCGTTGTGATCGAGGAACTAATTTCCTCAACAAGGAAGTAAATAGACACAAACAAAGACTTCAAATTTCTTTGGAACCACGGCGCAAGTGCCGCCATTAAGGACGTTAACTATCCTTGCTCCATGCCTCCCCGTTTGCCAATAAAGGGCTTTTCCACATTCATAGCCTTTAACTCATGCGCACGCCAAGCTCTCGGATTCCAGAACAGGCCCTTCCACCTTTACCAGTCGCGATGTCTGCGTTTGAAGCCTCTGCCTATACCCTCAATCCGTCTCGCAGATAAAGTATGTCATCTATCCTAATATACGACACGTTTACTCATGTTTTCAAAGCGTCGGCTCCACGCAACTGCGCCTCGTGCTTCTTCACCCAAAAATCCTTACGATGTTTTGGGAGTCAAGCCGGATGCAACACCAGCTGAAAAAGAAAACTTACTTCGCGGTGCGTGTACTTTTTTAAATATATTCCATGGGCACTCATAGTCCCAAAGCTCGCGCGAAAATATCACCCAGACACGAACCCGGATAAGGGTGCAAGAGATAAATTCGTCGAGATACAGGATGCATATGACGTATGCTTTGCTTTTTTTTCCTTGATGAAAAATTAAATCTTGAACCTGTGTAGACCCTGAAAGACGAGAAAAAGAGGGCTGCGTTCGACCAATATGGTTCTGCTTCTCAGAATCCCAATTTTGATCCCAACGCGTTCGCTGGCGCAGGAGGATTTGGTGGATTCGGGCGCGCTGGCGGATTCCCAGGTTTTGGTGGCTCATTTAATGATGGTGGTGGACAGCCCGCTGGCGATCTCTTCGAACAACTGTTTGGGTCATTTGCTGGAGGTGGAAGGACGCGATCCCAACAGCCCATGCGGGGCAACGATATCGAGGCAACCGTGTCAGTCAGCTTTCTTGAAGCTTGCAAAGGAGCGAAGAAAACTGTTACGATTACACCAGTCGCCGACTGTAAACCTTGTGCTGGGTCTGGGCTGAGGGATGGTGTCAAACGAAAAAAGTGCACCACTTGCGGTGGTTCTGGTGCACGAACTTTTGTGGTTTCAAACGGATTCCAGATGTCTAGCACATGTGACGCTTGTGATGGGGCTGGGACGACTGTTCCCCGAGGTGGTGAATGTTCGAGTTGTGGCGGCGCTGGAAAAGTGCGCGTGAAACAGGACGTTGTTGTTGACATCCCTGTTGGTATGTGGATACAAAAAGTAACAACGGCTTTGGCTCACCTATTTTTTTAGGCGCCGAGGAGGGCATGGCCCTTCGTTTGCCGAATTTAGGAGATGCGCCTCTCAGCAACAAGGGCCCACGAGGGGATCTTTTCATCAGGCTCAATGTCATGCCTTCCACTGTTTTCAAGCGACAAGGTGCAAACCTCTACTATCAAGCCCGAATCCCATTCCATCGTGCTCTTCTTGGTGGAATTGTCCGGGTACCAACCCTTGATGGCGAGGTCGTTGTCCGCATTCCAAGTGGGACACAACAAGGGGAGGAGATGGTGCTAAAAGGACGCGGTGTTTCGTACTTGAATAGCGCAGGGAAAGGTGATCTCTTTGTGAGATTCTTCCTTCAACTACCTCGGTACGTTGTCCGCAAATGTCACTTTTCTCTCTTAATCTGAATTATATTCCAGGACCTTAACTAAGCATCAGCGAGCCCTCCTCGAAGCCTACGCTCAAGATATTGAAGGTCGGCCATCGAAGAGCCAAACGAAATCAACGGCAGAGGAAACAAAAGATCCTCTTGCAACTGACAATGGTGAGGTTTACTTCACTCATAAGCCACCATCGTTGGGTGCTCGGTTATCCCAACGATGGCACAATATCCGAGATCGCATATGGTCCTGGCTTTCCTAATGGCATGTTTTCCGTCATGGGGATCATCCTTTCTGATTGCTTATCCTACCCTTTAGAAACGAAACCACCGGAGCAAGATGAGAATAGAGAGGACGCGAAGAGAGCCACTGGCTGAACATTAGAATACATATATCCCTATCTTTATATTCTATGTCACTACCTCCAAGTAATAATATAGTGCACAATTCCAATTCCGACGTCGTGCGAGTTTACGCCACAACATAATTTGCCCTTAATTGCTGTGGGCAAAACGGTACCTTTCTCAACTTGCAAACTATGATTTCTGGCCGCCGTGGCAGATTGGAAATACTTATGTACTTGGAATTTCCCTCGTCTGGTGGTCTTTTCGGGTGATAACGCAAGGTTTTTCCACATTCTTGGGGCGGTGAAAAGGCGCTTTTATCCATGAAAATTGCAACCCGACCGTTCCTGGCCCTATTCTACGTCACCACTCTAAGTAATCAGTACCTACCTGCACCCACAACTCAGTCAGACAAGGTTACCGTGCGAGTTTACGCCACAATATTATTTTCAAATTTGCCCTGAAATGCATATTTTGAAATTATGTGGCGATCTAAGATGAATCGGTAGCCAACTTGCCGGTCCGCAATGAGGCCTGCATTCTGCAACTGAGCTTCCTCAATGGTGACAATTCTCCCCACATCAGTCTCCTTCATGGACCCTCTCACATGTTCATCTCCAGCTTTTGCCCGTCACCTCAAAGGCTTGGGTCAAATCTCGCCAATCTCAGCATCTGTCGCTTGAAATCGGTTCGTTAGATCTCTAGGGGCCTCCACAAGCCTCGCCACTGCATCGAGTTTATTCCTCTATCCAAACTATAATCGTTTTGGAAAAAGGAGCGATATGTCAATCGCGTCACCCGATCTCTTAATTCCTCGCCGCTTAGCCACTCAACCTGGTATAAAGCCGGAGCACGAAAATGCATTCCAACCAACCTCGTATTCCTTGCAAAGGTGCCCATGTCTCCAGCACCCTCTACTACGCGTAGTGTCGCGTCGTCAATCCAAGACCATGATGAAAAACGGCAAAGCAAATGCCCTTCCCCGACCCTCGTCGCGTCTGACCGTGGCTCGACGTCCAGTATAACGACAAAATCGCCCTCGATCAGCGATGTCCACGCGCCCCTTCTTCCAACGCTTTCGACGCTCCGACTTCTTGTCATTCACATAGGGTCAGTTAACTTATACATCGCCCAAATCACGTTGTTTCTTAATTCAATATCTACCAGCGCTGCTTTGACTCTGTTCCTAGCCACCACCGATGCTGTGCGAGATTTTGCGCCGCTCACTGTCCTTCAACTCATGACAGCTTTTCAGACCATTGTTTCAACTAGCCTGCCGACAATCGCAAGCGACCTAAAGGCCTCACCAATACAGTATACCTGGGTCGGCGTCGCCTATATGCTTACGCAGACTGCCTTTCAACCTCTTTATGGAAGAGCTTCTGACCTTGTAGGTCGTAAGGTACATCTTTTCTCTTATTTGAGTACTCGGACCTCAAGATTGCCAAGAATGTTTTATACTCTAGCATGGCCATTTTTGCAATGGGCTCAGCTCTATGTGGAGCTGCTCAGGTTTGTCTTTATCCCCCTTCGATAACTGTTTTTTTCAATATCTGTCTAGTCTATCAACTGGCTCATTGGAGCCCGTGCCTTCGGTCAGTGCCTCTTTCTCTCTTCGCATTTTTCATTTTGTATTAACGGCGAATTAGCTGGAATCGGGGGAGGCGGAATAGTTAGCGCAGTCTGGGTCATAACTTCCGAAGTTGTGGACGTACGCCAACGTGCTACATGGTCGCAAGCTTTGAGCGTAACTTGGAGTTGTTCAGCCATTGCCGGTCCGCTGATCGGTGGAATCTTTAGTGGTACATTCTTCCCTACTCTACGTAAAAGCCAACCTGACTCAATCTGTTTCAGGCAGAGGTGCAAGCCCAACAGGGTGGCGATGGGGATGTACGATGTTCTTTCACTTCTCTTCGGTTTATCGAACTGACAGCCCGTCAGTTTACATCAATTTACCTGTCTGCTTTATTGCTTTCATCGTTCTCGTCCCCTCTCTTAGCGGCGTCGTGTTTCAAAGAGCAGCAAATTCGAGTTGGCAAACATTCACTCGAAGATTTGACTTTGTTGGGTTGTAAGTTCTGAGAAGTCTACAAAAAACATTAATGATGTATTCTTAAATCCATCAGACTGTTATTCATGAGTGGTACAAGCTGCATCATCATCGGCTTCAGCTTTGCGACCGAAATAGGATGTGAGGACAATATCTATACTTTTTCGTTTCTTATTGTTGATGGTTTCTTAGGGAAAGCTCCATCGACCTTGTCGTTGATTATTATTGGTATCACTGTCCTTATCTGCGGTGGCTTCTACGAAAAGCATACGACGAGGGATTGCCTCTTTCCTCCGACGAGTTTCCAGGACCTTACAATTGGTTCGTCCAACTAATGTTGATGCTTGATTTGACTTCTGACAAAGTTGCATCTAGCGGCGATTTTATTTATTACGTTTCTGCACAATTTCGCATTTACTGCGGGTACCTTCTATCTGGCCTTGTTTTATCAGGTTTCATTATCCTGCTCAATTGATTCGTTGTCAAGACTAACCCCAGATTTTAGGCGGCCAATGGGGCAACGCCTTTAGAATCAGGGATGAAGCTGCTTCCTTATTCTCTGGGATCTTCTTTGGCGTCGATGCCAGTGGCATGGTTTATCGGATATTGGCAAAGGCGAACACACGATACCAATGGTCAAAATTTGATGATTTCGATTGGATTACTTGTTTCGACGTTAGGTTTTGGTGGGCCAATCTTAACTCGCGTTACGTCCTTAACCTAACTAATCTCCTTTCAGGGTTGTTGAACCTTCTGAACGAAACTCCGAACATTTTTTCGCAGGTCCTCTACCCTCTGATTGCTGGAATTGGTCTTGGGATGCTATTTCACGCGCCATACCAAGTATTTACCAGGGCCCTCAAGCCCGAAGAACTTGCTACAGGAACAAGCGCGTTCTTTCTTGTGCGCTTCACTGGTGCAACTGTCGGTTTAGTAAGCCTTTTTTTTCCCTTTTAGCAGCGTTCTTTGCTCAAGCAAGGGTTAAGGCCGTTGCAGGTACAATCTATTATGAAAGAGCATCAAGGCATCTACCACATGACCTGAGATTCCAGGGCTCTTCCTCTTCAATTAATTATAACGCGATAAAATCTTTGCCACCTGATGTTAAAGAATTGGTCCTCCACACCATATCATCTTCCATTAGGGTTAGTTTCTTTTGCTTTTCAAATCGATGAATCATTAATCCGTACGTCTTAGTTAATATGGACGGTTTGCGCTCCTTGCCTGGCTGTGGCCTTCCTGGTGGGTGGTTCACATCGTTGGCGCCGGCTACGTTACTCAAAGATTTCAGATATCGCTGGTTCTTCGAAAAATGCCAAGCTCCGATGCACCAGTCTCTAACACCATTCCCACGACGTCAACAACTCAATCATCGGCGGAAGATGAGAAAGTATGAGCACAAGTTTGCCGACGCGGACATGAGAATCACGAGTCCTTTGAAGGACTGTTCTCAGAGCCGGTCCTCCTAAAATTGCGAATGATCAAACGATCTTCAACGGACCACGAAAAGTTACCTCACCGTTTCATGAAGCAAAATACGAACCCGTGTGCTTCACCGGTAAACGGCCGACACGGGTTTATAACACGAATACAACAGTATATATACTCGCACATCGAATGACGAAACATTTCCCTTCCCCTCACTATAAACCAAGTCAACATGCCTTCAATGCTTCAAGGGCGTACGGCCAAAAATAGTCGCTTTAACCTTGAAACTTTCATCTGTTCAATTCAGTCGCCGATTCGTGGAAATTTGTCCTCACAGATGAACCTCTATCCTCCTCCCCTTGAGCTTGCAACGGTTAACGTTTGGGTATGGTTAGACCTTAACAGCGGTCGCATGCTCCGATTAATTAACACGGTTCAGGGACCACCGCCACTTGACAAAAAATCGAAAACGTCAAAATGAAGCTAAAACTTACAGCGAGATCGAGGCAGATCCGATGGTCGAAATGACACTGGGGTTGCATTTGGGGATGGGATAATTAATTTCGCGCTACGAGTCTACGACCCGCTTTTCGGGGGGGAAGCTGCCTGAAGGAGGAACCTCCGATTCTTAAGTAGGGAGCCTTCTCATAAGAAAGCTGCGCGCAGCACCAACGTACCACGGGTCTTGGGATTGATCAGGTGTAAATGCTTGCCCATAGCTCCTGTGATATAAACGTGGCAATTTGTGATAAAAGTTTGAACCTGAGACGAACCTGAATGCTTCATTAATTAATCGATCGGCAATAGGACATATATACAACGCCCTGTGAATCACCGTCATAAGTACATACGAACGTTGGGACCGATGGCATCGACTTTTACATGTATCGGTCAATCGGTATACCAGCCTTGAAATCAAAACATCCGGGGTCCAGAAGGACCTGCTGACCTGGAAGGAGAATTAGAATACTCTGATCCTTCCAGATCTGCGACTCGGACTCCAAATTGGACTCGGTGAAGAAAACATATACTGGTACCGACATATGTCAGTGACGAACTACTTGGTATCTATTTTAGATTTCCTCGATAATCTCCTATCCAAACATGTGCCAAGCAGAGATTTCTGCAAACACGAAGAGTAGAAAATAATGCAATATTTAAACGCAGACACCCAGTACTTGATAGTCAGAGGACAAGCAATGGGGCCTTATCTTGAAAGCCCCCCACGTGTTCATTGAATGCAGGACCTGATATGGAAGGCCCAGGGGCCTGGAGGCTGGAGACTCCGCAAGATCTTTCGTACTTAAGGAGGAATACTTACAAGAGGAAGCCTGTACATCGCGTGAGGACTTACATACTCACTATTCTTGACCAGGCGGATGTTGATCATTGATCGTGATGTCTTCGAGATGCCAACAAGATGCAGCCCGGGCTCCGTGGGTATTATACTCACTCGCGAGTACTGATAAATATTTCCAACCAGAAAAGGCCCAAGAAAAACTACTCGGGATTATTTTGATAGGATTACCTACTCTAAGGCGATTGGCGCATTTCTTGGGGCGGGAGGTGTAGAAAATGGTGGAAAATGACTTCCAGACCTAGGCCAGCCCGTTCGATGCAAACAATAAATATGAAGGGACAAGCCTCGTAACTGGTTTAATTTAAATGAAAATTGCCCAGGAAATTAATCTGGTCACAAGCTGAATACTAAGTACGCTTGACATCATGGATCCACACCATTGTCCGGACCCTGGACCCACCTTTCTCTTATCACGTTTCCCTGTCCCAAATACTTCTCCAATGACAGCTGTCAAAGAGCTGTTTTCCGAGGTTGAGTTATTGAGTTGTACTAGAGGGTTGCACGGAGATTGTCAATCAGCAGAAAACCTTGACCCTGGCCAAAAGCAGAAGATGGTCTGGACCCACAATGCACAGGAAGCAATTGTCTCGTGGAGGAAGATAGAAACGAACTCGAGAAGATTCCCTCGGGTTGCAGTACTTGTATATTTCAATAAGCAATGTCGATCTTGATGAATCAAAGCTCTGGTCTGGGATGGAAAGTCGGTCGAAAGTCCGAACGCGTTCTTGGAAATTTATCCTTTGCAGTCTGTTCTCGTGCCGGACAGGCGCCCAGGTCAAGCAAGCATGATGCTCTCGAGACAGGTTAGGAGGAACGGGCCGTCTTCCATGTCTCGATATCGACGGCGATAAAGTGGCACACGACCACCCGAACCTGAAAGAGGATGCGACGTCTGTTGTGGAGGTACACTCCAATCCATGCCCTTCGGTGAATGGCTTATAAGTTATGGCAATTTATCGGTTGTGAGGAGTGTATAACGGTGAAATTGTATGGTTTATTTGTGGTCCATGGGCCTTCGACCTGGATGAGACAAATACGGATCATACGAGGTAAATTGCCGAGCCTTTTCTTTTCTCTCTCACCGTCAACACAAACTTCGATACACTCAACGTTTCTCTGGGATCAACCCCTTCAACATGGTCCCCGTCTTATCTCAGCCGTTTTCGTCTTCTACGTCATCTCTAGTCACACCGAATGTCGGCTCGGTCCCAATGCAACTTTCTTCAAGCTCGGTCCACAGTCTTGCGGATTTCTTTCTCACCGCCTCGACCTCTCGTTTGGCTGAGAATAACGTCGAGGTGGTTAGAGAAGAGGGTTTACAGCATGCGAGAATTAAATTAGATGCAAGGTGAGAGGGTTTTTTTGTGTTGACATTTGTTGAGCGTACGCCATTGGCAGCTGAACAGATTGAGAAACTTTTAGTCATGGTTTGATTCCGTCATTAATCCCGCAATACACAGCTAATACTTTTCCAATCCATTCTTTCCTGCTGTAGACAATACAAGAAACTGCCCTTCAGAGAACGACTCCTCGAAATCCTGCGCAAGCTTCAAATTCGCTCTTGGGCCAATCCACAAATCGTTCCTGAAAATATTGTAGTCACCAAAGTTTCTGGTGCACTCACGAATGCCGTATTTTTCGTATCTTGCTCCAGTGCACCATCTACCCAGACCCTTCTCCTACGAGTATACGGTCCCTCCTCCGGCTCACTCATTTCTCGGCCCCGCGAATTACATACCCTCCATATCCTGTCATCCCGATACAAAATTGGTCCCCGAGTATATGGAACCTTCGATAACGGAAGAATCGAGGAATATTTTGACTCGGTAACATTAACCTCCACCGATATCCGTGACCCTCAAATCAGCCGATGGATTGGGGCACGTATGGCTGAACTTCACTCTGTAGATGTTCAAGCCGTTGATGGAAGCTCGTCCAACCTTGAGAACAGTGGGATGGAATTTGTTGCCAATGTGAAATCATGGCTAGGAGCAGCCGAAGAGGTCCTCCAGCTGCCTGGTATCTCGGATGCAACTAGGCAGGAACTCGACCTACCTAGATTTAAGAACGAATGGAATCGATACGTGGCGTGGGTATTGAGCCGACCACGCACCTTTGGCACACGACGAGTATTTGCTCACAACGACGCACAGTACGGTAATATTTTGAGGCTCAAGGATGGCAGCGAGGGCCTCGACGAGCATCGCCAGGTTTGTAATTTTATTATTTTTTCGGTTGAAATGCGGCCTTCTTATTAATGTACTATTATCCGCCTGCAGATCATTGTGGTCGATTTTGAATACGCAGCGCCGAATGCAGCAGCCTTCGATATCGCAAACCACTTTATAGAATGGACAGCAGATTATCATTGCCCCACTCCCCATCTCCTAAACGCATCACGCTATCCCACAGCTGAAGAACGACATAACTTCTACGCCTCCTATATCCGATATTCGGCAATGTTGGCAGAAGATCCTGGATTGGACGATAGCAGCCTCGAGGAGATGATTACGGAATTGGACAAAGACGTTCTTATCTTGGGCGCTGCCTCGCATGGTGGTTGGGCCATCTGGGGCATCGTACAAGCGAGAGAAGATGTCGAGGCGGGTGTCACTGAACCCGAGTTTGATTATATCGGATACGCGAAGGGCCGCATGGCAGCTTTCCGCAAGGACTTTCAAAGCTTTGGGCTCTGATTTATTTCCCTAAGTAACGTATATATCTCCTTTTCGCTCTTGCTTACATGTTTTTCAACGACCATGACTGCCGCTGCCGTTACATAGGCTATCTCATACTAATTGTAGCGCCATTCTATTCACGGATGATACCTGAATCATAATAGAATTGAGATTGAATAAAAACATGATGTTGTACGACGATGGAGATGTAAGAAAAGGAATAAAGTAGGCTAGTAGTGGTGATCGAGATTGTATGGCAGGATCAGATTTGGTCGTGAGGATCATTTTGGCACGGAAGGGGTTGGAGAGAATATAGAGAAAATAGAAAAAGAACCAAGCCATGTATGTATATCTGTATGTCATGGACGTTCCAACGTGAGGTGAGGGGGGAAAACTATAGCACATTTCACAGCACAGATGACAGGGATATCAGTGTCCGACCATTGCGGGCAACAAGAAAGGAGAATAGGGAAAAGGAATAAAGAAACAGCATGTAAGAAGCGAGGGTAGACAACGGAAAAAATAGAATTCCAAAGAAATCATGACCATGTCTTCTCGTGCAGACGCGAAGACCCGACCGCCAGCTCGGTGCTAGACCAAGGCGAATTCGACATGATTTCTCCAGCCGGGCTCGGACCATGAGGATATGCCGAGGTCGAGAGATGGCTGCTTCGCGTGAAGCCACCCCAGTTGCCGGCGCTCCCAGCGCGCACATGACCATTAACCCTTGGAGGTCCGGTCGGGCCTGGTTGTGGGCTCTCGTGTCCATAGGCTAGGCCAGAAGCAGGGGGCGACGGGCTGAAGTCGACCTCAGTACCACTGAATGAGTGACGAGGGTTTGAGTTGGACGCAGAAGAGGTGCTATTCCTCTTCTGATGCTAAAATGCGCGTCACATGCAGGTAAGCAAGATATTTTAATCAAGGAGACAGAGAGATAACGCACGTTAGAATAGCCGACGATCTCCATTCGCGCAAGGTTATGCCTGCCCAGGTCAGGTCCAGCGGTCACAGGGACAGGTGACTTGGCCGTAATGTGCTCAGAGGTTGGGAGCAGGATCCCATTGCTCGCAAAGGTGGGGTATGCTGACTTGTTTTGTTTCATGGAAGTCACGTCAACTGCGGTGTCAACCCTCAAAGTACCCGTGGGAGGACGGGTGAATTGGAACCCATTCGTTGAGTTCATCTCAGTGGGAGTCGATGCCGCGTTGACCGAATCTTGTTGCGAACGTTGGGAGATGCGAGCGAGAAGTGATATCGATGTCGAAGCATCAGTTTCACTATTGGAGCGTTCCCGTCCATCAGAAGCAGGTTGAGGAGGGGCGTTATCGGAAGTACTAGCACTGCCTGGGGTACCAGCCGACGAAACTTCCGTATGGATGAAACAACATCTCTTTCCGTAGGGACAAGATCCAGAAACCCAGAAGGTCTAGACACAAATCAAATCATGAAAAAAGAAAGAAAAAGAATCATCGTACCTTACAGATTTCAGTCTTATACTGAAAAGGAGGAAACCCCATGTCAGAAATTGATTCGAGGGAATAACAGTAGAGATCTTGCCTTGGGATGTCTCGACACCTTTCGAAGTTCATCTTCGCCGTGAGCGAACTGACACTTGCCGCCATAGCGGCATGAACCCTTCTCCTCCCAGCTTCGGCACAGTTCAGTTTTATAGAGGCCAAGTTTCCTGTTGTTAGCACTCGGGCCCGTTTGACCACTTGAACTTGTGGGACTCGCGATATCTGACTCGACGTGTAAGGGTGGGGCAGGTGTCGGAGCCACATTGTACGAACCAGTATACTGAGCCTGGAGACGGGCGGCCATGACTTGCTGCACAGCCAACTCCTGAGCACCATAATATTGATTGGGGTACAAGGGCATCGTCGGAGGCGGCATATTTGGTTGGAACATGTTCGGATTGAACGACTGCATGTTATTACCCAGCAAGGCAAGCGTCGCGGCATCACGGATGCTAGAGGGATCAGAAGCTGAGTGGTGGTGGGTCGCTCGGAATACATTGTGTTGCTGCTGGACACGAGCAACGGCTGGATGGTGATTATCGTGAGGCGGTCCAGGAAGCATCATATCATAGACCTGTTGTGCATTGCCAAGAGAAAGGTGTGACGTATGGTGGCTTCCTGCGTAACCAAGGGGTGTAGGATTCGGCCCCTGGGGAGGAAAGCTCCGAGGAGGTTGTCGATAATTCATCGCCGGAATTGCATTCGTTGGTCGGCCTTGAACAAACTGGGAGGGAGAGGGAGCGCCAACATTCATAACTAGTCCATGGTTGACGTGAGGGGGAACAGAGGCAAAAGATCGTTGCTGCTGGTTGGAATTATAATCTGGTCGAGCGTCTTCGCGATCACGATCGGAGGACGGGTGTCCTTGGGTATTAGCGGGGTAAGTAAACTGTTGTTGGGGAACAGGTCGATGAACTTGATTACTGAGAGAAGGATACGTCAACTGCTCGGCGCTGGCCTCGCGATATTGGTTTGGCGCCCATTGCTGCTGCTGCCGATCGTGATCGGAGTCACCAGCCTGTTGTAAACGACGGAGATCGGCGCTTGGAAGTCCGCCGCTGAATGAGTGAGGCCTCTCTTTTGCTTCCGCGGGAGCAGCTGGCTTGAGAGGATGCGCAAGGATAGTATTTCCAGCCATAGAGTCTCTTGAGCTGGAGAGAGTGGTGTCGGCAGAAGAACCCCGAGAGTGGGATATCTGGTGATCGTGGACATGAGGAGACGACCCGACGCTGGTGCTGGAGGACGACGAGTCCAATGGACTAGACTCGTTAATTTGGGTGATCGCATTGGATGCTAAAATGGATTTGGAAGGAGTACGAATGGGAACCCGAGCGTCGTCTGCGTTGGCAGTGACATCACCGATCTTTAAACGACTAATTTCGTCCGCGAGGTCGGACTCTGCGCCAATATCCACAACTTTACCATTACCGTCGAGCCTCCAACGGGAGCGCGCGTGAACAGCTACTCTTTCAGAGTTTTCTGTAGTACGTGCGGGCATGCTGGGGTTGGGAAGTTTATGTGAAGGAACAGGTTGAGGGTGACGAGAGCTAGTGACAGAACGAGATTTTTCTGCAGCTGATGGACTCCAATTCTACAGGGAAAAAAAGGCATGGGGCGTCAGGGGAGGAAGCGAACAACACGTGGCGTAGGGATGGGCGGCATACCTCAAAACTGGGCTCCGTGGTGGGATCTAGAGGATAGAACCAACCGAGTGAATCCTTAACAGCAGGGATGCGATTTTGGAGAGTTGTTGGAGATAATAGTTCTTTGGACGGGTCTGGATAGTGGGGAATAGTAGTCGTGACTGTATCGTTCATTTAACTGTGGGTCAGACCGTGCACGCTTGAGGAAAAAGACGAAAGAAAGAATAGAGAAATATGAACTGACCAGTAAATTAAGACTTTGTGAGAATCCGATGAGATTGAGAGATAAAAAGATGCGTATAAACCGAGGACGATATTGGTTAGATAGGACCCCTTGGGAGCTCGGGGACGACGAGATAGGTATAAAAAGGGAGACAACGTGAAGAGCGTTCGTGAGGAGTCGTGTGTGCTATGGAGCACGACGGGGAAAGATGAACTATAAAAGTTGGGAGGACAAGGTGAGGCAGAGGCAAGGCATCTGTTCAACCTTTTTGATCGCATGCAACGTGCCCTGCTTGCGGTCGGCTTTCTCCAACAATTCATCACGCCGTTGTTTTCTCAATCCCTGTTGCACATCCAAGCTTTCCTCTCCCGATCTCTTTCACAAAACTCTGCACACTCAGCCAGCAAT